>CM038677.1:790070642-790402520 GCA_021605205.1 Aegilops longissima | reverse complement strand
AGGATGGCATTGCATGATTCACGATATGATGCCCGGCTAAAGAAGATGGCATTGCATAATTCTCATATACTCCCTCCGTCCTAAATATTTGTCTTTTAGAGATTTCAAATGGACTACCACATACGGATGTATATAGACATATTTTAGAGTGTAGATTCACTCATTTTGTTCCGTATGTAGTCACTTGTTGAAATCTCTAAAACACAAATATTTAGGAATGGTGGGAGTATGATATAGAAACCAAACAGTGGCATTCACACAAAGCAAATCTAAACTAAGATGATGACATATAAGATGTATAATGTAAGCAATGCAAGGCGCCATATGCATGATATGACCAACATCAAGATGCCAAAGTTAGAGCAAACACCTCGGTGGTAAGCAGCGTGGTCGGCTCCTTCCGAATCTCCATCTCAACAGTTATCTTCCTCCGAATACAATCTGAAATGCAGGAGAGGGGGGGCACTTCGCCCACCATGGAGCGGCATCTGCATGACATTATATTCGCATATAACGGTCTTCTCTTTTCTCTACATGTTCAAGATGATTGTGTACAATATCGACATGCATAATAAAAAAATAGTTAGATTTTGTAAGGCCTAAGGGTGCATGCAAAATCAAGACTGATGGTAGCAAGCGAGTGGATGGATCCAAAATTAATGATAGCAGGTAGATTATAGCTTCAGTTTAAAAAGATAGACAATGGATCATCTATTGTTTGTTTCCCACCCAACGTGAACCACATAGAAGACCCCAGATGAACCAGAGAGTAGACATATACTATTCATTGCTGGCTCGATATGAGAACCATGGGAAATTCAAAACTCAAGATTGAACGATAAAGTAGCAGGTAATAATAACCGATGTATAACGTAAGCAAACATGAAAGACTGCGACCTCTCTTCCGGAACTGTGTAGTCCTCAGGTTCATCTGCTCAGTGGATGATGGTAATGCAGTTGGCGTGGCTGCCGACAATGGGGAAGATGATCTGAGGCGGCGAAAGAAAGTCTGCAGGGGGGATCTCTGCTACAGTGAACGCTTCTGTCGATGGTGCACCTCAGGAGGGGTGTATGACGACACGGCAGGAGCAGGATATAACACACAGAGTTTTCTTTGGCGCCAATCTAAAAATGAAGTAAATCTGTAAGGGCTCCTTAGACTTGGAGGATTCTATAAACGTAGGGACAGGAAAAACACAGGAATAGGATAGGAATGCACGTGAAAAACAGAGCATTTGGAAACATAGGATTTCAGTCACCTGAGTTTTTGGCTCACATGAATTGGAAGAACAGAGGAATGGAGAAACAAAGTGATGCGACGAGTGTACAACCTCTTTGGCATAGCCTTGTGGACCTCAGCATCATTGGGTTGGACGTGGAGGATGGTGATGATGCTGGTGTGACCGTCGGAGGCGGGAAGAAGATCCGAGGCCTCTGGAAATGGCGCCGAGGGTACTGCTCTACTGTGATGGACGGTTCCGTCGTTGGAGCAGCTCCGCTAAGGTGTACGGCGACGAGGCTGAAGCATGACAAGACAGACAATCTTAATCTGAAGTGGGACCCTAATATCATCTGCAATAGATGATGTAAAATACATCACCAAAAAGTGCTAGATGTAAAACGCATCAGCCGCGCCACGGCCGCTCCGACAGATGCTGTAAGTACTGTTCACTCTGAACTTAACTAAAGAAAATGAACTTCACAAATCGAAACTGAATTTTCTTGTCGAAACTGATTGAACTAGTATGTGAGCATTGCAATAGATGTTTAGGGCGTTCGAGCACTAGTAGCGAGAAGCATGATCTAAATCAGCAGACGCCGGCGAGGAACGCACTAGCAGAGAGCAAGTCGTGCAGTAGCACCGTGAGCGAGTGCTAAAGCAGCAACTCCTGTAGCTGCCGGAGGTTGTGCAGCAGCAGCAGCTGCGCAAGCGAGAGCAAGAGCAGAGCAGCAGCACGAACGAAAGCAGGAGTAGTGCAGCAGCGTGACCGACAGCAAGAACAGAGTCGCAGCGCGAGCGAGAGCCGGAGCAGCTGCAGCTAGTGCGTTGTGGAAGTCACCGCCGAGGAAGCAACGACATGGGGGAGAGACGCCATGGATGATGTGGCCGGCGACGGCGCCGTCGATGGAGACACATGTCTGCTCGGTATCGAGCGCCGGCTGCCCCGTGAGATCGAATAAAAGATAAAATGCAGCGGTGAGTGCAGAACCTCCTTGGTGGCGCCGAGTTGGCCTCGGCTTCATCGGAGGAATTGGTGAGGGTGCTGCAGTTCCGGCGGGGCAGGTCAAGACGGCGCTGTGGGGATTGAGGTGGCACGATAGACGAGGCGAACGTCGGGCCAGCTCCTTGGAGGTGGAGGACGGGACGGCTGATCCGGCGGGATGACGAGATCGACAACGGATCCTCATCCGGTGCGGTGGATGAGGGACGACGAGCTGTTGCGGTGGACGACGTAGTCGGGGAAGAGTCTCCGGATGGGCGGCGGTCGAGAGGCCGACGGAGGAGCGTGGGGTTTCGCGGGTTTTGGCGGCCTCGGTGTATGGATGGGGGGCGAAGGGGGAGGGGGGAGCCAAGCTTAGGGACGCGCTTGTCCGAAATGTAGGGTAAGTTACCAGCGTACTCCCACCGGTTTTGACACCGCGACGTGGAGCTTCATTTCCGGCTGAGGGGTAGAAGGGGGATTTCGCGTGTCTGGGCTGCGGGAGCGATTTCGGATGAGGAGGGAGTTCTCGCGCGCGTCCAAATTTCGGGATAACAAGGCGCAGCGCGGGTTGAAGAAGCGGGAGTTTCAAAGCAGGTGAGACAAAAGATACTCGAGCTTGAAAATTTCGGGATAGCAAGGTGCGGATTCCTTGTTCGGTAGAACAAACTTAACGTGTAAAAAAACAATTCATACAAGACACAAGAGAGTCATGTCCCCTTTTACTATATTTCTATAGATTCCATTGAAAAAACTACAAGAAAAATGTAAAAAAAAAATCGGGAGAACAAGATTACCCTGCACAGTACCAAATCGATTCGCACTTCCCTTAACAACAACAAAAAACAAATCAATTCCCACCAAAGAAAGAGTAATGTCCCTTTTTATATGATTACAGATGCCATGATCTCGAATTTGAATTTTTGAATCCACGTTATGTTGAATTCGAATATATCATTAGGTGACCTTGCGGTTTATAATTGATGTAGTCGTACATTTTGATCTTCCATCATATATGAACATTTTACTCCACCATGTGAACATATATATTGTCGTCTACCATATGGACTAAGTTTGAATCAATTTTCCTTATTTGAATATGATTGTTGTCAAGTTATGCAATAATTTAAATATTATCTTGATAACAAAAAGACATGCATGTAGCAGTAATCATATTTCACTATGAACTACATGTACCATATGCTCTCCAATTCAAATATTTGTATCCATTTTATGTTGAATTCAAATCATAGTACAGTATTGGTCTAGGTAGCGAGATGTTCGGGATAATCTCAACCTTGTTTTCATACGTATAATTTTTGGCTGAATTGGGACAAGTTTTGGTATAAGCCTCTTGCAAAACCGGAGATTCTCTCAACAAACCTCGTGGTTCCGAGAGGGAACGTGTCACCTTTGTGTGGGAAACGATGTACGCTGCCTCCCCCCTGATTTTATTTACAGAGGCAACATAGAACTATATGAGTGCCCTGTTAAATTTTGGAATTATTTTGGGTTCATTTGGCCTTTTTATACATTAATTCAGTTTCTGGACTTTTAATGTGCATAATCTAAATATGAATTGCATGCACATGCTCCGGTGCACCAAAGTGGGTTGAAAAATCACATGTGTGTCCTTGGTTGAATTTCTAGGTCCCATGGAAGAAATGAGAATGAAATTCAAACATCTGGGCGTCATGACTCTGCCGAGAACATCGAGAAACTTAGATTTTAAATTCATGTAAATCCAAAACTCGGTTGGAAATCATGAAACTTGGCATGGTGTCATGTCATGGCACTAACATGTTGTGGTAAAAAATTGGGCCGATTTGGAAGCTCGTGGTTCTAAGAGGGAACACGCCACCTTTGAGTCTGAAACGATATACGCTGCCCCCCCTTGAGTTTCTTAACAAAGGCAACATAGAACGACATTAGCGCCCTGTTAAATTTTGGAATTATTTCGGGTTCGTTTGTCGTTTTTTATACATTAATTGAGTTTCTGGTCATTTAATGTGCATAAGTCAAACTTGAACTACAAGCACATGCTCTCGTGCACCAAAGTTGGTTGAAAAATCACATTTGTGTCCTCGGGTGAATTTCTAGGTCCCATGCAAGAAATGAGAATAAAATTAAAACATCTGGGCATCGTGGCTCGGCCGAGAACATTGAGAAACTTGGTTTTAAAATTCTTGTAAATCCAAAACACGTCTGAAAATCATGAAACTTGGCATGGATGTCATGTCATGGTACTACCATGTTGTGGTAAAAAAAATGGCCGAATAGGAACAGATTTTGTTATAAGCTTCTTGCAAACCGAAGCTTCTATCAAGAAGGCTCGTGGTTCTGAGAGGTAACGTGCCACCTTTGAGTGCGAAACGATATACGTTGTCCCCCTTGAGTTTATTTACAAAGGCAACATAAAACTACATGAGTGCCCTGTTAAATTTGGAATTATTCCGGCTTCGTTTGGCCTTATTTACACATTAATTGAGTTTTTGGTCATTTAATGTGCATAATTTAAATTTGAACTACAAGCACATGCTCCCGTGGACCAAAGTTGGTTGAAAAAATCACATTTGTGTCCTCGGGTGAATTTCTACTCCCTCCTTCCATCTATATAGGTCCTAATGCGTTTTTCGAGGCTAACTTTGACCAAACATTAGAGCAATAATATATGACATGCAACTTACACAAAGCATACCTTCAAATTTGTATGTCAAAGGAGCTTCCAATAATATAATTTTCATAGTATACGTCTCATGTGCTATTAATCTTGTCAATAGTGTCGTGGATTTGTCACGACAGATGTCCTCATGAAAGGACTTAGTCGTGGAGCAATCGCTACGGGTTAGCTTGAAGGGGTTAAACCGGACAAGGGACACGGGAGTTTATACTAGTTCGGCCCCTTCGATGAAGGTAAAAGCCTACGTCTAGTTTGTGATGGGATTATTGGGGTTTCGATGACCAGGGAGCAAATACGCTTTGCCTGAGTCTCGAGTTGTTGTTGTCTGTCCCTAAACCGCCGCCGGGTCGTCCCTTTATATATACAGGGTGACACCCGACCGGTCTACAGAGTCCCGAGCCAGCTCATACAAGTGTCCAGCTCGGTCTCTTCCTTTCCTAACTTACATTACAAGATACATAACCATGGCGGTTTACCACTATGGGCCCTAATCCGCCTTTGGGCTCCGGGCCTCTAAGCTTCAAAGAATAAAATGCTATCTCTCGAGTCTTCATAGGCTTCAATATAGTTGAGGGTGAACTGGCCCTCCCGGCCGGTTTACACTCAAAGATTATATCCCCAACATTAGGCCCCAGATTGATTTGAATCTGTTCATGTCAATCTTCAATACTTAAAGAAATCTTGTGAACATCTCCTTATATTCTCGTAAACCGCCATGTTGTCTTCTCCTGTAAACTTTGTTAAACCGCCCTGACGTCATCCTCTGGTCACATCAACGGACCATCATGACATCATCTCTGTATTAAAAAGATTCCCTTCATTAATGGTATCCCGAAAATCGAGGTGACAGGCGCGCCCTCTTTTGCCGCTTCAGGCTCCTCGACTCTTGCACCTGCTACTTATCCCTTTCCCCTTATAAATAAAGCCGACGGGTCTTTCCATTCTTTCCCCTTGCCTCTTCTTCTTCCTCTCGCGAACCCCACTGCTCGAGCTCCGCCGCCGGCACAGAACGCACCGTCGTCTTCATCTCTGGCCGCTGCATCACCCTGAATCGAACCAGAGTTTGGCGGTATCCCTCCGCAGTAGATCTGCACTAGTAAGTTTTCCCTTTTCCGAATCTTTAGATCTGTGATAGGGTTCACGAGCTCATTTGTATAGTTCCTCGTCCATCTCAGTTCTTCGTTTTTCCTTCTGCCATGGTTGCTTTGATCCAGCAGTTGCGTAGACCTCGTGCGGTAGTTACACCGCATCCATTTTCAGTATTAGTAGATCTTCCTTTTTTATAAAGAATCCTTAGTAGAGCACACGACCTTCTCTGTTCTGCTTAACGCCATTATAGGTCACAGAAATTTTTTCTTTATTTCAGCATGGTAGATCCAAATAAATTTCATCATTGTGTGAAACCTGTTTCTGTCAATACTTGGCAGATTTTCATCTCTGGCTCCTCCACCTAAAGGCGGTTTAACCTGTAATAGTTGACAATCTGTCATATACCATTAGCCCTCACTTAGACCGCCGTCTTGACTTGGATAGCAATGTCCGGTTCACCTCATATGTACGCTTTGATTAAATTTACGGTTTAACATTTGATGAATACACTTGAACCGCCAATCATAAACCGGCCTTTATCTTTCCATTACAGCTCTACTTTCCAAGATGACCAAACAATTTGCTGTCTGCAACTGGGTTCCATCCCGGATTACGGAAACACAAATCAACGTATTCGTTGTAACAGGCGCTTTAGCTCCAAAAAATGTCCTTCATTGGCGAGTTCCTGGCCCTGAGTGCCCTCCTGAGCCTCAAGATGGAGAAGTTATTGTATTTATGCAACATCTATCCTGGTGACGGTGTCCTGGACTAGGGGGTACTCACCACGTCGTCTCCCGATCAGTTGGATTGGACCGAGGATCCCCATGGCCGTATACTCATGGGCCAATCCGGACAGTTACCGCGTACAAGGAAGATTCCACAAGACTTGGCAATCAAGACAAGGACTCCTCCCCCACCGGTGTATTCGGCTAGGACTCTTGTTATCCTAGGCCTCTGGTGCTTTATATAAACCGAGGCCAGGCTAGTCGATAGATATACAACAATCATACCATAGGCTAGCTTCTAGGGTTTAGCCTCTCTGATCTCGTGGTAGATCCACTCTTGTACTACCCATATCATCAATATTAATCAAGCAGGAGTAGGATTTTACCTCCATCGAGAGGGCCCGAACCTGGGTAAAAACATCGTGTCCCTTGTCTCCTGTTACCATCCGCCTAGACGCACAGTTCGGGACCCCCTACCCGAGATCCGCCGGTTTTGACACCGACATTGGTGCTTTCATTGAGAGTTCCGCATCATGTTCGGATGAGGGCCTTCATCAACATCAACTCCGATCTCTATCAAGATCATGGAGGAATCATCCAGGGAGCCCGGGGGCTCAACGTCAACATTGCCCTTGGGCGACCGTACTGTTTTTCTGGATAGCGGACTTGTGTCCGCCGCCACCGCCTCCTCAAGCGTCGTTTTAATGATTGCTTCGGTGGAATTGTGCGGAATTGAGTCTACAACAACCCTGGAAAATTTCGTCGAGTTCCGATGGAGGAATCTCTGACAATCTCCGATATACCGGAGCCGCATTGAATCTGGACGAGTTTAGGGCGTGGTGTCCAGCTTCTAGCTCGGACTTCATTTGAAAGATCCAACCGTTGATCGGCTGCGGAATACCTATATCTACCACCCCTCAAAATTTCAGCTCGATCCGACCGTCCAAACTCCGGGAACCTTCCGATTAGTGCATCACTTTTCGGATCTGTTTTCTGCGCGAAAACGAATCCGACCCGAGTTCGTCTTTTTTATGAACGGGATTTCGGACATCCTTTTTGAAGGAAGGTTTGTATGGGGTGTTGTGTTTTGTTTACGAACACATACCACTAACTTTAAAATCTTTTGAACATGATCTTCAATATCATGTTGGTGTCAAACCAGTCCGGAAATATTGCTCCACGGCTGCCGACCTATGCTAGACACGTCGTCACTTTGTTGAGCCGAGCTCAACTTCTTCGGATCATCATCTCGGCAAGCCGAACCAGAGTCCGGCATCGCGAAGGATAAATCATCACCAACATTGCCGCCCCATGATTACACGGAGCGGGCATACCGGCATCGCCGCACGGTCACTTCATCAAGCCGGCATCGACCACGTCACGACCTGCATCGGCAAGGCCGAACTATTGCTTCTTTAAGATGGTGTCCATCACGCCGACCTACTTCGAAATCTCGGCTGGACCGGGGGCTTTGCCATCTCTTCATCAACCTACTCCGGACGCTTCGGCGTCGCTACCCGACCAACTCCGTCACGTTAGCTAGACCAAGGGCTTTGCCTCGGCGAGCCAACCTTTGCCAGCATTGCCATGCCGTCGTTTTATCGCCCATCGGGCAATGGGTGCGCGGATCGAGTCCCAGTTTTGGGAATTACCTCCCTTCGGATTGCTACAACAAATAAACCAGGTGCAATTAATCCCAGAATTTTTTGCTTGTTTGGGTTCATTTTTCCCAAGGAATTATTACTCTAGTTTGTCCATCATATATATGCAGGTCTATCAAATGGTGGCCGCATTGATGACGATCGCATGGTGGTTCGGTCAGTTTCCGTACATAGTCCAGCGAACGCCGCATCCGGAACTCGGACCGACCTGTGAATTCAGGCTTTGCCACGCCTTTATTGCATTACGCCGATGACCTGCATCGACATTGACTTCGGCGCCAGGCCATATTTCTTTTATTACTCATTTTTCATAAATTATTTATTATGCAACGATTTTTTAATTATCATTATTACTATTATCTCCGGTTTGCACCATTTTTTGTGCACAGGAAATGATCCAGGGACTTCGGCGTCACTCTGCCGGTCTGCATTGACCGTGCTATGTCACCACTTCGGTGTGTCGAGCTCTCCGCTCCGCCACCTCGGGACCGGTTTGGGGGATGGAACCTTGTCCCGTATCAAGCTCGGACCGCGTCATCAATACCGAACACATTAACCAGCTAAGTCGCTTTCATGCTCAAAGCTTTAATTTCTAACTTGTGTTCGGTTCGACCAAGCATTATACTTTTTCGGAAAAATTTTGCTTGTAGAAAATTTCCTTGTCCAAACTTTGTTTGTGACGCATAAATTCAAATACCCAATTCATTTGGGGCTTCCTTCATGAAGCTTTTCCTCTTGCATATGATTATACTTGTACTGCTTCGTTCATTGTTCGTGTATTATGCCACAATATGCACCATATTGACTTAAGCGATTTGCAAGCTGGGTTGCCTCGCTCCTGTGTTTACCCCTACGTTCCCGATTTGTTCGGCTAGGGAGTAAAGGGACCACCTCTGCGATTGTCATGATCGGGTCACCCGAGCTGGACCTCAGACTGGGTGAAGCCGAAAGCTAGCGCTCTTACTGTTTTCAATAATGGTGGGCACACAACGGAACTCATGAGTACAAAAAATCAATTGCACAAGTCTCATATTAACAATGAGCACCGAAGAAAGGTATCGGTGGGGGTACTATTTTCTTCGAAGATGCTTCTTACACTTTATCGTAATATAGCATAAGTTCCCGAGCGCTTTTGTCTGTTACAGCCTTATGACCTGATTGCTGGTTATTGGAAACACCTCGATATTCTCGGCGGATGGAGTACATAACACTTTTCGTCCTTGACCGAAGAGGGAGAAGCCGACGGTCGGTTAAGACGCGTTTAAAGTTCGGTTGAACATAGATATGATATAAGCACTTCGGTACATGCAATCATTCTTTTACCCAAGTCACATGGGGGCTCTTAAATTTATATGAGCCGTTTTATGATAAGTGTTCTTCTTCTTAGTCGTTGCAAAGTTTGATTATTATTATTATTTATCACTCCTTTTCTCGACACGAGTGTGCGGTCACTAGCCGGGGAGCCTAATTTCTCTCTCAAAACCACTAGAGTTTAGTTTTCTAAACTGGCCTAATGAGAAGTACTCCCCCTTCGGGATGGGAGACTGAAGCCGTAGGCTGACCCGCTTGAAGTCTTGAGATAGGATGTGTCATGTTAAAGCACCATGAAGCACTTTTTTTCAAGTCCAATTTCGGATTGGCACCGAACACTTGATCTTGTTGGACGTCATGTTTTTACTTGACTTTTTTGGTTTTCAAGCTTTTGGCACTTTTAAACTATTTGTGTGTTTTCAACACAAGTCTCATGATCTGCAACAGGACACCTTTAGAGATTCGGCAAAAACATTCTCGGATATTGCTATATATGCATCAGTTTCGAATTGTGTCTTCGGTCAATAGTTGGGTTGCCCGGCTCCCGCGCTTGCCTCCTACGTCCCGCTTTGTTCGGCTAGGTGTGCAAAGGGAGAACCACTGCGATTGTGCTTCCAGCTCGCATGGTCAAGCACCTCAGTGGAGAAAGCCGAAAACTGACTGTCACAATAGGTGTAAACTGGTCAGCGATCCGATGACTATATTAAATGATGGGCCATTCATAAAATTGGCCGAAGTGTTTCCGGCTTGACCTCGACTGTCGCCGAACACTACCGGGGGCTAGTAACTGGCCTCCCAAACTAAATCCTCAATATTTTGCTCTTACATTGGAGCTGAGGTTTCATGATCATGCTTAGCATGACAACCCAAAGAAAGGAACCGATAGCGGGACTATTTTCTTTGGAAGAAATTTCTTCTGTTAAACAGTAATATAACATATCTCTCTGCGTACCTTTGTTTATAAAACCGTATGGCTAGATTGCCTTGTTTGTCGTAAATCTTTGCCCTCATAAAGGCTTTATAAAGTAGGACAAACACTCCTCGGCTACTGGCCGAGGAGGTTGAAGCCGATGGTCGGTCAACAAAGTTTTGTACAATGCGGATCCGAGCATTAATGACATAAAAGACTTGGATACATTGAGTCATTACACATAATTTGTGATTTTACTATGGATATCGATCCTTAATTCGGCCACCCATGCCCGCATTAAGGCTCGGGCTTCGGGCTTATTATTTACAAATATTAAAGGGGCACATCAATCCCCTGATCTGGTGTTGCCACCCGACCAGTGTCTCGGGGGCTACTGCATTGCCTGTTCTATGCAGAAAATTTTAAGTGCAATACAGTTTCCGAGGAGATTTTGATCCTCAGGTTGGTCGGCCGCACCCAACCCGAGTCTCGAGGACTGAGCACACCGCTTTTTGTGTCCCGAAGTATTCTGCCGAGCTTGGACTTGATCCTCAGACCGATTTTGCAAATCAACCAGAGTCTCAGCAGCTACGGGGATCATCGGTCTTATGTCATCCTTCATGTGCATCTCGGGTTTTAGACCGATACCCACCTTGAGGGCTACTGGCTATGTATCTCGGCATAGAATAAATTGCACCAATAAAAAATATTGACAAAAATCGGCCCACATTCGGAGTGGTGCACCACCTCGGAAGCAATCCGGCATAAAGCTCGGACGCTAGTGGCTGGCTCCATAGAGGGCATGTCCGGCGTTAAGCTCGGCTAAACTCCTTCAAACTTCTTTGAACCAAGGTGATTTACGACACCTCGGATACAGTCCAGCGTTGGAGCTCGGATACATAGTCCGGCTTTGGAGCTCGGATACCGTCCGGCGTTGGAGCTCGGATACATAGTCCGGTGATAGAGCTGGGAAGCAGTCCGGCGTTGGTGCTCGGCTGCAAAAGATACCTCGAATGCAGTCCGGCGTTAGAGCTCGGACGCAAGAGGACACTGCCTCCCGGGAATAACTTCAAACCTGAGGCGTAGCATAAAAATAACAAGGCATTGATAAAGGCCGTAAACTTAAAGGGGCTCCTCGGATACCCAACGTGTAAACTCTTCGTATGCACTTAGGCGATCCTCAAGATCGAAGATGAGAAGATTTGTTGAACCAGTTTTCAAGACCGACGATCAAGATGAAGAACAGTTCGGAAGAATCAAGGAGCGTCCCCAACTTGAAGACCGGTTCAGGGGCTCTCGACGGTGTCCTAGACTAGGGGTACTCACCACGCCGTCTCCCGATCAGTTGATTGGGCCGAGGATCCCCATGGTCAGATACTCATGGGCCAGTCCGGACGGTTGCAGCATACAAGGAAGATTCCACAAGACTTGGCGATCAAGACAAGGACTCCTCCCCACCGGCGATTCGGGCTAGGACTCTTGTTATCCTAGGCCTCGGTGCATTATATAAACCGAGGCCAGGCTAGTCGATAGATATACAACAATCATACCATAGGCTAGCTTCTAGGGTTTAGCCTCTCTGATCTCGTGGTAGATCCACTCTTGTACTACCCATATCATCAATATTAATCAAGCAGGAGTAGGGTTTTACCTCCATCGAGAGGGCCCGAACCTGGGTAAAAACATTGTGTCCCTTATCTCCTATTACCATCCGCCTAGACGCACAGTTCGGGACCCCCTACCCGAGATCCGCCGGTTTTGACACCGACACCCGGGGTTTCAGTCCTCCCGGATCAAAATTTTTCTGGGATGTACTTGCCAGCTTCCAACTCCATCCTCAGGGTATTGGACCAAATTCTGTGTCCAACATTTGCAACTTTCAAGTGTTCTGCGAGGTTTATCTACAAGAAGAACCAACGGTTGACCTCTTTCGGGATTTCTTCCACTTAAACCGCCACACCGAGTTCTCTTACGGCCCCAATACCGAACTTGGTGGTGTATCAATTCAAAAAAGGGAAGAGGTTGACTTTCCTCATGCCAAACTTCACAGCCACCCTAAAGACTGGAACCAGACTTGGTTTTATTGTTAGAACACTGCGCCTGCTGGAGAAAGTCCCTTGCCGGGTTATCGCGCTCACCGGCTTAGCAATGGCCACCCTTTACCTCCACGGATGACTGCCAAAGAACGAGAAGCTTATGCACCTCAACTCGCCAAACTCCGGGCTCTCCTCGCCAATGGTTTGACTGGTGTTGATCTTGTTCGTTGTTGGGTTTCATGGTGCATCCTTACTTTAAGCCGCCGCCCCGGTTTGATGTATGCATATACCGGCAAGACCAATGATCCTCGGTTTAACGAAATAGAACTGACTGACGATGAAGTCACTGAAAGTGTTAAAAAGATACTGGACGAACCGATCGCCGTATGCACCCAAACCGGTCTGCGCCCTTTTTGCGCCACCAACAAACCGCCAGCGGTAATGACTTTAACCTTGTACATTTTTGGTCCGCCTCCGCTTTAACAGTAATACAATTATCCTTTACTTTAATCCTGCAGGCCAATAGCTCCTTCTGGAAAAGGAAAACTCAAGATAAACCGGCCAGGGCCCCTCGTGCCAAAAGCAAAGTTACCAAGAAAACTGCCAAGAAGAAAACTGCCGAGTCTTCTGATCCGCCAGAAGATGTTGATGAATCGGATGAAGAGGTAAAACTTGACTCCCTTGGTTCCTTTTTCATGCACCTTATTGACAATAACTATTCCCAGGATGATGCGGAGGCCAGTCATGCAGACCATGTTGAGGTAACAGCTCTTTCTTCCGATTCAGATCTGGTGCCAGTTAAAAGATTTCGCCGTGCAGTTCGAAAAGTGAAATACTCTCACCCTCTTGCTTATCTGGATCCAAAACTTTCTTTGAAGACGCAGCAACCTGAAGGTCGCTGCACAACCCGACATAGTGGCTAGCAAGTCACCTCTTCCAGTATACCAGATACACCAACCCGGAAACATCATCCAGAGGTTTCCTGTTCTCCTGAAAAACTTTACCCCTTGAAGGGTTTCTTCAGATACCCACTCAATCCGTCTGATTCGAATTATCAGGTGTCATCCAACTCGTTCGGCGGTTCATCAACCACTCAGTTGCCTCCCCTTAAAACCGTCGCTGGGTAAGTGTTCTTGCTTTTCGGTTTATTTCTTCATGCATCGGTTTACCGCACTGATCTTTATTTTGACGTTGTAGTACTAAGGCCCGATTAAGCAAAAAAGCCAAGACCAGCGATCCCACTGACGATGTTGAACCGGAGAAGACCACCGAGAATGCTGGTGAAAATCCTGATACTGTCATGGATGACTCTGCCCCGCAAGACCCAGCCACTGATGCTGATCCGCCGGAAGCTGATCCGGCTACTCATGTGGACACATCAAGCCCACGTGCTACGCCTGCAAGTCCAGTTGTTGATCCGCTGAGTTCAATTTCTAATCCGCCAAGCCCTGCGGCCACTCCGCCAAGCCCGGCCAAAGATAATGTCAATCAATCAAGCGCAGCAAAAGATGATGATTACGTTGTTGTTACTGGCACTGCTTATACCGCCCCGGGCAATCCCGTTGTTTTGTCAAAACATACCGCCAATGACGAATTTGTTTCTATGGGCAAGGGGAAGGGGGCAACTGACTTGTCAAACTATGCTAATCTTTCTGCTCAGGATCTTCATTCCGGATTCTTGAACCGGATTTACACAAGCCGAGATTATGAAGTCGGTTTGGTTAACCTGATGAAGGAACACTATGAGGTAAACACCTGCATCCTTATTCTGTGCCTTTACTGTATTGTAGCCCCCAAGGGCCGGTTTGACTTTGCAAAGTCAAACCGGGACTTTCATTTTTCCAAACTGGAATTTGTTGACTTTCCTTGCGTATTTTCTTGATCAAATACACATTAGCCCCCAAGTGCCAAGATTGAAACTGGTATTAATCCTTGGGACTAAAAAACAATCAGTAGTAAAAAAGCAATCCGCATTAGCCCCCAAGTGCCAAGTGTATAACTGGTTGTATGCTTGGGACTTTTTGATAAAATATTTATATGCTCCTCTGATTGTGGCGGGATGATATAAATCACCAAGGCACTCAAATTGCTGATCTCCAAGAAAGTATCAAATCCCAACAAGCAGAGTCTTCCAAGGCCAAGGATGAGCTAAAAGCCGCTTTAACCGCCATGGAACAACTTAAAGAAGGGTTCAAGACTGAGCGTGCCAAATGGGATACTGAAAAGACTGCATTGCTGAAGCGGGCTGAAGACGCCGAAGTCGGCTCTTAAACCGTGGCGGAAGAACTCTTGGGTTGAAGCGCCAAGTGAATGCCATGACCTCTGCGCAGATTTGGTAAGTACTCTTGCCAAGGCTTCTTGAATGACTATCCTTGTAATTTGCCGGTTTAACATGAAAGTCTTCAACCGTTGCAGGTAGCCGCATTGCTCATCTGGGCTCTGACATGCGGATGAAGCTGAAGGTAGCATATACTCTGATTGAACAACTGTATACTGGTGCTCAACGGGTTATTTGCGCAGTGTCATACAACAATCCGGCCCCAACACTGATCAGGGACACACTGGCAAAGTTATCCATGACACCAGCACAGATAGAAGAGATGAAGCGATCCGCTGCCAGGGCTGGCGCTTTGTTGGCACTTACCCGAGCGAAAGCATGGATAGCCGACCTGGACCTGGTGGACATCGCCAAGGGCTTTCCTAGTGCACAAGAAAACGGGGCAGATTTTGATGACGAAGCCCTTAAAAATGTGACAAGGGAGATGCGTCCTCTGGCGAGTCAACTGGTAGAAGAAGCTAACTTGACTGTTCACCGGTCTTTCTATGATGCCAACAACAAACAGATTAACGCTGTCATGCCGGAAGCGCAAAATCTTATTCCGCCAATTCGTAAGCACACTTACGCCCCTGACGTCATCTGTCCGAACTTATAAGTGAAGAGGCTGTCTTTCAGGCATTAACCCGGATTGACTGGACCACCGTGGACTTCCAACCACTAGATGGGGAGGAGGATGCTGAACCGACGCCAGATGATCCATCAACTTCACGTCAATATGGTGATGAGGCTTGATCCGGCAATCTATTTGATGCTTCACAAAACTTTGCTCTGTTGGAGGAAAACAACACCATATTTTGGGCCGTAAAGCGCCTTGTAATAGGTTAGTGAAAATACTTTGATCTGCTGCCATCGTGCACTGGGATATACTTTGTTTGATCCGCCGTGACATTTTTAGAGCTGGCTTATGTATCTTCATAATACTTATGCAATCCCTGTGTCTGCATAAAAAAGATCTACCCGGGCGGTTTACCGCTGGATGAGTCACAATGCCCCATGCGAAGCTAGGTTAATAACCAAAGCTTAAAAACATGAAATAAACCATACCTGTGATATAAAATCACTTAGTTGATTTACCAATTTATATTTGTAATCAGAGTGAACACCCGACTTCCACCATGCAGTGCTGGTATGTATAAAGGAGAACCGGGTTGTAATGAACACCGGATGATTGTACTGATAATCCAGTCCGGGGTGTAACACACCAGTTTGATAAAGCATAAGGTCTGATAACTTATAGTTGACAACTTAGCCGGGTTAACAAACACCGGATTAACATGAATATGATCTAACAACTTGTAGTTGAACGTCCAGCCAGGTCAATAAACACCAGTTTAATTTGATGACTGATAGTCATGCCGGGTCAATAGACACCGGTTCAAAATAGAATTTATCAACAGGAAAAAAACTTGACAAAGGCATATAAAACCGTGTAGTCGAGGCTTTTCAAGGGCTGCCAGGCCCAAATTCGAGGCTTTTCATGGGCTGCCAGGCCGCTGAGTTAAACCGTTTTTACAAAGCCTTTTAAGATGGGCCTCCAACTAACCATTCATCGTTTTAACTTTGAAAAGTTCAGGGTCTCAATGAGAGTAACTGTCAAACATCCGACGGGTCATGCCAGGATTACCTGGATAGGAGTGGCTTACTTGATGAAGGCAGGTTAACCCGGGGTTTTAGGTGAATACACCAGGCTTCCAAGCCGTGGGTCGATACCCGGTTACAAGGGTCCTTTCAAACTCTTTGGTATTTGACACAAAGAGCCCCCAAGTAACTTTGTGAGCTGTGCTCAATGGGTGCCTATGTTTGAGTCGTGCTTTGAGCAATAGAACTCTCTTTGGCCCCGTGGGTGTGAAGCTCCCAAGCTATGTAGTGGCATGATAGCCGGTTTAACAGGTAGTACTACGCTTTGTCAGCTGAAGCCCCCATGTAAACAGAGATTTGAAGAAAACGGCGGAGACCCTGCTTATAGCAAGGATGCCGGTTTATTATATTGATCATAATATATACATTGTTGAAATATGTACATAAGAAAAGCCTATGGCTTCAAGTGTAATAAGGCTGTAGGAGAGCTATGTTCCATGGCCGCCGAGTCTCCTTCTCAGAACTGCGTGAGTCTTCACGAACGTCAATGAGGTAGTATGAGCCGTTATGTAGATTTTTACTGACCACAAAGGGTCCTTCCCAAGGTGGGGATAACTTGTGCATATCTGTCTGATCCTGGATGAGCCGGAGCACCAAGTCGCCTTCTTGAAAGGTCCTTGACTTAACCCGGCGGCTGCGATAACGCCACAAGTCTTGTTGATAAACCGCCGATCGAGCCAAAGCCATGTCCCGTTTCTCATCTAAAAGGTCTAGCGCCTCTTGGCGTGCTTGCTCATTATCCGCTTCAATATAATTGGCAACCCGGGGCGAGTCATGACGAATATCACTGGGATGACTGCCTCAGCCCTGTAAACCATGAAGAAAGGTGTATAACCCGTAGACCGGTTCGGGGTGGTGTTTATGCTCCATAACACAGATGGTAATTCTTCCACCCAACAACCCGGCGTCCGCTTCAAAGGAACCATAAGCCAGGGCTTGATACCCTTCAGGATTTCTTGATTCGCCCTCTCAGCTTGACCATTGGACTTGGGATGAGCCACAGACGCTACATCAAGCCGAATGTGCTCTCGTTGACAAAACTCCTCCATCTCACCTTTAGAAAGGTTCGTACCATTATTTGTGATGATGCTGTGTGGAAAACCAAAACGGAAAATAATCTTTTTGAGAAATTGAACCGCCGTGGCTGCATCACACTTGCTGACCGGCTCCGCTTCAACCCATTTAGTGTGGGTCTTCTTATATTTGGAGCACTTAAAAGGTCCAACCATATCAAGCCCCCAAGTGGCAAACGACCAAGTGATGGGAATCATGCGTAGCTCTTGAGCTGGAACATGAGCTCAGCGTGAAAACTTCTGACAGGCATCACACCGCTTTACCAGATCCTCTGCATCAGCATGAGCTGTCAACCAATAGAACCCATGACGAAAAGCCTTAGCCACCAAGGATTTTGAACCGGCATGGTGACCACAATCCCCTTCATGGATTTCACGTAGAATCTCTTGCCCTTCTTCAGGAGAAACACAGCGTTGGAATACGCCTGAGATGCTGCAACGGTGTAACTCGCCATTGTGAACAACCATGGACTTGGACCGCCGGATTATCTGTCTGGCAAGGAGCTCATCATCTGGTAACTCGCCTCGGTTCAGATAGGCCAAATATGGAACCGTCCAATCCGGCGTGATGTGTAAAGCGGCTACCAATTGGGCCTCCGGATCAGGAACAGTCAAATCCTCCTCTGTAGGCAGCTTAACAGACGGGTTATGCAAGATATCTAAAAAGGTATTGGGTGGTACCGGTTTACGTTGAGATCCCAGCCGGCTCAAAGCGTCGACTGCTTCGTTTTTGCGCCGGTCAATGTGCTCAACCTGATAACCCTAAAAGTGACCTGCCACAATATCCACCTCGCGTCGATAAGCCGCCATGAGTGGATCCTTAGAATCCCAGGTACCAGAAACTTGCTGGGCCACCAGATCAGAATCTCCAAGACATCGAACCCGGCTTAAGTTCATTTCCTTAGCCACACGGAGACCGTGGAGTAAGGCCTCGTACTCTGCATCATTGTTAGTACAAGGAAACATTAAGCGGAGAACATAACAAATTTTATCACCTCGAGGGGAAGTAAGGACAACTCCAGCCCCCGAGCCTTCCAATTGCCTGGACCCGTCAAAGTGAATAGTCCAGTATGTATTGTCCGGTTTGTCCTCTGGTGCCTGTAACTCGGTCCAATCATTGATGAAGTCGACAAGCGCCTGAGATTTGATGGCCGTTCGAGGCATATACTTTAATCCATGTGGACCAAGCTCAATTGCCCACTTCGCAACCCGGCCAGTTGCTTCTCTTTTTTGGATTATATCGCCCAAAGGAGCAGAACTAACCACTATGATAGGATGGCATTGAAAGTATTGCTTGAGCTTCCTACTTGCCATAAAAACTCCATACACCAGCTTCTGCCAATGCGGATACCTTTGCTTTGACTCGATCAGCACTTCGCTGATATAATAAACTGGCCCTTGAACCAGATATTCTTTCCCAGCCTCCTTACGCTCAACCACAATTGCCACACTGACCGCACGGGCATTGGAAGCCACGTACAATAACAGAGGCTTGTTATCAACCGGAGCAGCAAGGACGGGCGGTTCAGCTAGCTGCCGCTTCAAATCCTCAAATGTCGCATTGGCTGCGTCACTCCATACAAAATCATTTGTCTTCTTCAACATCTGATACAAAGGAATCACCTTCTCTCCCAAACGGCTGATAAACCGGCTGAGGGCTGCAATTCGACCTGCCAGACGCTGAACATCATTGATGTATTTCGGTTTAGCAAAAGATGTGATCGCCTTGATTTTTTCCGGATTGGCCTCAATGCCTCTGTTGGACACAAGAAACCCCAAGAGCTTGCCTGCCGGAACACCAAAAACACATTTGTCTGGATTGAGCATCATTTTATAAACTCGAAGATTATCAAACATCTCCTTGAGGTCATCTATCAAGGTTTCCTTCTTCCTAGATTTTACCACAATGTCATCCACATAGGCATGAACATTACGCCCAATCTGCGTGTGAAGACAATTTTGCACACACCGCTGATAGGTTGCCTGGGCACTTTTGAGCCCGAAGGGCATAGAGACATAACAGAAGGCTCCAAAGGGAGTGATGATAGATGTATTCTCCTGGTCCTTAACTGCCATTTTAATCTGATAATAACCTGAATAAGCATCCAAGAAATTCAGGCGCTCACATCCCGCCGTTGCATCAATAATCGGATCAATACGTGGGAGAGCGAAAGGATATGCCGTACAAGCTTTGTTCAAATCGGTGTAATCCACACACATATGCCAAGTGCCGTTTTTCTTAAGAACGAGCACCGGATTAGCCAACCACTCGGGATGAAATACTTCCACGATAAAGCCAGCAACCAACAGCCGGGCTACCTCCTCACCAATGGCCTTGCATCCTTCCTCGTTAAAGCGGCGAAGAAATTGCTTGACCGGTTTAAACTTGGGATCAATATTGAGAGTGTGGTCAGCTCAGCGAGTTCCCTCGGTACACCTGGCATGTCAGAAGGCTTCCATGCAAAAATGTCCCGGTTCTCACGGATGAACTCGATGAGCGCACTTTCCTATTTCGGATCGAGATTGGTGCTGATGCTAAACTGTTTGGATGAATCGCCAGGGACAAAATCAACAAGTTTAGTCTCATCAGCCAGTTTGAACATCAGGGTTGAGTCATGCTCAGTGGTGGGCTTCTTCAGAGGGGTCATATCCGCCGGATCAACATTGTCTTTGTAAAACTTCAGCTCCTCTGTAGCACAAACTGACTCAGCATAGGCCGCTTCACCTTCCTCGCATTCCAAAGCGATCTTCCGACTGCCGTGTATTGTGATAGTTCCCTTATAACCCGGCATCTTGAGCTGTAAATAGATATAACAGGGCCTTGCCATGAATTTTGCATAAGTCGGCCGTCCAAACAGTGCGTGATATGGGCTCTAGATTTTCACCACTTCAAAGGTCAGCGTTTCAGATCGGGAATCCTGCTCATCTCCAAATACGACCTCCAAAGCGATCTTGCCAACATGATATGCCAATTTACCTGGTACCACACCATGGAAAATGGTGTTTGACGGTTTAAGATTCTTATCTGTCAACCCCATGCGACGAAAAGTCTCATAGTACAGAATGTTGATACTCCTCCCTCCATCCATCAAAACTTTGGTAAACTTATAACCTCCCACCTGAGGTGCTACCACCAAAGCTAGTTGACCCGGATTGTCAACCCGGGGCGGGTGATCCTCTCTGCTCCACACAATGGGCTGTTCGGACCACCGTAGATAGCGTGGCACTGTCGGTTCAACAAAATTGACTGCCCTCTTGTGAAGCTTCTGATCGCGCTTGCACAAGCTAGTAGTGAACACATGATACTGCCCACCATTCAATTGCTTGGGGTGACTTTGATAACCTAACTGCTACTGATTCCCTTGATTATTCTGTTGATTATTACCCCCTTGGTTGTTCTGATGGCCCTGATTGTTCTAAAATCCAGAGCTTGAACCGACACCACCATGAAAACCTGGACCTGAACCGCCCGGCGGACCCTGATCATACTGGTAAAGATCAGAGTTTTTGAACTCCTTCATAATATAACAATCTTTCCAAAGATGTGTGGAAGGGGCCTCTTTAGTCCCATGTTTTGGGCAGGGCTGGTTTAACAGCCGCTCCAAATTCATCCCTCCACCGCTATTTGGGCGGTTTACCTTCTACGGCTGCATATTGGTGTTAGCCACAAAATCTGAATTATCCGCTTGGCGCTACCATTATTCCCATGGCCTCCTTGGTTATGATGCTACCCTTTTGCACCGCCGTTCTTCTTTCCTTCTCCGGTTTCTCCTCATCGACTCGGGATCCTTGGTATTATCAGAATCGACATACTTGACCAAGGCTGCCATAAGTGTTCCCATGTCATTGCAGTGGCGCTTGAGCCGTCCCAACTTCATCTTTAGTGACTTAAACCGGCAATTACGCTCCAGCGTTATGATCGCTTGACCCGCATTAATCCGGTCTGATGAATGCAAAACTTCTGAAACCCGGCGCACCCAATGAGTTGTTGACTCGTTCTCCCCCTGAACACAGGCATCCAGGTCCACAATGGACATAGGCTGTTTGCAGGTGTCTTTGAAATTGGCTATAAATCGGGCCTTCAACTGATCCCGTGATTTGATGGAGTTGGCTGGTAGGTTTTTCAACCAAGTACGGGCTGTCCCTTCCAACATCATTGTGAAGTACTTTGCACAGGCCGCTTCATCCACATCCAGCATCTCCATTGCCATCTCATAACTCTCGACCCACGCCTCAGGTGGGTGATCAGCAGTGCAATTTGGTACCTTACGTGGACCCTTGAAATCCTTAGGCAGTCCCACATTACGGAGAGCCGGAATAAGACACAGTACTCCCCAGGAACTGAAAGCAAGCCCGGTGCCTCGGTCCACTGATGCCGCTGGCTGAATCGGGGCGGTTTGATAGCGACCCGCATGTGGTGCTACCAAAGCAGCCTCCCTCCATGCTCTACCATTATCCACCACATCCTGCGCCGGATTACGACGCCAAGCGCTGCTAGACACCTCCGGCTCATCCATGTGCCTGCTATAACTCTTGCTCGGACGAGGGGTGGAATGAATTCTATCTCGGCTATAGGAATAAGCCTGTTGCTGCACCACGGCGGTTTGAAGAAGATCCCTGGCCCACCGCGTCTCAATCGCCGCTAGTGAATCGTCCTCCATCGGAATAGCTGCCAGGCGAGATGCCGCAGCAATCATGTTATCCAAGGGGCTCGAAAAGTGACTTGGTGCTGTTGACACATACGGCGGCGGGTTGTCTGTCCGTCGAGGTGGTTCCATTATTCGTGGTTGATCCGGCGCCGCTCCAGGCGCATCAGTTCGGTTTACAGCTGCCGGTTTACTCGTCCCAGCCCCCGGCGGATTAGAGAGATTTAATCCTTCGAAGCCTGGTTGCATACGCGATCGGTACTTCCTGCGCATCACGTCGTTTGCCGCGTTCTGATCTAACAAGCTGGAAATTCTGTGCCTGTATCTGCTGCGATTGGGCATCCAAAGCGGCCCGTTCCTCAGCCAACCTGGCGCCAACTGTCGTGGATTTGTCACGGCAGATGTCCTCATGAAAGGACTTAGTCGTGGAGCCATCGCTACGTGTTAGCTTGAAGGGGTTAAACCGGACAAGGGACACGGGAGTTTATACTAGTTCGGCCCCTTCGATGAAGGTAAAAGCCTACGTCTAGTTTGTGATGGGATTATTGGGGTTTCGATGACCAGGGAGCGAATACGCTTTGCCTGAGTCTCGAGTTGTTATTGTCTGTCCCTAAACCGCCGCCGGGTCGTCCCTTTATATACACAGGGTGACGCCCGGCCGGTCTACAGAGTCCCGAGCCAGCTCATACAAGTGTCCAGCTCGGTCTCTTCCTTTCCTAACTTACATTACAAGATACATAACCATGGCGGTTTACCACTATGGGCCCTAATCCGCCTTTGGGCTCCGGGCCTCTAAGCTTCAGTAATAAAACGCTATCTACTGAGTCTTCATAGGCTTCAACATAGTTGAGGGTGAACCGGGCCCTCCTGGCCGGTTTACACTCAGTAGTTATATCCCCAACAAATAGTCAAAGGCTGTCTTGAAAAACACATTAGGCCCTATATAGATGGAAGGAGGGAGTAGGTCCCATGCAAAAAATGAGAATAAGATTCAAACATCTGGGCATCGTGGCTCGGTCGAGAACATTGAGAAACTTGGTTTTAAAATCATGAAACTTGGCATGGTGTCATGTCATGGTAGTACCGTGCCGTGGTAAAAAAATTGGCAGAATAGGAACAAATTTTGGTATAAGCTTCTTGCAAATCGGAGCTTCTCTCAAGAAGGCTCGTGGTTCTGGGAGGGAACGTGTCACCTTTGTGTGCATAATTCAAATTTGAAATACAAGCACATGTTCCAGTGCACCAAAGTTGGTTGAAAAATCACATGTGTGTCCTCGGGTAAATTTCTAGGTTCCATGCAAGAAATGGGAATGAAATTCAAAATTCTGGGCGTCGTGGCTGGGTTGGAAACATTGAGAAACTTAGTTTTTTAATTCCTGTAAATCCAAAACACGCATGAAAATAATAAAACTTGGCTTGGTGCCATGACATGGCACCAACATGCTATGGTAAATTTGCAGTCCGATTTGCGAAGGCGCACACATTAACAATCAACAAAGTCATTTTGGAACAAGTGATGTCACGTTACAATCGGAAACACAAGTATTATTGAAACCGTGGGCGTTCTACTTACTAGTACCATTTACGTGACGCCATGCGACCCCATTTTTTTTTAGCTAGGAGGCGCCGTGCAGGGTAGCTATTTGAGTACGAGAGGCGTGCAATCAGACCCCTGCGCGTGCTTATCAGGAGGAGAGCCCTGTGACCTCCATCTGCCGTCCACCTCTCTCCCAAGGTCTCCATTAATGGCGCCCGAGCCTCTATTTAATGGCGTGGCTATATCTCACTCGACTGAGATTTAAGAGAGAAACAAGAAAATCTGAAAGCACGGATCTTGATGTAAGATCCGACGGACCTATATAGCATCTACTGCGACTTATAGCAAGACTGATGAATATATAAGGACGATTAATTTTTTTTGATCAAAGAAGGGCTAGCCCTTTCCGATTTTCATTACTGAAAACCACCACAATTCACAAGAACTTCAGCACAACTCCAGTCTAACACGAAGGACTAAAAGCTACCAAATTGAAATCGCAACATCCCAAGAGGCCAACAAAGGCCAAACATCCACGCTAGAACCCAACATTTCACAACCGACGACACAATCCACATCCTAAACCGATTATTACATCAAAAGAAACCAGGAAACTGAAGGAAGCCCAGCAGCAACTAGAAGAACAACAATGCCAGGGTCGCCACAGCAAGTGTTTTCTTCATTCCAGCCTCGCAACATTGATCTTCCACAGAAAGATAAGGACGATTAATTGTCTTACATAATTAGAAAGATAATTAAAAATCCACATGCGGCTACGCCCGAAATACACAAGGACAAAAGAAGAAGGAAGACAAGGATATGGCTCGCTGATTTCTACTTTCTTGATGCGTTGCTGCAGGCCGCAGGAACTAGTCTCTGCGGCGACCAGCGATGAGCTCTTTCGTGTCCTCAAGACGCTGCTTGACAACATCCACGGATTCCTCCGCCAGCCTTTGGCGCTCATTGCGGAGCATGTCATTCTCGTCCATAAGTTTCTTGACGATGACGCCGGTCCTCTTCAACAAGGCACTGGTCTCCTCCTGCTGGTCTGCACTTCGGACGATCTTCTCCCTCCGCAGGTCGCGCTTGGCTCGGATCCTCTCATTGCCCTACCTTAGTTGCCGGATGACGCCGGTAGCCTGTTCAAACGAGGCTTTCATGTCGTCCTTCAACCTCGCCCAACCGGAGATCTGATCCATCTGGTTATGGATGATCGCATGCATGCGCCTGTAACAGTCGTCGCCTGCCCGCGAGAAATTTTCCCAGTCCGCCGCGGCGCGGTGGACATCTCTGCTGCATTCGTGGCGCGGCGGGACATCTCTGCTGCTTCCGCGGTGCGGCCGGACCAGTCTGCTGCATCGACGGCGCGGCGGGACCTCCGTGCTACTTCAGCGGCGCGGCGGGACCTCTGTGCTGCTACTTCCGCGCGACAGGACATGTCGGCTGCCCTCGTAGCGAGGCGGGACATCTCTCGTGCTTCCGCTTCCCTGCTCGCCTCTCCCTGGTGGCAATCTCTCGACCCAGAACTCACGCTGGCCATGGCAGACGCAAGGGAAGGATGCTGAATGACTTGTTTGTTTTTGTGGATGAGGAGTTGAGGAGGAATGTGCAGTCATCTTGGCATACTAGTATTTATAACCGAGTACTAATACGCTCCTAAGTGGGAAACCGTTTAGGTTGTGATCGGTGTGAACAGGTTTGGAATTCAATATAGCGTGGTACTAATACGCTCCTAAGTGGGAAACTGTTTAGGTTGTGATCGGTGTGAACTGGTTTGCAATTCAATATAGCGTGGAGTAATTTGGAATGAGACGAGACGCAAGCTCAAAATTTATTGACGGTTCTAGTTTCGAAGTGCGGCACTATTCCCGGATGGAGTACTTCTTTTTCTACTCCCTCCTTTCCGGTTTTATAAGGCTCAATTTGGTTGTTCCCCAACACATGTTCAGATTCCAAGGTGCATTAAATCATTGCATGCAAGTATCTTATATCTTATATCTTATATCTTATATCTTATATTTACTAATTGGAAGCACCTTTTATGATCTCTCATTAATCCACATCATCGAAATTAATTAAACCGTTAGATTGTAAAATTTACGGTCAGGATAAAAGAACAACTTACGTAACACCGATGAGCCAGGTCTATAAAAACGGATGTGACACGTCCAGAAACTAAACAAGGAAAGGCTCACGTAATAAAACAAGAAAATCCTCACGTGAAAAAAAAACACACAAGGAAAGCCTAGGAAAACTTACGTAATGTGGATGAGCCAGGTCTATAAAAACGCATGTGACACGTCCAAGTTTAGTGAAACTAAATAAGGAAAGGCTCACATAATAAAACAAGAAAATCCTCACGTAAAAAAAACACAAGGAAAGCCTGCGTGATTGTCAATGAAAGAAGGAAAGTTTCCATTAAAATCTCTGATGACAAAATGTCAAAAATGAAAGATAAAAGGGCAATCTGTATAGATGGAGCCTCCACGTTAATGTTTAGAAAATATATATCAAGGAAATCTGTATATTATAAATCTACGGTTTAGAGTCATAGCAATATACGATGTGTAGATCAAGCAAAAAAAATAGATGTGCTGTCAAAAAGGAAAAAATCACTAAATTATAAAATTAATGATCAGGATAAAAGGAAACTTGCGACACGTCCAACATTAGTGAGACAAAAGAAGGAAAGGCTCGCGTAAAAAACAAAGAAATCCTCACGTGAAAAAACGGAGACAAGGAAAGACTCCACCCCGTTCCCAAAATTTAAGAAGGAATGCCCCCGTTAAAATATCCAATGATAAAATGTCTAAAAAATGCAAAGATAATAAAAGGGATAAAGAATCCGGGATCAGGCTGATTGCCCGTGAAACAAAAAAGCCAACGCAGCTTCTATGTTTTTTTTTTGCGGGGCCTCCATGTTTTTTAACGGAGCCTCCATGT
The DNA here is from genome assembly GCA_021605205.1 of Aegilops longissima. Taxonomy (NCBI): domain Eukaryota; kingdom Viridiplantae; phylum Streptophyta; class Magnoliopsida; order Poales; family Poaceae; genus Aegilops; species Aegilops longissima. Next base: position 790,375,732 of record CM038677.1, on the reverse strand, counting down.
TAATTTTTAGTAACGCATAAATTAATCTTTGTATATATTAAATACATCGTTTAGATCACCAACTGCACATGGTTAGAGTCATAACAATATACGGCGTGTAGATCAAGAAAAAAAATCTTAGACGTGTTGTCTATAAGGAATGAAAAATAAATTATAGATTGACCGATCTGCACCTCAAGACTAGATGCATCCTCCTCCCGTACGGGACCTCATCTTCCTCCTGCTAATGTTGCACCCTCGGCCATGAGTCTCGCCGCCTGCCGTAGCAGCGCTTGCTGTCGGATGCAAGAACCTCATACGGTACCATAATTGCAGTGATGTCCCCGTCTAACATGCAAAAGCATACTCCTGCTAATGTTGCATCCTCGGCCATGAGTCTCGCCGCCTGCCGTAGCAGCGCTTGCTGTCGGATGCAAGAACCTCATACGGTATCATAATTGCAGTGATGTCTCCGTCTAACATGCAAAAGCGTATGGTCTTTCTCTTGCTGAGTGAAGCCTGTTTAAATCTTAAGACCGTAGAGCCTATGGTAGCCACTTTTTCTGTTTTGACGAGACTTATCATGCACCTATCCACGCCACCACACAGGGGACTAGAAACTTTAACTAGATCTACCTGTATATATTTTTCAAACTTTAACATGCACTTTTCACAAAAAAATAAACTTTAACATGCACTTCATTTCTTCTTTTAGCCGAGTGTTTCAACACAATATCATGATACATTAGTGGCAAGCACACAATATTTTGAAAAACACTATGAGTAACAGATAAAATATAGTACATTTAAGTGGAAAAATGGAGGAGACCCGATTGTAACTTTAGAGATGCAAATATTGATGAATACTGTCATGTACTAACCTTTCATTTTATTCATATATAATGTGATTACAAATCTAACGAACACTCGAACGCATATAGAAGATCACTCGAACGCATATAAAAGAACACTCGAACGCATGCCGTTAGTTATAATAATTTGAAATTGCACTATAATTATTAGTTTAAATTTCTTACTAATATTGCATGCAACAAATGTTAATAGAACTTTTGAGGAGCACTTCTATGACAAACTCCATTAATCCTCCTGAAACAAACTAGCCCGTGCGGATGCACGGGTTGATGACTAGTTAAGAGAAAATTGACCAATGCATGTACTTTATGCATGCATGCATTGCAATTAATGCATTGATAAACATAATTTTTTGAGAAAAACAAGAGCATTAATTAGGTGCTTTTGCAAACTACAAAAAATATTCCACCACTCACCATCTTGGTTGGTGAGATTTTTGAATTAAGCACTATAAACCGGAAAGGAGGGAGTACTGCTGTGTACATGCAATAACTGGCACCGCCGTATAGATATCTTACGGTTAATGGGGCGTTCGACAGGAATAGCTGCGTGGCGAGCTCTAGGCTAGTCTTTTTTTCAGACGCATTAAACCTATCTCTCGGGACTTCTCGCACGCACCATCGTGCCACCCACAAAAACTTGTACTCTGAGTTTAGTAGTACGTTATACGGGAAGAGAAGAGGTGCACGCACACACTCGTCCTCTCACACACGCGTCTGTTTTTTCTCGAAAAGGAGGATGATGACCCCCGGCCTCTGCATCTGGGAGTCACACACGCATCTGTAGCTACGAAATGTAGTGTTCTCAACCATCCGATTGGCTCTATCATGGATGTACCTATATACTAAAACATGTCTAGATACATCTATATTTTGACAAATGGAAGGCATGTATTGTGGAACGGAGGGAGTGATTGTCATCAAAATGGATAAAAAGGGACGTATCTAGAACTAAAATACGTCTACATACATCTCCTTTTATCCATTTTGATGACAAGTAGTACTTCTTACCCAAAGGAACTTTATATCCAACAGACACAAAATATCCGTTCGACTGTTGGAAATTACTGATCTGATGTCGAAGTAATTGCTGCATCGCCACCAAAACCCACCATTTCTTAAGCTAAAGTAGACCAAGGTAATCCCTATATTAGCATATTACTAAGATAAACAGAAGGCACTGTAGAAACATTTAGGACGTGAGCTTGTTAATTTGAATGTGGAGGGACACAATCTTAGCCCCGACCAGCAGCTTGGGCGGAACTGTCAAGAAGGTCTGCTCCTGCACGTCGACATCACCGGGATCCTTGCTGCTTGTCACCTCCATTTCCACCTTGACGGCGTCGGTCGTGCCTTTGGGCTCCCCCGGCGGGCCGTTCACCCACAACTTGGCCAAGTAGTGCGGCAGTGGGGACGCCCCCGCTCTGATGCAGACGACCGACACGGCGATAGGCGCGCCGATGTCGAGCACGCCGCCGACCAAGAAAAACGCGCGGCGGTCCTCCTCCGCAAACAGCAAGAGCCATGGCTCCGATAGTGGCACTTGCAGATGGGGAACCTTGCCGTACTGGATCCTGTGCACGAGCATGGGATGCGCGGTGCTGATGTGGTGGTAGAGCATCGGCGGCGGGCCTTCGTAGCCGTAGACGAGCATGGGGCATTTGCAGGGCGCGAGCGGACACACGCTCTGGTGATCGGCGAGCTTGTGGTAAGTGACGTAGAGCCCACCGCCTTCGTGCGGGCACTCCACCCTCACCAACGAAAGGACGGAGTCCACCGCCGTGTTCCGCACGTTGAAGACACCGCCGCGCTCGCACTTCTGGCACTGCCGTTGGTTCCCGGGGCGCTCGACGCGGCAGTCCGCGCAGGCCAGGTGCCCTCCCTTGCACCGCAAAAATCAATCGAACAACACATCAATCAAGAAACATGCACCTTGCTCAATCAGCCGAATGGACGAGGTGTATTCGAACCTCATACATTGGAGGCGTCAAGGGGCGGAGGCACAAGGGGCAGTGGAGCACGGTGAGGTCCATCGAGACCTTAGAGAGCTCCATCATCGGGTCCTGTTCGGTCTGCATGATCTCGCCCTCCTCGTGCACAACCATCTCTCGACTTGGGCCGGGTGAAGGAAATATGCCCTAGAGGCAATAATAAATGTTATTATTTATTTCCTTATATCATGATAAATGTTTATTATTCATGCTAGAATTGTATTAACCGGAAACATAATACATGTGTGAATACATAAACCTACAGAGTGTCACTAGTATGCCTCTACTTGACTAGCTCGTTAATCAAAGATGGTTATGTTTCCTAACCATGAACAAGGAGTTGTTATTTGATTAATGGGATCACATCATTGGTTGAATGATCTGATTGACATGACCCATTCCATTAGCATAGCACCTGATCGTATAGTTTGTTGCTAGTGCTTTTCTTCATGACTTATACATGTTCCTATGACTATGAGATTATGCAACTCCCGTTTGCCCGAGGAACACTTTTGGTGCTACCAAACGTCACTGGAATCGGGTGATTATAAAGGTACATTACAGGTGTCTCCGAAGGTACATGTTGGGTTGGCATATTTTGAGATTAGGATTTGTCACTCCGATTGTCGGAGAGGTATCTCTGGGCCCTCTCGGTAATGCTCATCACCTAAGCCTTGCAAGCATTGTAACTAATGAGTTAGTTATGAGATGATGTATTACGGAACGAGAAAAGAGACTTGCCAGTAACGAGATTGAACTAGGTATTGGATACCGACGATCGAATCTCGGGCAAGTAACGTACCGATGACAAAGGGAACAACGATGTTGTTATGCGGTCTGACCGATAAAGATCTTCGTAGAATATGTAGGAACCAATATGGGCATCCAGGTCCCGCTATTGGTTATTGACCAGAGAGGTGTCTCGGTCATGTCTACATAGTTCTCGAACCCGTAGGGTCCGCACGCTTAACGTTTCGATGACAGTTACTATGAGTTTTATGATGTTGATGTACCGAAGGTTGTTCGGAGTCCCGGATGAGATCACGGACATGACGAGGAGTCTCGAAATGGTCGAGACATAAAGATTGATATATTGAAGCCTATGTTTGACTCGGAATCACTCCGGGTGAAATTGGGAATTTTACCGAGTACAGGGGTTACGGAACCTCCGGGAGTCAATGGGCCTTGATGGGCCTTAAGGGGAAGAGAAAAGGGGCCCTATAGCTGGCGCAGCCTTCCCCCTTCCCTAGTCCTATTAGGATTAGGAGAAGGTGGCGCTCTCTCCCTCTCCCTTGGTCAAACCCTAGTTGGACTAGGATTTGGGGGAATCCTACTCCTAGTAGGAGTAGGACACCTGGTGCGCCTCCCTCCTGGCGGCCAGCCCCTCCCTTCCCTCCTTTATATCTGAGGGCAGGGGCACCCCATGACACACAAGTTGATCGATTAGATCGTTCCTTAGCCGTGTGCGGTGCCCCTTCCACCAGATTACACCTCGATCATACCGTAGCGGAGCTTAGGCGAAGCCTGCGTCGGTGGAACATCATCATCGCCACCACGCCGTCGTCGTCGACGAAACTCTCCTCAACACTCGGCTGGATCGGAGTTCGAGGGACGTCATCGAGCTGAACGTGTGCAGAACTCGGAGGTGCCGTACGTTCGGTACTTGGATCGGTTGGATCGGGAAGAAGTACGACTACATCAACCGCGTTGTTATAACGCTTCCGCTTTCGGTCTACGAGGGTACGTGGACGGATACTCTATACTCTCGTTGCTATGCATCACCATGGTCTTGTATGATCGTAGGAAAATTTTTGAAATTACTACGTTCCCCAACAGTGGCATCCGAGCCTGGTTTTATGCGTTGATGTCATATGCACGAGTAGAACACAAGTGAGTTGTGGGCGATACAAGTCATACTACCTACCAGCATGTCATACTTTGGTTCAGCGGTATTGTGAGATGAAGCGGCCCGGACCGACATTACGCGTACGCTTACGCGAGACTGGTTTCACCGCTGTGAGCACTCGTTGCTTAAAGGTGGTGGCGGGTGTCTCTCTCTCTCACTTTAGTTGAACCGAGTGTGGCTACGCCCGGTCCTTGAGAAGGTTAAAACGGAGTCTATTTGACGAAGTATCGTTGTGGCTTTGATGCGTAGGTAAGAACGGTTCTTGCTCAGCCCGTAGCAGCCACGTAAAACTTGCAACAACAAAGTAGAGGACGTCTAACTTGTTTTTGCAGGGCATGTTGTGATGTGATATGGTCAAGACGTGATGCTATATTTTATTGTATGAGATGATCATGTTTTGTAACCGAAGTTATCGGCAATGGCAGGAGCCATATGGTTGTCGCTTATTGTATGAAATGCAACGCCATGTAATTGCTTTACTTTATCACTAAGTAGTAGCGATAGTCGAGAAGCAATAGTTGGCGAGACGACAACGATGCTACGATGGAGATCAAGGTGTCGCGCCGGTGACGATGGTGATCATGACGGTGCTTCGAGATGGAGATCACAAGCACAAGATGATGATGGCCATATCATATCACTTATATTGATTGCATGTGATGTTAATCCTTTATGCATCTTATTTTGCTTTGATTGACGGTAGCATTATAAGATGATCCCTTACTAAATTATCAAGAAGTGTTCTCCCGAGTATGCACCGCTGCGAAAGTTCTTCGTCTTTGAGACACCACGTGATGATCGGGTGTGATAGGCTCTACGCTCAAATACAACGGTGCAAAACAGTTGCACACGCGAATACTCAGGTTATACTTGACGAGCTATGCATATAAGATATGACCTCGAACACGGAGACCGAAGGTCGAGCGTGAATCATATAGTAGATATGATCAACATATTGATGTTCACCATTGAAACTACTCCATCACACGTGATGATCGGTCATGGTGTAGTTGAAATGGATCACGCAATCACTTAGAGAATTGGAGGATATTTTTCTAAGTGGGAGTTCTTAAGTAATATGATTAATTGAACTTAAATTTATCATGAACTTAGTACCGATAGTATCTTGCTTGTCTATGATGTGTAGATAGATGGCTCGTCTGTTGTTCCGTTGAATTTTAATGCGTTCCTTGAGAAAGCAAAGTTGAAAGATGATGGCAGCAATTACACGGACTGGGTCCGTAATTTGAGGATTATCCTTATTGCTGCACAAAAGAATTACGCCCCTGGAAGCACCGTTAGGTGCCGGCCTGGTGTAAGGGCTGCGCGAAGTTGTGAACGTCTGGCAAAGCAAAGCTGATGACTACTCTATAGTTCAGTGTGCCATGCTTTACGGCTTAGAACCGACTTCAACGTCGTTTTGAACACCATGGAGCATATGAGATGTTCCAGAGTTGAAGTTAATATTCCAAGCGAATGCCCGGATTGAGAGATATGAAGTCTCCAATAAGTTCTATAGCTGTAAGATGGAGGAGAATGGTTTCATCGGTGAGCATATACTCGTAATGTCCGGATATAACAATCACTTGATTCAACTGGGAGTTAATCTTCCGGATGATTGCGCCATTGACAGAATTCTCCAATCATCGCCACCAAGCTACAAGAGCTTCGTGATGAACTATAATATGCAAGGGATGACCAAAACTATGCCCGAGCTCTTCGCGATGCTTTGAAAGCATGGAGGTAGAAATCAAAAGGAGCATCAAGTGTTGATGGTTAACAAAACCACTAGTTTCAAGAAAAGGGCAAAGGAAAGAAAAGGAAACTTCAAAAGAGCGGCAAGCAAGTTGCTGATCAAGAGAAGAAACCCAAGTCTGGTCCTAAGCTCTGAAACTGAGTGCTTCTATTGCAAGCAGGCTGGTCACCGAAGCGGAACTGCCCCAAGTATTTGGCGGATAAGAAGGATGGCAAGGTTAACAAAGGTATATGTGATATACTTGTTATTGATGTGTACCTTACTAATACCGCAGAGCACTGGTATTTGATACTGGTTCATTGCTAATATTTGCAACTCAAACAGGGCTACGGATTGCTTAAGATTGGCTAAGGACGAGGTGACGACGCGCGTGGGAAATGGTTCCAAAGTCGATGTGATCGCAATCGGCACGCTACCTCTACATCTACCTTCGGATTAGTATTAGACCTAAATAATTGTTATTTAGTACCATCGCTGAGCATGAACATTATATCTGGATCTTGTTTGATGCGAGACGGTTATTCATTTAAATCAGAGAATAATGGTTGTTCTATTTATATGAATAATATCTTTTATGGTCATGCACCATTGAAGAATGGTTTGTTTTACTTAATCTTGATAGTAGTGATACACATATTCATAATGTTGAAACCAAAAGATGCAGAGTTGATAATGATGGTGCAACTTATTTGTGGCACCGCCGCTTAGGTCATATCGGTGTAAAACGCATGAAGAAACTCCATGCTGATGGACTTTTGGAGTCACTTGATTATGAATCACTTGGCACTTGCGAACCGTGCCTTATGGGCAAGATGACTAAAACACCGTTCTCGGAACTATGGAGAGAGCAACAGATTTATTGGAAATCATACATACCGATGTATGTGGTCCAATGAATGTTGAGGCTCGTGGCGGATATCGTTATTTTCTCACCTTCACAGATGATTTGAGCAGATATGGGTATATCTACTTAATGAAACACAAGTCTGAAACATTTGAAAAGTTCAAAGAATTTCAGAGTGAAGTGGAAAATCATCGTAACAAGAAAATAAAGTTTCTACGATCTGATCGTGGAGGAGAATATTTGAGTTACGAGTTTGGCCTACATTTGAAACAATGTGGAATAGTTTCACAACTTACGCCACCGGGAACACCACAACGTAATGGTGTGTCCGAACGTCGTAATCGTACTTTATTAGATATGGTGCGATCTATGATGTCTCTTACTGATTTACCGCTATCGTTTTGGGGTTATGCTTTAGAGACGGCTGCATTCACTTTAAATAGGGCACCATCTAAACTGCTGAAACGACGCCTTATGAACTGTGGTTTGGCAAGAAACCAAAGTTGTCGCTTTTGAAAGTTTGGGGCTGCGATGCTTATGTGAAAAAGCTTCAACCTGATAAGCTCGAACCCAAATCGGAGAAATGTGTCTTCATAGGATACCCAAAGGAGACAGTTGGGTACACCTTCTATCACAGATCCGAAGGCAAGATTTTTGTTGCTAAATTGGAAACTTTCTAGAGAAGGAGTTTCTCTCGAAAGAAGTGAGTGGGAGGAAAGTAGAACTTGATGAGATAATCTGTATCTACTCCCTTATTGAGAAGTAGTACATCACGTAAAACAGTTTCGTGACACCTACACCAAATAGGAGGAAGCTAATGATGATGATCATGAAACTTCAGATCAAGTTTCTACAGAACTTCAGAGATCAACCAGAGCAAGATCCGCACTGAGTGGTACGGTAATCCTGTTTTGGAAGTCATGTTATGGAACATGATGAACCTACGAACTATGAAGAAGCGATGGTGAGCCCAGATTCCACAAAATGGCTTGAGGCCATGAAATCTGAGATGGGATCCATGTATGAGAACAAAGTGTGGACTTTGGTTGACTTGCCCGATGATCGGCAAGCAATTGAGAATAAATGGATCTTCAAGAAGAAGACCGACGCTGATGGTAATGTTATCGTTTATAAAGCTCGACTTGTTGCAAAAGGTTTTCGACAAGTTCAAGGGATTGACTACGATGAGACCTTCTCACCAGAAGCGATGCTTAAGTCCGTCCGAATCATGTTAGCAATTGCCGATTTTATGATTATGAAATTTGGCAAATGGATGTTAAAACTGCATTCCTGAATGGATTTACGGAAGAAGAGTTGTATATGATGCAACAGAAGGTTTTGTCGATCCAAAGGGAGCTAACAAAGTGTGCAAGCTCCAGCGATCCATTTATGGACTGGTGCAAGCCTCTCGGAGTTGGAATAAACGTTTTGATAGTGTGATCAAAGCATTTGGGTTTATATGAGACTTTTGGAGAAGCCAGATTTACAAGAAAGTGAGTGGAGCTCTGTAGCATTTCGATATTATATGTGGATGACATATTATTGATCGGAAATGATATAGAATTTTGGATAGCATAAAGGGATACTTGAATAAAAGTTTTCGATGAAAGACCTCGGTGAAGCTGCTTACATATTGGGCATTAAGATCTATAGAGATAGATCAAGACGCTTAATAGGACTTTCACAAAGCACATACCTTGATAAAGTTTTGAAAAAGTTCAAATGGATCGTGCAAAGAAAGGGTTCTTGCCGGTATTACAAGGTGTGAAGTTGAGTAAGACTCAATGCCCGACCACCGCAGAAGATAGAGAGAAAATGAAAGATGTTCCTATGCTTCAGCCATAGGCTCTATCATGTATGCAATGCTGTGTACCTGACCTGATGTGTGCCTTTGCTGTAAGTTTAGCAGCAGGTACCAAAGTAATCCAGAGTGGATCATTGGACAGCGGTCAAGAACATCCTTAAGTACTTGAGAAGAACTAAGGATATGTTTCTCATTTATGGCGGTGACAAAGAGCTCGTCAGAACGGTTACGCCGATGCAAGCTTTGACACCGATCCGGACGATTCTAAATCGCAAACCGGATACGATTTACATTAAACGGTGGAGCTGTCGGTTGGTGCAGTTCCAAACAAAGCGCCGCTATGGATCTACATGTGAAGTTGAGTACATAGCTGCTTCGGAAGCAGCTAATGAAGGAGTGCGGATGAAGGAGTTCATAACCGATCTAGGTGTTGTACCTAGTGTATCGGGTCCAATGAAAATCTTTGTGACAATATGGTGCAATTGCCTTGGCAAAGGAATCCAGATTTCACAAAAGAACCAAGCACATCAAAAGACGCTTCAACTCCATCCGGATTTGGTCCGGTGGGAGACATAGAGATATGCAAGATACATACGGATCTGAATGTTGCAGACCGCTGACTAAGCCTCTTCCACGAGCAAAACATGATCAGCACCAAGACTCCATGGGTGTTAGAATCATTCTTGTGTAATCTAGATTATTGACTCTAGTGCAAGTGGGAGATCAAGGAAATATGCCCTAGAGGCAATAATAAATGTTATTATTTATTTCCTTATATCATGATAAATGTTTATTATTCATGCTAGAATTGTATTAACCGGAAACATAATACATGTGTGAATACATAAACCTACAGAGTGTCACTAGTATGCCTCTACTTGACTAGCTCGTTAATCAAAGATGGTTATGTTTCTAACCATGAACAAGGAGTTGTTATTTGATTAATGGGATCACATCATTGGTTGAATGATCTGATTGACATGACCCATTCCATTAGCATAGCACCTGATCGTATAGTTTGTTGCTAGTGCTTTTCTTCATGACTTATACATGTTCCTATGACTATGAGATTATGCAACTCCGCTTGCCCGAGGAACACTTTTGGTGCTACCAAACGTCACAACGTAATCGGGTGATTATAAAGGTACATTACAGGTGTCTCCGAAGGTACATGTTGGGTTGGCATATTTCGAGATTAGGATTTGTCACTCCGATTGTCGGAGAGGTATCTCTCGGCCCTCTCGGTAATGCTCATCACCTAAGCCTTGCAAGCATTGTAACTAATGAGTTAGTTATGAGATGATGTATTACGGAACGAGTAAAGAGACTTGCCGTAACGAGATTGAACTAGGTATTGGATACCGACGATCGAATCTCGGGCAAGTAACATACCGATGACAAAGGGAACAACGATGTTGTTATGCGGTCTCGACCGATAAAGATCTTCAGAGAATATGTAGGAACCAATATGGGCATCCAGGTCCCGCTATTGGTTATTGACCGAGAGGTGTCTCGGTCATGTCTACATAGTTCTCGAACCCGTAGGGTCCGCACGCTTAACGCTTCGATGACGAGTTATTATGAGTTTTATGATGTTGATGTACCGAAGGTTGTTCGAGTCCCGGATGAGATCACGGACATGACGAGGAGTCTCAAATGGTCGAGACATAAAGATTGATATATTGGAAGCCTATGTTTGACTCGGAATCACTCCGGGTGAAATTGGGAATTTTACCGGAGTACCGGGGGGTTACCGGAACCTCCCGGGGAGTCAATGGGCCTTGATGGGCCTTAAGGGGAAAGAGAAAAGGGGGCCCTATAGCTGGCCGCAGCCTTCCCCCCTTCCCTAGTCCTATTAGGATTAGGAGAAGGGGGTGGCGCCCCCTCTCTCCCTCTCCCCTTGGTCAAACCCTAGTTGGACTAGGATTTGGGGGGGGAATCCTACTCCTAGTAGGAGTAGGACACCCCTGGTGCGCCTCCCTCCTGGCCGGCCAGCCCCTCCCCTTCCCTCCTTTATATACAGGGGCAGGGGGCACCCCATGACACACAAGTTGATCGATTAGATCGTTCCTTAGCCGTGTGCGGTGCCCCCTTCCACCAGATTACACCTCGATCATACCGTAGCGGAGCTTAGGCGAAGCCCTGCGTCGGTGGAACATCATCATCGCTACCACGCCGTCGGTCGTGAAACTCTCCTCAACACTCGGCTGGATCGGAGTTCGAGGGACGCCATCGAGCTGAACGTGTGCAGAACTCGGAGGTGCCGACGCTCGGTACTTGGATCGGTTGGATCGGGAAGAAGTACGACTACATCAACCGCGTTGTTATAACGCTTCCGCTTTCGGTCTACGAGGGTACGTGGACGGATACTCTATACTCTCGTTGCTATGCATCACCATGGTCTTGTATGATCGTAGGAAAATTTTTGAAATTACTACGTTCCCCAACACCGGGGTATTACAAAGCTTTACCGTCACATATTTTATACCCCCTCCGTTCCTAAATGTAAGTCTTTATAGAGATTTCACTAGGTGGACTACATACGGAGCAAAATGAATGAATCCACACTTAAAATGCATCTATATACATCCGTATGTAATTCATAATGGAATCCCTACAAAGACTTATATTTAGGAACAGAGGGAGTACTACTTCAAGGTGCATTAAATCAACACATGCAAGTATCAAAAGAAGAGTCACGCATGCATGCATGCGTTGTAATTAATGCATCGGTAAACGTAAATTATTGAAATATATCGAGTGCAGTGCTTTGATGTGTCACGTCAACTCGTACATCAACGAGAAGTTTGATTATCCTCTCCCTCGCGGACTTAACTGCACCTGCCTTTGGCTATATGACAGGTTGGCCACACACCTGTCGGGCCCACCTGTCATACACGCAAAGGCAGGAGCGTCCCTCCCTCGCCCATGAGCGTGGTGGCTGGCAAGACTAGGAGAAGCTTTCACTACACGCTCTCCCTCCCGCACGCGGTGGACATGCAGCAGTTTAATCGGTGTCGATGGCTGAAGCGCATCTTGTAGTACTCCTCCAGGGCAGTAGTACTCCATCATTGTTCGACTTCCCGAAGAGGCGAAGAGCCAAGCGCAGCCCGGACGCTCGTGTGGCAGTTTCATGTGTAGAGTAGTCTAGGATAGTGTGTACCGTGCCTGTAAGCTTAAAATCGTTAGGGTCGGCTCCATGCTATGTGGCCGTATCGAATTTTTTTAAATTTTTTAAAATAGTCTTCTGGCCCTACCTGTCACCCTGGTGATTGTAGTTTGCACGCTCATCTAATCAAGACAGGAATATATATTTTAATTTGTTTTTTTCTCGAAAAGGGGGGACTCCCCGGCCTCTGCATCAGAACGATGCATACAGCCACATATATTTTAATTTGTGGTAGGTAAATTTTAGAGGTTTGCAGCAAATATATTGTACACTGCGAGTCTTTTAGCCAAGTTTAGAGGCAAGCATGTGGGGCCAGTGCTATGATGTGTCGCGTCAACTCGTACAACGAGGAGAAGCTTGATTTTACTACACGCCTTCTCCCTCGCCCATGCGCGCGGTTGCTCACAGACGAGGACATGCTTTTTCTTAATAGTACTTCTACAACAAGCTATCCGTCCCGTTCATGGTGGATGGACATGCAGCAGTGGATTCGACACTGTAGAAGCAGTAGTAGAAACATCATTGTTCGTCTTCTCGAAGAGGCGAAGAGCCAAGCGCAAACCGAACGTTGCAGTTGTAACATTGAGCACGATATAGCCAGGCTCTTGCATGAGACAAAATTGCTATGTGAGCCCACTATTGTACTAGTACATACAACTACTTGCTAGTATAGCCCTGTAAACCAGAAAGGAGTATTTGCCCTTCTAGAGATTTCAACAAGTGACTAGACTACACCGAGACAGAGTACATATTGAGCAAAATGAGTGAATCTGCACTGTAAATAAATACGTACTAGTTCTATCGTTTTCCTATCCGAGGTGCACAATATTGAGTATACTGACTAGTCTCTTTTTGACACGCATTTATGTTTTTTTGACACAGTACAGACGCAAGCGCTCATATAACACTCACCCCTATGAACGCACACACGCACGACACTATCATCTTGAAATTTACGAAGTCACCATAGGTGCTTGAATGCCAAGGAGGAAGAGGGTAGCGGTTCCCGAGACGTTGAACGGTCAATGATGCATCCTCAATTACATGCAGAGGGAATTAATTGGAGAAGCAGAATAGAGCCAGCACGATGTGAATGCAATAGAGTTTGGACTCTCATATAATAAAGGCGCACCACCACTCCAATCCATCTACTCCCAAGTCTCTGCGCAACACTGCTCACTCCAATCCAAGACCAAGTGACCAGAAGCCACAAGCACCTATGGAGGCGAGGGACGCAAGCGGCAGTCGGCTGTGCCAAATCATCCAAGGCGCCGGCCTGCGGCCCCGCACCCCACAGCGTTTCCAGACGGTGCTGGCGACCGCAGGCATCATAGCCCTCGCCAACGCCGGCTTCGCCTCTCGCATGGACGACATGATGGTCAACTCCATCCGCAAGTTCACTACTGTCAAGAAGCGTGCGGACGACCTTGCCGTACTGCTCCAGCCCGCGCGCCCAGCCTCCTCATTGCCTGCCACCCTCATCGGCCTACATGGTGACGAACTCTTTCAAGCCCTGGTGGCCCCGCAGGTGCCGGAGGTCGCGACGAAGAATGCACACCTTGAGGCCGCGCCTCGCCGCGCAGCGCCTCGCTATGCAAGAAACCGTCGACCTGCACATCCACGTCTACGATGAAATCGTCTACATAGGCCACTACAGAAAGACGTTGGCCTTTTTCCAGCGGCTGGAATCTTTGGACACCATTGTTCAGAAGCACGTCGACCTGGCCACGAAAGCCGCTGCTACTTAGGCGCCGTCCGGTGGGACGGCGCCCTGAGTCGAGGGGTTGGACGTCGTCGATGGATGCATCTCTTCTTCTTGCCTCCTGTAACCAGCACTGCATCGTCTCGTGGCCTTAATGTTTTATTAGTATTGTACTCCCTACGTTCCCAAATATAAGTCTTTCTAAAGATTCCAGCAAGTGACTACTACATACGAAGGAAAATGAGTGAATCTACACTCTAAACTATGTCTACATACATCTGTATGATGTATTCCATTTGAACTAGTATCTAAAAAGGCTTATATTTATGAACGGAGGGAGTATATGGCATTTTTATTCCAGTCGTAACGTTTTCATTGTGAGGTGGGGCCACAGTTGAGCAAACCCACTCCGCCCACCGGGCGTCGGCCGAGTTTAGAATTAGAAGAGAGAAACGAGGGAGGAGAGCTAGTTGTAGCACGGACGCTGTTGTCAGATGGGACTCGTGTTTATAGAATAGGAGTACTGAGCACTCGTGCCTCTTTTTTTGAGGAAAAAATTAGTCGTATGTCTAGTACCACTAGTTGGGTGCGTGCGGCCTATAGCTATCATCACTTTAGGTCTCCTTTTCGAACCGCGGCTATGCTTCACAGTACATATTTTTTCACGTATTTATCCTCCTATATGTACTCCTAGGCTATTTCCACGTGCTCCCTTTCGCCGACATGTGGGAGATAGAACATATGGGTCGTTGTGCATGCACGACTCGGAGCATGTGCCGGGGTACTTTAAATTTCAGACCTCACGAATTACATGCAAACTCCCCGCAGAAGAATAAATAAATGAATGAATTACTACATGAAACCAGATTATTTTCATGGAAACCGTAGCACGTTCATTAAATTTTGGACATAACACGTTCATAAAAAATGACCGGACCTAAACCAGTCTAAGGGCCTCTTTGATTTTTCCCGCAAAAAAAGGGCCTCTTTGATTCGTAGGATACTGAAAACACAGGAATGGGGAAAGTATGATGGCGATGAACCGAGACGAGGAGAACTCTAACTCAGTTAGAGGTTAGAGTTAGATTCTAACCCTGAACTAACTCTAAACCAAAGAGGTGTATAGATGGCAGGGTTAGATTGACAATAAATGCTCTATCTCAATCATTTGACTACTTTGGACCCTATTTTTAGTCGACTAAAAAAGTCCCTTGGATCCAAGCACCTCTTGGTGTGGCGGCTCTTCTGTGGCCTCCTCCGGTCACAATTGACATAAACGAACCATCTATAGAAATCAAGCATGCAAAACATGATAATTTTTACTTTTTCCATACAAATGAGATATCCCACTTAAACATACAAGTCGTCAATCAAGCTTCACAAAATAAAAAAACACTTCATGAAACAAAGAATGAGCTAACTCATCACAGAAGTCATTCACGATAGGGAGGGAGCCCGGAGCCCCTCACACACCGAGGGAGGAGCACGCCATCGTCGCCTCGAGGAAGGCTCAGAGAGCCCAAGCCAGGAACCCCTCCCGCCTTGCCCTTGAAGTTGAGGTCGACACCGCATGGGTAGCAGGGCTGCTTGCCGCCGATCGGGAACTTAATCTTTGGGCCTCTAGAAATAATGCAAAGCTCAGAACTAAAATACCTAGAAAGGTGAACTGAATCTTTGGGCCTCTAGAAATAATGCAAGCCTGAAACTGAAATACCTAGAAAGGTGAACTGAATCTTTGGGCCTCTAGAAATAATGCAAGCCTGAAACTAAAATACCTAGAAAGGTGAACTGAATCTTTGGGCCTCTAGAAATAATGCAACCCTGAAACTGAAATACCTAGAAAGGTGAACTAAATCTTTGGGCCTCTAGAAATAATGCAAGCCAGAAACTGAAATACCTAGAAAGGTGAACTGAATCTTTGGGCCTCTAGAAATAATGCAAGCCTGAAACTGAAATAGCTAGAAAGGTGAACTGAATGTTTGGGCCTCTAGAAATAATGCAAGCCTGAAATTGAAATACCTAGAAAGGTGAACTGAATCTTTGGGCCTCTACAAATAATGCAAGCCTGAAACTGAAATACCTAGAAAGGTGACTTGAATCTTTGGGCCTCTAGAAAGATTTATTACCTCCTCAAGCAGCATCAAACAATTCCATGCGTGCACCACAAATCTATAGCAAGTTTGATCAGGATCTACTTTTCCAAATCAGAATTAGCGCTAGAGCAAGCAAGATCAATGATATGGACGTGAGACAGAGAAGGAACGAACAAACTCACCCCTCCCGCGACCTCCCTGGTAGATGCACCGCCGCCGCGCACGATAGAGGGAGAAAAACGACTGGTGAAGGGGGAGCGGGGCGACCTTCGAAGGCCGGAGGGAGAGGGTGGCCGAGAGGGCGGCGGAGGCCGAAAGGAGAGGGCGACGGAGGGAGAGAGGGCGAGCGGCGCTGGGCGGGCGGCCCTATGGGGAACAGAGAGGAGTCATGCGAGAGGGGGGAGCGATGCAGTGCGGGCAGGTGAGATTTTTTAGTTCTCTTTTAGTGGGCCCGAGGATAACTAACCCAATTAGAACCTCTCCACCGGGCTAGTTCTTTTAGCTGGGTTAGAGCAAACTAGCTCAAACTAACCCCTCTTGTTTCGATAATTTGAGGCTATTTCAACCCAAACTAGCTCTAACTCAAGGATCCAAACAAAGAGGAGTGTTACTGTACATGCTACATTGTGGACCGTAGCACATTGTTTTTTATGGACATATCACCACATTGTTTTCTACTGCAGGTTCACTGGGCTACCGTGGTTCGCACTGCTGGTTCACTGGGCTGCCGTGGTTCGCACTCCTCCGACCTGAGTAGTACTCCCACCGTTCCTAAATATAAGTCTTCGTAGATATTTCACTATGGACCACATACGGATGTATATAGATGCATTTTATGTGTAGATTCACTCATTTTTCTCCGTATGTGGTCCATAGTGAAATCTCTCCAAAGACTTTATATTTAGGAACGGAGGGAGTAGTATAGTACTAGTATATACCGCATCATTCTTTGCTCCTTCTTACTACTCCGACATGTGGGAGAGCCAGCATCCGGGTCGACGTGTCATGCATAAGATTAGAGCGCGGAATGGAAGGGGGGCATCACCCCGGTCGGAGCGCCAGTAATTCATGACTATAGTGAGTGGTCATATCACAAGTCTTTCTAGCAGTAACGAGCCATCAAATCGCACAGCCCCACTCGCTCACCCTCCTTGCCTCTCTGACAAACCGCCACCAAAACTGCCACAGACGCCGGGAAAAGCCCCCGCCTCAACTTTTAACTACGCGAAAATAGTTCGAGCTTGTTCGTTTCTATATAAATACAAGACTTACTGTATGTTTATTCATCCGTGGGGTTGTTCAATGAATGGAGGGGCGGGGAGCACAAGTGAACCTTAAATAGAGAGTTTCTTTTCTTTAATGCCACGTACAAAAATTGAAACGCTTGTCGTGGAGAGAAAAAGATAATCACTCCACTATATATGGACGCAGGGGCCTGAGCGCTTGCTTTACTAGGGTTGCTCTCCTCATTCTCTCATCCTCTCCAGATATAAACAAGACTGACATTTTCTCTCTTCTCACCACTGGTCACAGATCCGGCCGGATCCCTTCGGCCGGTGTGTGTAGAGGACAAAAAGGTGCATCGTTCACGCGGTCATCGCCGCCGAGGGAGGAAACCCACAGCTGCCGGAGGGGCCCGATCCTCTGACCGTGCCGTTCTCTCCGACACAGCCCCAACTCGGGAGGTCCTCCGACCCTTCTTCCTCCCTCCCGTATTGTCCGCAGATCCGACCTGCCGCCGCCGACATCCCGGTGACCCTCAGGTATAAGTTCTTCAAAAGCGGCCTTGCTCTACTGCCCCAGCTCCCCACGTGTCTGCATGTGCATCTTTTTCTACTCCCATCAGCTCTTCCAAAGCCACCTAAATTTTTAGTATTATTAGAGGTAAAGCTACTTCATGCATTCAAATCTAGGGCTTTGTTCAAACAACGAAGAAAGGGGGGAAAGTTGTAACATGAATCTAGGACTTGATTCAAAGAGGAAATAATATGATGAAAGTAGTAGAGACCGAATACCCAACCGGTCTCTTAGTTGAAAAGGGAAATAATGGGAAAACGCAGTACAAACTGGATAAGGAAAAAAATCTATTATTGGTTGAAAAAAGGATAGAAAGTGGCGGCTGGTGGAAAAGTCAACAGAGTATGTCCAGGATTAGATTTGCTGCCATCACGTAGTAAAAGGTCTCCAGGATAAGATTTGCTGCCCTCACATAGTAAAAGGTCTCAGGATTAGATTTGCTGCCCTCACATAGTAAAAGGTCTCAGGATTAGATTTGCTGCCCTCACATAGTAAAAGGTCTCCAGGATTAGATTTGCTGCCCTCACATAGTAAAACGTCTCCAGGATTAGATTTGCTGCCTGTCGGTGTCAAAACCGGCGGATCTCGGGTAGGGGGTCCCGAACTGTGCGTCTAGGCGGATGGTAACAGGAGACAAGGGACACGATGTTTTTACCCAGGTTCGGGCCTTCTCGATGGAGGTAAAACCCTACTCCTGCTTGATTAATATTGATGATATGGGTAGTACAAGAGTAGATCTACCACGAGATCAGAGAGGCTAAACCCTAGAAGCTAGCCTATGGTATGATTGTTGTTCGTCCTACGGACTAAAACCCTCCGGTTTATATAGACACCGGAGAGGGCTAGGGTTACACAGTAGTCGGTTACAAATGGGAGGAGATCTACATATCCGTATCGCCAAGCTTGCCTTCCACGCCAAGGAAAGTCCCATCCGGACACGGGACGAAGTCTTCAATCTTGTATCTTCATAGTCCAGGAGTCCGGCCAAAGGTTATAGCCCGGCCATCCGGACACCCCCTAATCCAGGACTCCCTCAGTAGCCCCCGAACCAGGCTTCAATGATGATGAGTCCGTGCACAGATTGTCTTCGGCATTGCAAGGCGGGTTCTTCCCAAATTCTGTGTACCTGTTGAATAGTGTCCGGCTTCTCGTGAATATTGCGCTCCTTGACTTCCACGCCCAATAATGGCCGTCTTCCACGTGTCAAACGAATGCGAAAAGGCAGGGTGTTTTTACATTTACCCCCCTAGCTGCGCAAATGAGCTGCCTATAAAAGAGACAAGGATTTAGATCCGAATCACACCATCTTCCCTTCGCGAGCATTCATCGGAGCGCATCCGACAGAGATCCATTCCATCATGGCCAGTCGACGCAGCTCCTCCTCTCGCCCTCCCAGCCCTCACCGGAGGTTGGGAGAGATGTTCCATCCCGCACAGCGAGCTAGTGACGCTCCAAACCAAGGGATTCCTTCCCCCAGCCTTCATGGTCCCGGTTCGAGCTGGACTTGCCACCTATAATGGCGGAGAGCAAGCGGAGAGCGTCCCCAGTCCCTCCAAAGGAGAGCGGGTATGCCTTGTACCTTATCTGATAAGAGGGCTCGGATCTCCAATTCATTCGTTTCTCCGAGGGCTCCTGGAGTTCTACGGCCTCCAGTTGCACAACCTTACGCCTGCCTCCATATTGCATATTGCGGGCTTCGTAGCCCTTTGCGAGCTGTTTTTGGGCATCGAGGCTCATTTCGCGCTGTGGAAGAAGCTGTTCTGCCTTGTGCCCCGTTCTCAGGAGGGGTCGATATATCAAGTGGGCGCAGCCGAACTATGGCGCATTGCCGGGACCGGATATCTATCCGGAACCCTAAGGAAGGCGTCCGAAGACTGGCCTTCAGAATGGTTTTATGTAGAAGACGTCCCCCTGGCGGACCCTGTTCGGATCGGCCTCCCCGAGTTCAATAATGCTCCTTTGAAGAAGCGCCTAAGCTGGCATCCACGGAGCCCTCAGAGGGAAAATGACAAGGACGTCCTTTACCTGATGAGCCGGATAAGGTTGTTAGCTCATTCCGGACTGACCATGATCGGGGTCATGGCCACATGCATTATGCGGGGGGTGCAGCCGCTTCAGTATAGAGGCCACCCCATGTGGGATTTCAACGGGGAGGATGATGCCACCCGCTGCGGCCGTAAGGGGTCGGGATCGGTTGCCGCTCTGACGAAGATCTTGTCCGCATTGTACAAGGGAGAAGAGGAGGAGTTCCTCCGCGTCAATCCACAGGGCGGATTTTCTATGTACAATCCTCCAAGCTGGGTAAGCGGACACTTCTTTTTGCCCATCCTTCCATATTCCCATAGTTAAGTACCTTATCTTGTGATTTCGATGCAGGAATTGCGTCGGGCCGTAAAGGATATAAACAACCCTCCTCCACAACCCGAGGATCCGGAACGGTCCCTCGATCCGGCCTCCCAAGAGGATTCGGACATATCCGTGGAGCTGATCGATGGGGTATTTCACCAACTGAGCATCAACAATGCCTTGGTGGCTATTACAGCCGAATATCCTGGACTGCTCCCCGCCTCACAAGTAATCGAGAACGAAGTCCTAATACTTCGAAGATGATCCATCCGTGCTTATTTTTGATCATCGTATACCAATGATGTTTCGCAGGGGAGGATCCTGAGGCGGAATGCCGAACCTGCGGCGACTAGCCAGCAGGGGACCGCGAGGGCAGGTTGGCTAAAGAGACACGCAGTCCGGGTCGAGGCACCGGCGCAGCAGTAAGGCGCGCTGCCTTATTCCAAGGTATTATTCTTACGATGCATACTAACGCCCGTGCTCTCCTTTTTTTAGGAAAAAGAGGGCTCGCCGGACTATATCCGGAGAGATTGCCAATCGAGCCTCCACCAGCCAGGCTCCAAAGCCAGGTCCAGAAGCAGAGGTGAACACAAGGCGTGCGTCGGACGCTCCTCCGACAGCGGATGCAGACAGACTGTCCGCCACCAATTCCGAGGTGGAGAGTGCCATGAATCACAGGCGTCGCCGGACAGTTCTTCGTGACGCTTGTTTCTCCCAAGAGGCATTGGATGCCTTCAATTCAGGAGATGCGTACCTCCGTGCCGCTCAAAATGGTCTAGCCAGAGCCACAGAGCAGTATGTGAAAGACATACGAGTGAGAAAATTTGATGGTTATATATGTCAGTAGCCCCTGAGACTTGAAACAGTTAGAATAACTGATTTAAGGATCATTTGTTATGCTGAGATCTTACAAAAAGAATACCCAACTGTCCGGGAGCTGGAAGAGTGCAAAGCCCAACTTGAGGCCAAGACTAGCCGTGATGGGGAGGCCAAGGAGACCCCTCCGTAATATACGCTTGAAGATAAGTATGTTGTGAAGTGCGCGTGTGTGCAAATCTGACAATATCATTGCAGATGGCGCTGGAGTAGATCCAAACAAGCAACAACTCTTGCGCCGGTTAAAGGCCAGCGAGAGCGTGCTTACGAGGGTGAGGCAGGAGAAGAATAATCTCCAAGATGCCAACACCCAGCTGGGCGAGGAACTAAAGGATGTTCGTGCCCAGCTGTCGGACTCCGTGAAGGAGAATCGACGGCTTCGACGCGGCATTTTTAGTAAGTGCTTGAACGAACTTTGAAAAAGAGTTCGGTGAGGAAGTAGACTAACAGAGTTATGTCTGTAGGTATGCTCACAGGTCGTCCTGCTGAGGAAATGCCCAGTTCTACGGGTGACCTTCTTCCCGAGCTCTTACAACTGCACGAATGAGTTCGACAGGTGATGAAAGGCGTCGCCCAGGCCTTGTGGCCATCTGTCTCCATGCTCGAAGGCCTTGGAGAGCTGGCAGAGAGGCTTAAAGGAGCGCGGCGCCGCTTCCGATTATGGAAGATATCGGCCTGCCGTCAAGGTGCCAGGGAGGCCTGGGCCATGGTGAAGACGCGGTACATGAAGGCTGACCCAAACCACACGGCCGAGGTCGGACCTGTGGGGGCCGATGGGAAGGAGATCCCTGTGAGCTTAGTGTACGACCAAGTAGAGTTGGCCGCCAAATATTCCCAACAGGACTGTAAACTAGACAGCCTGTTGGATGGTATTGAAGAGGAATATGCTTAGTCAAATTGACTATGTAATTTAAGATGACATGTAAAATGCCTTCTACACGGATTGTAGATCGTTTGTCATGGCGGACCTTTTCGCTTCAACCTCGGGACCTGATAGTCTGGAGTGTGTCCGAATACCCTCTCGGTTATGTAAGAACCGGGGCATGCATGGAGACCAGGCGTAGGGGTCATTAGTGCTTGAACAGACAAATGCCCAACTAGTTATGTTATATTACATGGTTAGTAAGAAACATCTTCCAGGGAGAATAGTTCCGTTAGGGGTTCCTTTCTCAGGAGGCATGCCCTAAAGTGCATGTCCGGACTGCAAGTAAAAAAGTAAAAGCATCCGGGGCAGATAAATAAACAAGTGAGAAATCATCTTTAGTTCACCGACCGAATATTCCCTTAAGAACGCTAGCTTTCGGCTTCACCCAGTCTGAGGTACACATCCGGCTGACCCGACAGTAACAATCGCAGAGGTGCTCCCTTTACTGCCTAGCCGAACAATCGGGAACGTAGGGGTAAGCACAGGAGCCAGGCAACCCAGCTTGGCCAAAACTTAAGTCATATCGATGCATATAATGGTGAATAAAAGCTACATGCGGAAGTGTGACACATGTGTTGGGCGTGAAGCCCACATAAGTAAGCTTCTGTTAAGGAAGCCCCCAGGTATAACGAGCGCGGATAGCGCGTCAATTGTGTGCGAACAAGGCGCGAACGATCCCTTAAAGGCTGTAAGAGAAAGGGACGGAGAAGGAGAGAAATATAAGACATCTAATGTGTAAAAAATAGACAGAGGAAGGAGACGAACACAGAGTCCGGCGCTAGCCGTAGAATCTTTGGAGACGGGCTGCGTTCCATGGGTTCGGCTCGAGTCGGTTATCCGATGCATCTCGCAGATGGTACGCTCCACCAGTCAAGACTTGGTCAATAATAAAGGGACCTTCCCATTTGGGCTTGAGTTTGTCCTTTTTCTTGTCCGGCAGGCGTAGAACTAACTCACCAACATTGTAAGGTTTGGCCCGTACTTCTCTGCTTTGATATCTTCGAGCCTCCTGTTGATAGAATGCGGAACGGGCTTTTGCCACGTCACGCTCCTCCTCCAAGGTGTCCAAACTGCCCTGCCGATCGAGTTCAGCTTCTCTTTCTTCGTACATGCGCACGCGAGGTGAGTCATGAATTATGTCACAGGGCAGAACTGCCTCTGCGCCGTATACTATAAAGAATGGTGTGAATCCGGTGGTGCGATTCAGCGTGGTCCGCAACCCCCAGAGTATGGAATCGAGCTCCTCTACCCAGTGCGTGTTAGATTCCTTGAGGGACCGCACTAATCTGGGTTTAATGCCGCTCATAATTAGACCATTTGCTCGCTCGACTTGATCGTTAGTTTGTGGGTGATATACTGAAGCATAGTCGAGCTTGATGCCCATGTTTTTGCACCAGAGGTTGACCTCGTCGGCCATAAAGTTCGTGCCGTTATCAGTGATGATGCTGTGGGGGACGCAGTAACGGTGTACGACCCCTGATATGAAGTCTATCACCGGTCCAGATTCGACCGTCTTAACAGGCTTGGCCTCTATCCATTTGGTGAATTTATCCACCATGACTAGTGGGTATTTTTGCTTGTGGGCTCCTCCTTTAAGGGGTCCAACCATGTCAAGCCCCCAGACCGTGAAGGGCCAGGTGATGGGTATAGTTTGGAGGGCGGTGGGTGGCATGTGGCTTTGGTTAGCAAAGAGTTGGAAGCTGACGCATTGTTAGACTAAGTCCTGAGCATCTGCCCGGGCCGTCGGCCAATAAAATCTTGTACGGAAGGCCTTGCTTACAAGGGCCCGGGCTGCAGCGTGGTGCCCGCCGAGTCCGGCATGAATTTCAGCCAGGAGATTCCGCCCTTCCTCTTCGGAGATACACCTTTGAAGGACTCCGGTGGTGCTTTTCTTATAAAGCTCTCCCTCATGGAATTTATAGGCTTTAGATCGCCGCAATATGCAGCGGGCCTCGTTTTGGTCCTCGGGAAGTTCCTGCCTGATTAGGTAGGCTAGGAATGGTTCTGTCCACGGGGCAATGACTGCCATTATTATGTGGGCTGAAGATGTTACTTCGTTGGCAGAGCCTCCAGTTGTGTCAGAATGTTCGGTGTCGGGCAGTGCGGTTGGGTCCGGGCTGTTATTTCCGGACTCCCCTTCCCATAATATGGATGGCTTGAACAACCTCTCTAAGAAGATATTGGGGGGGACGGCATCGCGCTTTGCGCCAATGCGTGCCAAGACGTCTGCTGCCTGATTGTTTTCCCGAGCTATATGGTGAAATTCGAGCCCTTCAAACCAAGCTGAAATTTTTTGGACGGCGTTGCGATAAGCTGCCATTTTCGGATCCTTGGCATCAAAGTCTCCATTTATTTGGGATATCGCGAGGTTCGAATCCCCGCGCACCTCTAGGCGTTGAATGCCCATGGAGACTGCCATCTGGAGACCATGTAGAAGGGCCTCGTATTCGGCTGCGTTGTTGGAGTCCGTATACATTATCTGGAGTATGTATTGAACTGTATTTCCTGTTGGGGACGTCAGAGAGACGCCAGCCCCCAGACCGGCCAACATTTTGGAGCCGTCGAAGTGCATGATCCAGTTGGAATATGTGTCGTACTCTTTAGGGAGTTCGGCTTCAGTCCATTCAGCGACGAAGTCGGCCAAAACTTGCGACTTAATAGCTCGCCGTGGCTTATAGGTTATGTCGAACGGGAGGAGCTCAATGGCCCATTTGGCAATCCAGCCCGTCGCGTCGCGGTTGTTTATAATGTCGTTAAGAGGTACTTCGGAGGCTAATATTACCGAACACTCTTGAAAGTAGTGTCGCAGCTTCCGGGATGCCATAAACACCACGTACGCTATCTTTTGATAATGCGGATACCGTGACTTGCATGGAGTGAGGACAGTGGACACGTAGTAAACTGGTTTTTGAGGGGGAACTTGTGTCCGTCCGTTTCTCGTTCGACAACGAGCACCGCGCTTACAACTTGATGAGTTGCCGCGATGTATAATAGCATTGGTTCGCCCATGTTAGGCGCGGCCAGGACCAGGTTTATTGCCAATATGGCTTTTATTTCTTCTAGTCCGGCCGTGGCGGCATCCGTCCACTCGAAGTGTTCGGTGAGCAGGAGGAGGCGATAAAGGGGTAACGCCTTTTCTCCCAAGCGGGAGATAAAGCGGCTTAGAGCTGCCACGCATCCAGTCAATTTTTGTATTTGTTTGAGGTCCTTTGGGATATCCAATTGTGACAGAGCTCGGATCTTGGCTGGGTTTGCTTCAATTCCTCTACCAGATATGACGAAGCCCAAGAGCTTTCCGGCTGGTACGCCGAAAACGCATTTTTCCGGGTTAAGCTTGATGTCATATGTTCAGAGGTTATCGAATGTGAGCCTCAAGTCGTCTACTAGAGTTTCGACATGCTTGGTTTTGACGACCACATCATCTACGTATGCCTCTACTGTTTTGCCGATCTGGTTTGCGGACATGTACGAATCATGCGCCGATATGTTGCGCGGCGTTTTTGAGCCGAAGGGCATTGTGTTGAAGCAGAATGGGCCGTATGGGGTGATGAATGCCGTTGCGGCTTGGTCAGGCTCTGCCATCTTAATTTGATGGTAGCCGGAGTATGCGTCGAGGAAACACAATGCATCATGTCCTGCGGTAGCATCGATAATTTGATCGATGTGGGGGAGGGGGAAAGGATCCTTTGGGCAAGCCTTGTTGAGGTCCTTGAAATCGACGCATAGGCGCCATGATTTGTCCTTCTTTGGTACCATCACCAGGTTTGCTAGCCAGTCCGGATGTTTTATATCTCTGATGAATCCGGCCTCCAATAGTTTGGCTAGCTCCTCTCCCATGGCTTGTCTCTTAGGTTCGGAGAAACGCCGAAGAGCCTGCTTGACTGGCTTGAATCCTTTTAGGATGTTTATGATGTGCTCGGCCAGCCAGCGTGGGATTCCTGGCATGTCTGAAGGGTACCAGGAAAAAATGTCCCAATTTTCGCGTAGGAATTCTCGTAATGCGGCGTCTACATCATGGTTTAATTGCGCCCGATGGATGGTCCATTGGATGGACTTAGAATTTGACTATTTCATCTGCCGGTTTAAAGGAGGTGGACTTGGATCTTTTATTGAGTATCACGTCATCCCTGTTCACCGTGGAGCGCAGCGCAGTCAGTTCCTCGGCCGCTAGGGCTTCGGATAGTGCCTCAAGGGCCAGTGCGGCTGTCTTATTTTCGGCGCGGAGTGCTATGTCCGGGTCACTAGCAAGAGTGATGATTCCGTTGGGCCCGGGCATTTTGAGCTTCATGTACCCGTAATGGGGTATAGCTTGAAAAATTGTGAATGCCTCTCGCCCTAATAGAGCATGGTATCCGCTGCTGAATGGGGCCACTCGGAACGTGACCTGCTCGGACTTGTAATTATCCGGCGTGCCGAACACCACATCCAGTGTGATTTTTCCTGTACAACATGCTTCCCGACTGGGGATTATTCCTCTAAAGGTTGTGCTACTTCGCTCAATGCGGCTCCAGTCTATTTCCATTTTTCGAAGGGTTTCCTCGTAAATGAGGTTCAATCCGCTGCCACCGTCCATGAGTACCTTGGTAAGGCGAAAGCCGTCCACTATTGGACTGAGGACCAATGCGGCTGGTGCTCGGGCTGTTCGGAATTTAGGTTCATCACTGGCATTAAAGGTAATAGCCGTGTCACTCCATGGGTTTATCGTTGCTACTTGGTAGACTTTGGCAAGGCTGCGGAGTGTTCGTTTCCGCATATTATTTGATGTGAAAGTCTCGAAGACTGTTAATACCGTACTGGTATGCCTGGGCTGGTGCTCTGTGGATTCTGGGGTTAGAAGCTCTTCGCCACTTTTGGCCACCTGCCGGAGTATCCAACATGCTCTAAGGCTATGAGTTGGTGTGGCGCCCTCTGTACTATGAATTTTACAGGGTCCATTGAGCCATCCCTCCAGTACGGTTCCATGCCCTGTAGGTTTTTTTTTTGTTTTTTGGTGTTTAACCCGAGTGACTGCCGATAATGCACCCTTTTATTTTGGACTGGGTTTGTATTTAGGGCCGGATTGTCCCAAAATCTTACTTTGCTTTTCCAGGCGCTTTCCATCGCACAGTACTTTCGTACTATGGACGCCAAGTCAGCAAAGCGTGTAATTTCACGGTGACCTATGGCATTGAGGATTCCCTTGTCCGTGCAATTATTGCAGAAGAATGAAATTGCATCTTCCTCGCGGCAGCCCTTTATCCTGTTCATAACCAGGAGGAGGCCCAGTAATGATGTACTGTTTCCTCGGGCTCTTGCCTAATTTTGGATAGATCGCATATGTTGGTGGGTGGGTGGAATTAAACCAAACCTCACCCAATCTGAGACTCAAGGGCCAAGAAGTTTCGAACTTGGAAGTTTGGATTCTTGGATGTTGTCCAATGAATCTAGCCGTTGCTCGACTCTAAGTTCACGTCTTGAGTGGCGTCCTCCCCGCGGGTATCCGGCTTGGAGGATCGGGAACCGGACATAGCTAGTCCTTAAGATAGATGAAGGGTCGCCGCATTGTTCCTCCACCACATCAACGTGATGGGTGACACTGGGAGAGTTAATCTCTCTCATATCGGGTTTAGGCCCAATCTGATCGTAGTCCATAGCGACTCCCGAGCGGCGATGCGATCCAGAGCTCGTTTAAGGAAGAGAGCTCCGTCGGATCTAACTGCTCGGCGAGTTCGAGTTGGCGTGAAGATTGCTTTCGATGACCCGAGAAGTCATCGTCGGTGGCGGCGAACAGCGGTCATAAGAAAACCGCCTAGCCGGAGAGTTTGTCCGATAGCCAAAGCTCCTTTAGCAACAGTACCGTCTTTAAAGATGGGATGAGGCATCCTTCCTGATGGCGACGGCACAGAGGAACTCTCAATGAAAGCACCAACATCGGTGTCAAAACCGGCGGATCTCGGACAGGGGGTCCCCAACTGTGCGTCTAGGCGGATGGTAACAGGAGACAAGGGACACGATGTTTTTACCCAGGTTCGGGCCCTTTCGATGGAGGTAAAACCCTACTCCTTCTTGATTAATATTGATGATATGGGTAGTACAAGAGTAGATCTACCACGAGATCAGAGAGGCTAAACCCTAGAAGCTAGCCTATGGTATGATTGTTGTTAGATCCCCACGGACTAAAACCCTCCGGTTTATATAGACACCGGAGAGGGCTAGGGTTACACAGAGTCGGTGACAATGGGAGGAGATCTACATATCCGTATCGCCAAGCTTGCCTTCCACGCCAAGGAAAGTCACATCCAGACACGGGACGAAGTCTTCAATCTTGTATCTTCATAGTCCAGGAGTCCGGCCAAAGGTTATAGTCCGGCCATCTAGGCACCCCCTAATCCAGGACTCCCTCACTGCCCTCACATAGTAAAAGGTCTCCAGGATTAGATTTGCTGCCCTCACATAGTTCAAGGTCTCCAGGATTAGGTTTGCTTCCCTCACATAGCGTGAACAAGCTTGGCATCATCACTTTATGCCTCCTTGTAGGTATATTGTGCTTATGCGTCCACTGTCGCATGTTCTTATACCAACCTTTTGCTGTTGTTAATGTAAGGGCGCATGTAAAATGAAGCGATCACACTGTTACCTTAGGGACATGTCTAACCAGTGTTATTGTTAATCTAATGCCTCCAGTGATAAGATGCAATTAAACCGTGTTACAAATGGCACTCCTGCTGTTTTCCCTAGTATGATAAGTAAGTTGCTCCTTTACGCTGCTGAGTGTCCTGGTGTCCCCACGGTCCCATGCCCTTAAACCAACTCTTTAGCTGCTGTTGATTTACCGTGTCTGGTAAACAAGCAATGCCACCATTAAAGTAAACCCATATTTTAGGAATCTCATTGTTGATCGTAATGCTTCTGGTAACATGAAGCATCATTGACGTTTTAAAATTTCTATTGTCCTTGCGTGATTGCCATGAACATAATTAAGATGCTTCTTCTCATTTTGTATATGTTTCGTATATTCTTGTTGACCAGCAACTGTTTACTTTCTTCATTTTGTGCAGATAGGGATATCCATTTCTCCTTGTTGCTATTGTGACCTTTTGGTGAACTGCACAAAACATTTTTTTGGAATGAGTGTCTTGTGTAGTTCAACTAAAATGTTACGTGGGAAACATCTCTCAATTTTGGTGGAACTGCACAAAATGGTGATTGGAGTTTCCAAAATCTCCGTCAAGTTCTGCTGGTAATCTCGTGCAACATTTTGTTAGCCTTTGCAAGATGGAGCCGTCACTGTCACCACAATGGCACTTTATTTTAGTGGAACTGCACAAAAGGATAAGAAAATTATAGTTGCACCTTACATGAGCCGGACAGCCAACCTTAATGTTCCTCAATTTTAGTGCAACTACTAAAGAAGAACCTGCCAGCTCACAAGAGCAAGTACTTCTTGCTAGCTGAATGATGCAATCTTTGCTTCAATTCAGGTGAACTGCAAAAAAAGGCGCATGAATTGAATCATGTAACTCCAGGCAGACCTCATCCAAGTAGAGTTGGAGGTTGAGTTCAAGGAGGCCGCTATTAAAGCGAAATCATGCTCCCCTGTCTCCTTGTTTGTGCTGTGCAAACATGTTGTGCAAACAGGAATACTCAACTCTGAGATGTTGTGACGATCAAGAGCATTCGCCAAGTTCTTCGATTGTATGACATGGCTAGCCAAGATGGATTTAATCCCGATGTTCACTTTATCAAAAGGCTCTAATGGGTTGGTTCGAATCTTGCAAGCTGGGAATCGGTGAGATGTGCGAGCATCTTTGTTGTACTTATTATTTGAATCTTATTTGTTGGTTATGAATCTTGCAAGCTGGGAATCAATGAGATGTGTAGGCATCTTTGTTGTACTTATTATTTGGATCTTATTTGTTGGTTCTGAATCTTGCAAGCTGGGAATCAATGAGACGTGTAGGCATCTTTGTTGTACTTATTATTTGGATTTTATTTGTTGGTTCTGAATCTTGCAAGCTGGGAAACATGGCATGATGATGCAGAGGACAACAACCATAACAAACAGTTCAAACTTGGTAGTATCATCTTTGTGAAAGTGCGACAAATGTGTTGAACGTGTGCGTCCTGAGAATAATAATTCTAATTGCTCTGCATGTTGATCCTGTGGCACTGATAGAACGAGCGAATGCATTGCTTGTTTTAAGTATAAATTTCTATTAAAGCTAATTAAATTTAAGTAAAGTGACCACTAACTCCTATTATTACAGTACCAATATAGACCCGCTCGTGAACCGACGTGTGGCCAGAGTAGGTTTCTTAATGGAGGCGTTTGAATGTGCCGAGGGTGCATCTTCTGCCGGGCGTGCAACGGACGAGGGAGGGGTAGTAACTGTTGTCGCCTGTACACACTCAGCTTACTGTTGAATCCAATTCCCCAAGAGCCGAAAAACGAACTGCTGCCACCGCCTACACACTCGTTCACTCGAAGAGACTCCAATGGCGATCCAAGGGGTGAGCCTGCTGGATATGGACTTCAGCAAGGAGTTCCCCTTTGAGTTCGCCGTTCAGTCCTATGGCTGCACCAAGTTGAATGTGATGTACACCAGTGATACAGACTCGGTGAAGCTCTCCCTCGCCTCAGTCCTATGGCTGCACTAGGTTCTGGAGCATTCGCCCGTTTCATCGGCAGCATCGACTGCACCTTCACTACGGTGGAGAGAAGGAAGAACGCGAAAATTCGGCCATCTGGTGCAACAAGCTTGTCGACATCCAGAAGCAATACAAGATCATCAGCAAAGGGCATGAGAAGGACTCCGTGGTTGACCTCACTGAGACCATCATCGACCCCTGATACGCCAACATGAAAGAAGACGACCTGAACACGTGGGAGGTACCTCTGAATCTAGCCTACATAACCTATGCGGCCAAGGACGCATACGCATGCTACGACATGTACAGACAGATCTTGGACATGAGGGCATCTCTGCTTCCCGTAATCGACGAGTACACGGACAACCGCAACGTCATGATCAAGCGTGCCAGGAAGGTCTAGACGTTGTACCTTATCTGTTTATAAGCACCTTTATCATCTGAGTGTTTCATGCATTAGCCTATGTGTCGTAATTATCTGTTTTGTCCGAAATATTTCTTTTAAGAACCCATGAACCTGATTGTTTTTTTAGTGGCTATTTGCTTATGTATGTAAACTAGTTCACTTGTCCGTAAAAAAAACTAGTTCACTCGGCTGCCGTGCTCTGAATCTCCTTCCTCCCAACATATTCCTCTCCTCAGGTGGACCTAGCAGGTCCCTGAATTTTCTCCCACTTTCTTTTTCGATGTAAACAGAGTTTTCTCCCAGTACTTTCCCCTAGAACCAACTCAACTGTCCCATGTCTAGCCTAAAAAATAATAACACCCCACGCACTATTAACTCATCAAATTAAAAAGATATTTTATTTCGTAATTGAAAGTTCTTACAAAAAAATAATAATAATTGTTTATATATAACTTGCCATGTTAACTCCTAGTGATTGCATACATAAGCTTGCAAAGATTTACTGACATGCAATCATGTGTTTATGTTTTTATAACATTTCTCCGTCTAGCCCAACATGATATTTTCACCCAGCCCATCAAGTCCGCGGATTTCAAGAAGAATGCAAATGGGATTTAAACGGGCTGCATAGATGCTACATCATTGTTTCACCCAGCCCACCAAATGGACTAAAAAAACAAATGGACTGGCTGACATGTGGGCCAGTAGGTCGAAGCCTAAGAAGGCGTTGGATTTACATCCAACGGCCAACATTCTTCTTCAATCTCTCGTCTTCTTCCCCCAGCGCTGCCGGAACCGCCTGCTCCAGCCTTCGGCGTCCAGCGGCGTTGTTTTGCGCTCATCAGCAAAACGGTACCCTACCGACGGCCAGGCCATCCCTCCACTCCGCACCTCCTGTTGTTCTCTGCCGAGTGTAGGCCCACCCCGCACCCAAACCAGTCAAGTTTCCCACTCCTCTCCGTCTGCGACTCCACTGCCGCTTCTTCCCCATCTCCGGGTCGTTCCAGTCTGGGCCCTCGCCGTCGTCCACCGCCTTGGTGCGCTCGGCGCGGCGGGGTGAACATACGAGAGTCATCCCTCCAGCGGCGCTGTTTTGCGTCCAGCAGCGTTGTTTTGCGCTCATCAGCGAAACGCTACCCCGCCGACGGCCAGGCCATCCCTCCACTCTGCACCTCCTGTTATTCTCTGCCGAGTGTAGGCCCGCCCCGCACCCAAACCAGTCAAGTTTCCCACTCCTCTCCGTTTGTGACTCCACTGCCGCGTCTTCCCCATCTCTGGGTCGTTCCAGTCCGGGGCCTCGCCGTCGTCCACCGCCTCGGTGCGCTCGGCGCGGCATGGTCATCGAAAGAGGACTGTACATGGAGAGCCTGACAGCTGGGACCCACGAGGTCCATGGTCGCACACAAGGAAAGTTCCTCCTTATTACGTACTGTACGTGGGAAGGGCTTCTGTATTTCACGAAAAAAATGTTCCCCCCGCTGACAGGTCGGACCCACCAGCTATATCTTCGCACG
This sequence comes from Aegilops longissima, assembly GCA_021605205.1. NCBI lineage: Eukaryota > Viridiplantae > Streptophyta > Magnoliopsida > Poales > Poaceae > Aegilops > Aegilops longissima. The sequence goes on along the minus strand of CM038677.1, from coordinate 790,343,124 downwards.
CAAGGAAGTGCCTCCTTATTACACACCAAAAAATGAATACCCCCTGCTAGCTGGGACCCACCATAGTGGGTGGCTGACTTGTGGGCCTACTAAGTTGACGAGGATGGAGGGGTTTGTCTACTTAGTCAATATGAACGATTCTAGCTCCAGTGACCATACGATGTCCATCCAACGGCCATAGTGCTTCTTCAACCTCTAGTCTTCTTGCTCCAGCCGCCCAAAGAAGCGCCGGTCGTGCCGCGTGCTCCTGCCTCTCGTGGCGGCTGTGATGCCGCGGAGGCCTCACTGCCCCCTACTACTCCCACCGCTGGCCAGGCCATCCCTCCACTCACCCACACCCCCTGTTATTCTGCGGCGATGGCAGCCTCACGCCGCAGCCGAACCAGTGAACCCTCGTACTCCTCTCCGCATGGGCATCCACTGCCGCGTCTTCCTTGGCTCCGCTTCATCCCCTTCCTAGGCCTCGCCATCGTGCACCGCGTTGGTGCTCTCGGCGCGGCGTGGTCAATGTGGTCAACGACCGACTTCCATCGGAAGAGTACTGTACGTGGAGAGGCTGACAGCTGGGTCCATGGCCACAACCTAGTTTTTTTGTGATTTGCCAAGTAAGTAGCTTTGTCAGGCCTGTTGGGCTGCAAATTTTTCAAGACGAGGAGAGCTTCATTCGGCTGGCCGAGAAAATGGCCTATCAGTAATGAGAAATGGGCTGTACATTTTTAAAACACATCAAACCGACAATTAGTTTCAAATATCTTTTTTCATTTCGAGATTTTAAATTACATTAATTTTTATGCGTGGAGAATTTGTTGGATTTTATATTGATATACATTTATTTTTAAAATCAGTTTGAATGTGAGTCGAAATTTGGGATTAAAAACAGTTCGGACCTTTTGAAATATGCAAAATTTCAGTATAATTTTTTAACCGTGGCCACAATATGGGCTGTAATGCTTACAAAAAGAATATGGGCTCCAGAAAAACCTTAAGAATTAGCAAATGGGCTGTAAATTATTAGAAATAATGGCAGATGGGCTGGATGCTGTTTTCCATATATTTGAGGCTTTCCTAGAAAAATGTTGACGCACAAGCAGTGACTGTTGGATGTCCATCCAACGGCCGTCATGCTTCTTCAATCTCTGCTCTTCCTGCTCCAGCCGCTCAAACAAGCGCCGGTGGGACTGCCTGCTCCCTCCTCCCCGTGGCCGGCTGTGCTGCCGCGCAGGCCTCACCGCCCCACCGTACTCCCATCGCTGGCCTAGCCATCCCTCTACTCACCCACTGCTGTTATTCTCCGGCGACGGCAGACGAATAAAACCTCGACGGTCGTACTCCCCTCTGCATGGGAAACAACTGCCGAGTCTTCCCTGCCTCCGTGTCATTCCCTTCCTAGGCCTCGCCGTCGTCCATCGCCCTGGTGCTCTCGGCGCGGCCTGGTCAATGTGGTGAACGACCGATATGCATCTGAAGTGGACTGTACATGGAGAGGCCGACAGCTGGGTCCACGGCCGCACGCAAGGAAATGCCTCCTTATTACGCGCAAAAGAATGATTCCTCCACCTGACATCAGGCATCCACCGAAAGGGCCTCGGTATTTCGCGAAAAAAACGTTACCACCGCTGACAGCTCGGACCCACCAGCTATATCTTCGCACGCAAGGAAGTGCCTCCTTATTACGCACAACAAAAATGAATACTCCCCCTATTAGCTGGGACCCAGTATAGTGGCAGGCTGACTTGTGGGCCTACTAAGTTGATGGGGACAGAGGGCTTTGTCAACTTAGTCAATATGCACGATTCTAGCTCCAGTGACCGTACGATGTCCATCCAACGACCGTAGTGCTTCTTCAACCTCTGGTCTTCTTGCTCCAGCCGCCCAAACCAGCGCCGGTCGTGCCTCGTGCTCCTGCCTCCCGTGGCCGGCTGCGATGCGGCGGAGGCCTCACCGCCCCCTACTACTCCCACCGCTGGCCAGGCCATCCCTCTACTAACCCACACCCCCTGTTATTCTGCGGCGACGGTAACCTCACACTGCAACGAACCAGTGAACCCTCGCACTCCTCTACGCGTGGGCATCCACTGCCGCGTCTTCCCCGGCCCCGCGTCGTCCCCTTCCTAGGCTTCGCTGTCGTCCACCGCCCTGGTGCTCTCGGCACAGCGTGGTCAACGTGGTCAAGGAACGGCTTCCATCGGACGTGGACTATACGTGGAGAGGCTGACAACTGGGTCCACGGCCGCAGCAAGGAAGTGCCTCCTTATTACACGCAAAATAATTATTCCTCCACCTGACAGCGGGGACCCACCAGACGGGCCACCGTATTTCGTGAAAAAAACATTTCCCCCTGACTGCTGGGACCCACCAGCTACATCTTCACACGCGAGGAAGTGCGTCCAGGCAAAAAAAAAACGATTCACCCCCCTGACTGCTGGGACCCGCCAGCTACATCTTCGCAGGCAAGGAAGTGCCTGACAGTCGGGACCCACCTGGTCGAAGCGCACGTGGCGTTGTCATTCTGGTCGCGACGTACGTACATACTTGGTCGTTGTAGAGGCGCGCATGTGTCGTAGTAGAGGCGCGACGTAGCATGTACACGCACGTCAGTGGCGAGGGTGCAAGAAAGAAAATACGCCACGACGTAAATCTGAGCAGGGTCTCGAACGCCTACTCGCGCATACGTACGGCCAGGGCTCGTGTACATGGCTGGGTCGGAACAGAGAAACAGCGTCGTCGTCGTGTTCATGGGGAGGCAACAGAATGCGTCGTGTTCATCGGGAGGCAACAAAATGCGTCGTGTCCATCGGGAGGTAACGGAACGCGTGGGAGCCAACCGGCTTGGACAGAACAGGCGATGGAAACGAGGCCTGGCATACCGCACAACAGAGAAAACGGACCTCCTACGTTCGGAACGGGGTCCTGTTGATCGGGAGGGGTGTGGCGTACCGCAAAACGGAGGAAACAGACCTCCTACGGTTGAAATGGGGGTCTGTTGATCGGGAGGTGTGGCGCATCCGCAAAACGGATTTAAACAGACCTCCTACGGTCAAACAGGGTCTGTTGATCGGGAGGGTGTGGCGCATCGCAAAAGCGGATTTAAACGGACCTCCTACGGTCAAATCGGGGGTCATGTTCATCAGGAGGGGTGTGGGGTACCACAAAATGGGACTCCACGGGATACTGTTCATCTCCACCGTCGACCTCCTCCAGCCTCCACGGGCTATCGTCGACCTCCTCCAGCCTCCACGGGCTCCTGTTCATCCAGCCTCCACCGCGCGCTACTCCACCGGCTACTGTTCAACCAACCCTCCACCGTCTACTATTCATCCAGCCCTCCACACCACGGGGTCCTGTTAAACCACCCCTCCACGGCCACCCCTCCATCGTGTACTGTTCATCCAGCCCTCCACACCACGGGGTCCTGTTCATCCAGAGGCAACGCCACCGCTCACTGTTCATCCAAACCGCCCCCCGGCAACGCTCACTGTTCATCCAATCAATCGGCTTAAGTTAGCAGCAGTAGCGAAGGAATCGCTCGATCGGGTTCAGTTAACAGCCATCGATCGATCGCTTGGGTTCAGTAACGCATAGCCTGCAGTGCAATCGCCGGGTTGATTAGAGCCCAGCGCCTCGGTTCGAGTTGATTAGAGCCGCGCACACGCACAGCAGCGCACGTGTACGAGAAAGCGCATCACTTGGCCCCCGACCTCCCACCGTAACCGGCAACTCCACGAAATTTTCCTCCCCCTCGCTTCTACCATGGTTTTTTCCGTCATGGACGGCCCAAAGAATGTCATGCAGCTGCGTCTCCGGCCCGCCCAGGACGAAAAGCCCATTTTTGTCATGATTTTTTGTCATAGAAGTAGGAGCCCACCACATCTATGATGATACCGGGTTTTGTCACAATTATCGTCATAGAAGTGTCATATGTATGACAGAAAATTTTTTCGTCGGCCCAAAATGTCACGGATGTGTCTTTTTTTTGTAGTGGTGCCCGTGCACACAACTCAGCTTTTGGTACTTCTCGGTGGCGCAAAACTCGGAGTCGAACTCGTGTTGCGGGAGTCTGGAGTCAAGCTTCGGATCTGGCGGTAGATCGCTTTTCTGGGGGTGGGTCATTCAGGATAGATTCAACAAGGATCTATACTTTGGACATGCTAAAAAAGATCGGGATAGATTGGAACCTGACAGTACGATTTGGATCCGTAGTACACCTGCCTGCTGATGACCTTAGGCAAGTGCTCGTGGTGACCGCCCGGCATGGCAGACATTTAGCAGAGCAGCAGACCGAAACCATCAGCTCCACTCGTCCGCATTCCCCCAATGTCAGCACCACACGAGGGAATTTGGAGGCCATGTAGGGATTTGGGGGAAATGGGGAAACTATGGAAATAAGCTAATGGTCGGGAACTACTAATGGCACTATATATATGTTGTATACGGCACACTGTTTGTACATGTCGTTTGTGTTAGGTATTACAATGTCACACACGATTTCTGCACCAAACCATGTGACAAGACAACGTAGGTTAGACACGGTTGCCGTCACATAACGGTATGTGATGTACTACCCTGTCCATATAATTGAGTTACGGTGAGATACCATGTAAACAGCCGCTCCGCGGATATCCGTAAAAAATACAACCACTCTGCATATAGAGATGGCGGTGGCGGCCTAGGCAGCGGCTACCGGAGAAGAGGTCAATCCTCGGTCGGTGGGCGGTGGCAACGTCATAGGAGGTCAATCCTCGGCCTGCGGGGGGAGATAGGAGGAGCTCAACCATCGAGGTCGGCGGCGGCGTGATTCGAGAACATCCATCGGTGTCGATGGCGGGATAGTGGAGGTCGAACTTCAGGTGGCAGCCGCACTAAGCTTTGCTCCTTGACCCTGCTGTCTCGGCGTGTTGCCGCATCGCGCTTGTCTCTTTGCTGGGTGGAGGTCGCCGCGCGGCTAATTAATTAAGGTATTCTTTTCGCGAGTGGCTTAATTAAGGTATTCAATTTCTAATTGTAATGTTGTACTAGTACTCTGCGTGTAAATTGACTGGCGATTAATTTTTGTCATTGCACGTCTGGATAACAACATGGAGCACCCTCAGTAATTATTAAAATAAAACCTTGTGATTTATGCACGCATCTCTGGGCAACAGTTAATCCGTGTATTAATGTTTTTGTTTTTGTTTTTAATTACCATTAGAGTGCTGCAGATGGAACGATCTCGATTGATTAAAAATCGGAAAACTGCAGATTTTATCAGTGGCGTGACAAAGTTCATGAATTTGGCTGAAAGTACAAAGAGGAGAATTGGTGATGCAGATTACATCTTGTGCCCATGTACTGATTGTGCCAATACAGAGTCACATGAAGTTGCAGATGTCCAGATGCACTTAGTCTCTAGGGGATTCATGGATGGATATACACGTTGGACCAGACACGGTGAAGAGGAGGTCATGGATGGAGATACCTAGGGCAGCGAGATGCCAAACCCCGATCAGTGTCACATGGATGTTGAATCTAACATCGGGGCAGAGGCATCAAGCTACCAATGGAACACCGGAAAGCCAAAACGCCCACTGGAAAACCAAGACATCCACGCAGATGACGACGATCTTGATATGCCAGATTTTGCTGCTATGATTGCAGATTTCGAGGGCCTAGAAAAGGATATGATTGGGTACAAGGATGTGCCAACCACTGATGCGGACTCCAAGAAAGAATTGTATCCAGGTTGCAAAAAGAAATATTCCAGGTTGAGTGCCACCCTGGCGCTTCTCAGATTTAAAGCAGCAAACGGTCTATCAAACAAGGGCTTCATAGAGATCTTAGGTATTTTCAAAGATATTCTTCCGGAAGATAATGTGCTCCCCAGAAGCATGAATGAAGCGAAGAAAATTGTTTGCCCATTGGAACTTCAAGTACAGAAGATACACGCTTGTGTGAATGATTGTATATTGTACCATGGTGAGTACAAAGATTTTCATGCATGTCCCACATGCAAGCATGCACGATACAAGCGCACGAGAGCAAAGGACAAGTACAAATTTGACGACGAGATCAAGACAGGAATCCCGTTCAAGGTTGTTTGGTACTTGCCTTTAATTCCAAGGTTGAGGCGCTTGTTTGCAAACCCTAGAGAGGCAAAGAGGTTGCGGTGGCACCATGATGAGCGAATTGCGGATAGGTTTATGAGGCACCCGAAAGATGGGGCTCAGTGGGAATTAATCGACAACAAGTTTGAAAAATTTGCCAAGGATCCTAGAAGTATAAGGCCCCGGGAGTGTACTGACTGGATGAATCCTTTTGGCGATATGAGCACCAATCACATCACATGGCCGGTGCTTCTGTGCATATATAACCTAGCTCCTTGGGTGTGTATGAAGAAAAAATACATTATGATTTCAATGATTACCCAAGACCCGAAGCAACCTGGAAATGATATCAACATTTACTTTCAGCTACTGGTAGAAGAACTGCTAAGAGTATGGATAGATGTGCCTGCTCTAAAATGTTTTGATGCTTACAGAAATGAGATTTTCGATCTACATGCGATGCTGGTGCACACCATTCAAGATATGCCGGCATTAGGAAATACATCAGGGCAGTAAACAAGGGGAGATGTAGGGTGTGTCACATGCATGGATATGACAGCTAGCAGAAGACTTCCCAACTCGTGCAAAACAGTGTATTTGCGTCATCGTAGGTTCTTACGGAAAAATCACACATACCGAAAGATGAAAGCTGAATTTGATGGTACGGCAGAGGCAGCTGAGGGCCCAAGATCCTATGAAGGGGAGGTGGTCCACAACATGGCTATAAAAATTAATGTTGTGCTTGGCAAGAACCACCCTTTGACGGTGAAAATAACACCCATGGATCAAGTGTTTAAGAAGAAATCGGTGTTCTAGAAATTACCTTACTGGGAGATTCTATGTGTACGTCATTGCATTGATGTCATGCACGTAGAGAAAAACGTATGTGAAAGCATCCTTGGTACTCTGCTCAAGATTAAAGGTAAAAGAAAGGATGGTGATGGTTCACGGCTCGATATGCTTGCTGATCAATCACAATGCAAGAGTGAAGCAGAAGATGATGAAAAATTCATCAAAGCTCGCCAGAGTTACAATTTCAGTACAAAAGAAGCAACACGGTTCTTCACATATTTGTTGTCAGTTAAGACACCCTTTTCCTACTGCGCAAACATCAGAAGTCTCGTGGATGTGATCTCAGGTAAAATGAAGTTGGGACACATGAAGTCACATGATTGCCACGTAATGTTGACACAAATCCTCCCGGTGGCCATCAGAAATCTGATGGACAAAGATATAAGAAACACACTCATTGACCTCTGTGATTTCTTCAACCAACTATGGCAGAAAGTTGTAGATCCTGAAGAGTTGGATCATATACAAGATGATATTGCAAGAATATTGTCCAACCTAGAGATTTTTTCCCACCGTCATTGTTTGATGTCATGGTCCATCTCACTGTGCACCTTGCCGACAAGATAAAGTATTGTGGTGCTGTGTTTCTTCGCAACATGTATCCGTTTGAGCGGTTCATGGGAATACTGAAGGGCTTTTGTCAGAACCGAAACCATCCAGAGGCAAGCATCCTACAAGGTTATACCGCGGAGGAGGTGGTTGAGTTTTGCACCGAATACATGAAACAAAGACCTATAGGTTTGCCACTCTCTCGCCATGAGGGAAGGCTGAAAGGTAAGCCAGTCCTTGCCGGCACGCAAATGGCTGCACCCGGAGAATTGGTAGAGAAAGCCCATTTGACGGTACTGCTTAACAACCCAGTTCTCATCACTTATGCCGAAGAACACTTGGTGGAGATACGCCAAAGCTTCATACCAATGGTGCCTTCATCAGAAGTGGAGATGAAGGAGCACACTAAGAAGTATGCCGAATGGATGAAGAATCGTTTGGCACAAGGATCCATCGATGACATTGCTACGTGGTTGGCACAAAAGCCATCACCTACGGTGTTGACGTACCAAGCATATGACATAAATGGATACACTTTCTACATTGAGGAACATGATAAGAAGACCTCGTATCAGAACAGCTCTGTTCGAATAGAATGCATGACTGTAAATGAAGCCGATGAAAGGGTATACTATGGAACCATCAAAGAGATTTGGGAGCTTGACTATGTGAAAGTTAAGGTGGCATTATTCAGGTGAGCATGGATCCCACTTGGTCAGGTAAGTATTGATGAGTACAGGAAGACCTGTGTTAACAGGACAATGATGGCATATCACGCGGACCCATTCATTCTTGCCAGCGATGCTACCCAGATTTTCTTTGTGGAAGAACCCTTGCATAAGAACGGCCATTTAGCGATGCATGGGAAGAGAAGGGTACTGGGTGTCGATGATGCTGCCGATCAGGACGAGTACGATGGATTTGATGAGTTGCCAGCCAAGGGATCACGCACCAGTGCAACAGAGAAGCGTAAAATCATCAAAAACCCCATGTTCATTCGGGGTCAACTTAATGATCCCAGTTCCCCCATGTACATGGGAATTAAGCCATAAGACTAGTCTTTATGCCTACCCTGCAACTTAATTCGTTCAATTTAGAACTGTCGCGTCTACTGAATTTGTGAGTTATGCCCGGTTTTCTGTTGATGTAAGAACCGTTAATATGTTGACGTTGATATGCTGTCAGCTCAGGCAATGAATATGAACTATTTATTGTTGTTATTATTATTATTATACCATAGAGGTAGCACACTCAATCGATCTCACTACAGTATGTGTGAACAAAAATATGCAATCTGGTTTGCGAATAGCACACGGTTCGTTGATGAAAGTCGTGTGCCGACCAAAGCCCGCCACCCCGCCCACGATCTGAGTCGTACTTTCTGATTGGCCAGAACCCAAACCCCACAGATCATACGTCTGCACCGTGGGATTCTCCCAGATCGAACGGCGATCCTCATCCCTTTCGACAGCACATGCAGTTCCGGTTGTAATTTTATTTTTATGCAAAAAATGCACGTTAATCTCAAAAAATGTCTTAAATATAGCTAAGGTACCTGAAATGCGCCAGAAAATCAAACCCGTGGTATAATGGTGATTGCGTACCGTAGAAATTTTTATGAGGCCAAACGATGAAGTCACCGGCCACAGGAGTTTGAATTGACACGTCTCCTTTTGGAAAACCATGATCCTTCATGTGAGATGTTCCAGTTTGGGAGCGGTCATAAAAACTTGTGCCAAACTTTACCAATTTCTTTCCATGGGGTCGTGAGAGCACGCCACAGGCACACATCGATTTTGATGATGTCCGAACTCCATCTGAATTTTTTGTAATTAAAATACCAACTAGGCCTACGCCAGTGGCCGCACCTCGTGGCCGAAATGTTTGAAACTTCCCCCCGCTTCTCTAACAATCGGTTGAAAACTCACAAAGCGACGCACAAATGATCTATACACCTTTGCTAGGCTGATAGTAAGAGGGTATCATAGCTAGTATTATGCATGCCAACTAGGCAATTTTGATGAGCTTTCATAGAATTAATTAAATGAAGAAAGAGAGGGTTAAGTATCATATCATGAAACTGTATCATAATAAATGTTAAGCTACTATGTGTCATGCATGACAATATAAATAAAGTACTACATATGATACTAGCTACTCTATGATACTATGCATTAGAGCAAGTAAGTACACAATAGAGTGACATAAGACTAGCGAAAATGGGTAGTAACATAGAATGTTACTAGTCTATGTTACTACCTCTATAGTGGGGAGTAACATATGTGTAGTAACATGCAACACTTCATTTATTAGGCTATAGACGACTCCTCTTGCCTTGACATGTGTGATGTTACTCAGACTAGCCACAATGGGTAGTAACATAGACTAGTAACATGCCCATGTGTTACTAGTCTATGTTACTACCTCTATAGTGGGGAGTAACATATATGTGTGGTAACATGCAACACTTCATTTATTAGGCTATAGACACATCTTTCCTTGATATGCACATGTGATGTTACTCATACTACTAGTAACTAGCTATGTTACTACTTTCCTCTATTTCTTCATTTATTGCTTGCCACATAATCTACTTAATTTATCTAGATATGTATGATATTAATACCTATGTTACTCCCATTGTGGGTAGTCTCTTACTATAGTAAGACTATACCCACAGTGGGAGTAACATAGGTAGTAACATCACACATGTCCACTTTCCTCCATTTCTTCATTTATTGCTTGCCACATCTTCTATTTTATCTAGATATGTGTGATGTTACTACCTATGTTACTCCCACTGTGGGTAGTCTGGCTATAAGGAATAGAATAATATATATGTGCTTATTAGTTGGAGGAAAGAGAAGAGAAGCGGGCTCTTGGTTAGTAGAGCCAGCTGCAACACGAGACCCAAGACACTTTGTGAGGATGTAAGGTGGGCCAACTATTGATAAACTAGTACGTATATAAAACTTATTATTGTACATGCCCGCTAAGAGCTTGGGTGTATATGACATGGAAACTTCTTATAGCCGACCCTTGGCTGTATTATTAACCATGCTCTTAGTGAGGTAGCTACTATATCATAGACGACTAGGTAGTATCAGACTAGCCATAGTGGGAGTAACTTCAGCAGTAACACCGACTCCAACTCAACAAACTTGCTTATGTGGCAATAAGTTAATGATGAGAGAGATAGTTTCAGTAACTTAGCTAGTTACTGTAGCATCACATGTCCTAATGCAATATGAGTCTATAACCTAAGAAATGAAGCTTTGCATGACACTACACTTATGTTACTACCCACTATGAAGGTAGTAACATATATAGTCTAGGGATATGTGTATGTTACTAGTGTACTACTCTCCATTGTGGCTAGTCTCATACTCCCTCCTTTCCGGTTTAGGCTGGTTGTAATGGTATTATCATAAGCGGTATCATGCATGCCAACTAGACTTTCTAGATGATGTGGCACACAAGAGAGGATGTGGTATCATATCATGATACCATGTCATATTAAATGTTGTACTGCTACTTTGTGTGATGCATGACAATTAGTAAGGCAACCTAAGATGTTAACTTATGATACTATGCATTACGGAAGTAGTATCCTAGCTACACTATCATATATATGCATGATACTACTAGTATATATGATACTCCCCATTACAACCAGCCTTATAGGGCTCAATTCAAAAATCTCACCAACCAAGGTAGATGGTGAGTGGTGGAATACTTTTTGTAGTTTGCAAAACACCCAACTAAGCTTTTGTTTTCCTCAAAAATTTATGTTTTCCAATGTATTAATTGCAATACATGCATGCATATATAAAGTACATGCATTGGTCAACTTTCTCTTAATACTTGCAAGCAATGATTTAATGCACCTTGAAATCTGGACATGTGATGGGGAACAACCAAATTGAGCCTTATAAAATGGAAAAGCTAAAATTTTGAGATAAGCCTATAAACCGGAAAGGAGGGAGTATATATGCATGATACTAGTATATGATCGCGCATGCATAGTATCATAAGTTAGTATCTTAGGTTCCTTATTAATTACCATGCATGACACAAAGTAGTACAACATTTAATATGATACGGTATCATGATATGATACCACACACCCTCCCTTTCATCATTTAACTGTGTGCCACATCATCCAAAAAGTCTAGTTGGCATGCATCATACCGCTTGATACTCCCATATTACGATCAGCCTTATTAGGGTGGCCATAGTGGGGGTATCATAGCCGGTATCATGCACCCGAGAATACAAAATATGATGATGTGGCAAAGAAGCAGTAACATAGATAGACACCGTAATATATATATATATATATATATATATATATATATATATATATATATATATATATATATATATATATATAATAAATGCTATACTACGTTTTGTCATGCATGGCCATAAATACGGTCATCTATGATATATACTCCCTCAGTAAACTAATATAAGCGCTTAGGTCACTATTTAGTAATCTAAGCGCTCTTATATTAGTTTCTGAAGAAACTAGTACTACTCTATGATACTATATATGTACCATGAAGGTATATGCGTAGTATCATACACTAGTATCATATGCATGATACTATATATATATATATATATATATATATATATATATATATATATATATATATATATATATATATATATATATATATATATAGGGATTGACTATTCGTCACCTGAGTGAGGAATAGTTATTAAATCACCCTCTATTTTACCATCAATACACCGTAATTTTACGTTCCGTAAGTTTTTCTTATTTCCGGCGTAAAAAGAGACCGTAAGTAAATATATAATCGTCATAAAAATATTTTATGTCATGTAAAATTACAAGCGTAAAAACATAGTGTAAAATACACATAAACTGCAAATTTTCTTGTCTTATGACCTATATTTTTATTTCTTTTGCCAAATTTTACGTAATGAATCAATAGGAATGTAACTATTTGAATTCCAAATGTAATTTAATTATGAAATGATCATAAGATTACCTCGGTGAAGAATAACTTATTCTGTACCCTGGGTGATGAATAGGATCACTATATATATATATATATATATATATATATATATATATATATATATATATATATATATATATATATATATATATAGTCTATGATACTCCCCACTATATAAGGCTGGCCATAGTGGTGGTTTCATAGCCGACGATGTCATGCACTCGGAAATAGCAAGTATGCTGATGTGGAAAAGAATTAAATATATATAAAGAGGGTTAGAGTAACATATAGTAGGTAGATACCGTATCATGTTAAATGCGATGCTAATTTGTGTCATGCATGGCAATAAATATGATCTATATATGATACTATACTCTATGTATTATACTTTGCGCTATAATTAATTAAAGGTAGTATCATACACTAGTATCATATGTACTGTATATTCATGATACTAGTATATGACACTCTCCACTATACTCATGATTTCTTACCGTGGAAAAAAATTGGAGGCGAAACGATGAACTCATGTTTTCATTCGAACAAAAATATGATGTTAGGTAATGTAAATGTTTTCAAAGAGCACACGGTTCACTCACGAAAGCCATGTGTCCACTAAACCGTGGCCGATGCACACCCGCACCCCTCTGCCACACGCGCGATCTGAGTCGTGCGTTTTGATTGGACAGAACCCAAACCCCACGGATCGTACGTCTACACCGTTGGATTCTCCTTGATCGAACGTCGATTCTCATCCCTTTCGACAACACATGTACATGTTTTCAAATAGCCCCTCCCAAAAAATGTTTTCAAATTGCACACTGTTCACACACGAAAGCCGTGTGCCTACCAAACCGCGGCCGATGCCCCCCTCGCTGCGCGCGCGATCTGAGTCGTGCGTTCTGATTGGCCAGAACCCAAACCCCACGGATCGTACGTCTGCACCATTGGATGCTCCCAGATCGAACGGCAATCCTCATCCCTTTCGACATGAAATGTTGTCCGGCTAGGAATTGATTTATATGCCAACATGCACGGTAAATGCCAAAAAATTTCTTACATATAGCACACGAGATCTGAAATGCGGCAGCAAATCAAACCTGTGGTAAAATTGTGATTGGTTTACGTGCGAAAAATTTAGAGGCGAAACGATGACTCACGTCTTCATTTCAAAATTAGTACATCTTCATTTCAAACAAAATTATTCTGTTTGTGCACACGAGCGCTTAGAGGCAACCGTTTGCATAGGCCTTTCCGCGCACACAGCGACCAGGGATATTTTTCACCCTTTTCACCTAGGCCGCCAACACCCCCGCACCGTCCGCCCGCGTTTCACTCAACTAGTCCACCCAATCTCCTTCGCCAGCTCCCCCCTCCCCCAGATCCATAGCAGAACCCTCTCCGGCGCCGCCGTGCTCACCCCAGCCGTGTGCCCGCTCTTTGGCGTCAAGCCTACCTCCACTACCGTTCCCAACACGCGGCGGCCCACGCCTCGCCGTCTTCGTTTCCTCGCTAGCCACCCTCGAGCATATCGATGCAGTAACCCTCGCCTCTCCTGTGGTCGCCGGGTTTGCATTAAGAAGCCTGTTAGTTACTACTCTCCATCACGGTGATGCATATTTCCTTGCAATCCCTCTTCCAATTTCATTCTGTATGTTCCCAAATTGGCTATAAAATAACAGAGAGCATATATATGTTCATTATCTACCTTCCTTACTACATATAAGCTGTATTTGTTCCAATAAGTTACTGCCTATTTATAGATCGCGGGCGCCCGAGTCACACAAACTTAACAAATTAGCCGTACATTTTCTAAATTATTGCATGGCATGTTTAGAAAGCTTGATACCAAGTTGTTAGTTTTATGCTTATCCTCCTTTCCTGAGTTTCGCATGTGTTCTCTGTAGATGCCGAGTAGCAGCGACAACACTCATTCAGGCCATGTATCTTCATCTGATTCGGACAACTCTAGGTCTTCAGCAGATTGTGAGGGATCAAGTAGTCTTGAACGGGAAAGAGCTGCAGCAATTACCCTTCCGGTCAGGACACGAAGGAACGCTCCAAGTAAGCCCACACACCAGCCTAAAGGTGTATACGAAGTAACCGAGATTGACTTAAAGTCCTGGGCTCGAACTAAACCAGATAAAGCACACATGAGGTTCAGGAGTGTATGTGGATTTGTTGGCAGGGCAAGGCTCAACATTAATCTGCCGGGGTTTCAGAAGGCTGACACAGAAACACGGCAAAGGATAGTCCGGGAGATCATGGATCACTTCAACACTCTAGAGCAGTGGAGAATGCAGGTGGAACACGCTGCACTGAAGAAGGCTAGGGATGCTTGGAGAAACTAGAAGCACGTGCTGTACAAGAAGTACTTGAGTGAAGGCAAGGACCCAATCCCCACATACCCCCAAACTACAAAGGCAGACTACGCAGAATTCAAAAGGGTCAGTGCAACTCCGGAGTTTGCTGAGAAGAGTTTCCAGCAATCGGAACTGTCGGGGAAGATGATCGTAACCCACGAACACCTATGGGACCGGCGGACCGAGCCCCTTTCGATTCGGCGGGGAGCGGAGATCGCCCAAAGAGCAGATCGATCTGAAGCACGAAAGCAGTTACCCAGCCGGAGCTCTCCGGAGATAATACTCCTACTGCTGCTTATGCGATTATGTTGTGTTCTTGCTAGGGAGCAATGAGAGCTACCAAACCTAGCTTGAGTGTCTCTGGTCTCGAATGAGTCGAACCGAACCGAACCCCCTCTACGTTGCGCATGGGCCTCCTTTTATAGGCTCAAGGGGTCACCAACAGGTGGCAACGTAGACAAGGGCAAAATGGGAAAATGAGTTGCGGTTGGTACAGCTACTTTGTACAGTGTATTCTACCTAACTCTGACGGCAAGGGACAAAAAGCATTAAATGCCCGTCCATGTCGCTTAAACAGTGTAACAGGGACCGTCAGGAGCACCACCGTTCACCACGATGGCGATCTTGTCAGTGCCGCTTACCGCTGCTCTCCGCTGGCTGCATAACCTCTTGACACGCGCGCCTGGAATGACCCCATGGCGACACGTTGGCGGATGAGCTGGAGCGGAGATGAAGAGTGGTTGCATGTCGCGGCAAGTGCCTTGCCGCGGCTGAATCCTTGCCGCGCTCGGAAGCTTGTCGCTCACCAAGCCTTCCCGGCAAGCTCCTCTTGCCGGGGTCTTGTCTTCTGCGTGCCTTGAGTGGCCTTCCCGGCAAGATCCTCTTGCCGGGGCCTTGTCTCCTTGGCTTAAATACTTTGTTCTTGAATGGCTCCAAAGGAACCATGGAGGACCTTGGCGGTCACTAGGCAAGCCCTGCCGCGGGGTGCTGCAACTGCTCGTGCACGAGTTCGGTATACTAGGGTACCCCTACTCTAGTACACCGACAGGAGCCCCCGGGCCTGGGCCACCTGCAGTGCCGAGCGCTGTTGTGCGGGCCCAAAACAGTGCACGGGCACGCAGCGGCCTAGATCACGCCCGTAACTTGCTCCGGACCCACCACGTCCCCCACGAACAGCACAGCGTCGAGCGTGGCGTCGTGGGGAGAGATCGTGGGGGCTTTCTTAAGTGGAAAAGCGGGCGTCCGCCCCTCTCCTCCTTATAAACAGGGGAAACAGGGCAGGTCGCCCACCTCGCCATTTGTTGTCCCATCTCGAAAACCACCGCCGCTCCTCCTTCTTCTCTAGTCCGAAGAAACAACGCCCGCCCCCATCGCCACCAGCGCCATCAACGTCGTCGGTCTCCTCCACCACCTCCGCCATGGCTCAAAGCCGACAAGGAAGGGCGTGAAGTCGGCCGAGGCGCAGCGGCTCAGGGCGCTGCGAAGGGCGGGCCATCTTCCCCCCCCCAGCTCGGCGCAAAGGAGCCGAGGAGGGCTACTACCTCTTCGGTCGACGGAGACGCTGGCGCATCCGCACACGAAGGTACTCTCGCCCGCCAAGATCGAGTCAGCCGAGCGGGTACCCTTCTTGGCGCTCTTCTTCTATTGCGGGCTCTGCCCGCCCTTCTCTGAGTTCTTCTGCGATATCATGAACACCTACGGGTTTCGCCTCCTTGATTTCACCCCCAATGATGTCCTGACCATGGCGGTTTTCGCACACCTCTGCGAAAACTTTGTCGGAGTCCACCCAAACGTAGCCCTTTTCCGCCACTTCTTCATGCCCCGCGTCGAGAGAGGAGAGCCACTTGCCGGAGGGATTGCTTGGATCTCCAGGATCGGCAAGAAAGAAGCCTATCTGGAAGGAGAGCTCCGCAGCAAGTGGGAGGAGTGGAGAGCCGATTGGTGTTGGATCGTTTAGGAGAACCCGCAGCCCTTCATTGCCCAGCGCCAAACTCCCATAGTGCGCGGCAACGATTGGAGCAACTTGGCGCCGGAGGATGCTAGGTTGAAGATTGCCGTGACCCGGATCCTGCGTCTCAGGTTTGCCGGACTCACTGTAGGCGCAGTTGGCGCAGATTTCCTTCGCCGCTGCATCGCTCCCTTGCAGGAGAGGAGGAGACCTGCTTGGGAGTTCCAAAACCCGGCGGACATCATGAGGCTGCGTCCGGGCCTCAACTGGAATTTCACCATCCTGGAGTTGGACGCGATGCTGCTGGAGTTGTTCAAGCATGACCCTGATCACCCCGAGTGGTTCATGTTGCCGAGGGGAGTCGTCCCGTTGTGCAACAACTCTTCGCTCGACCGCATCCGTGCGATGATGCCGTTGTGCGATTCGCACGGGATCGTTCCAACCTAGCTGGAGTAAGCTTCTATGCTGTGCTTGTATTTCTTCAATTTGGTTGCTTTGTCTTGTATCTGATTTGCTTCATTATGAACTCTTTCCTTTTTCAGGACGCTGGTCCAGAGAGCATCGAAGAGAGCCAAGACCCCGGTGGTTGTCATCGAAGACGATCCCCCTGTGGCAACAGGAGGCGCGTCTGATACCCCCTTGCCGGACCTGGCAACCCTTCCTCAAAGCAGCCCCCAGCGCAGCCCCCAGCGTAAGTATACGGTTTACTTCTTACTGTTAGGTGTGCATGGGTGCTCCTTCTTTGTTGATATCTGACTGTCGATCTGTGCAGGAGCAGAGCAGCCTCATCAGGAGTGCCCGGAAGCCGCCCCCGAAATTCCATCTGCTTCGACTACGCCGCCAAGGGAGAATTCTCCGGCAAAGGAGCGTTCTCCGGCAAGGGAGACCTCTCCGGCGAGGGGCAGCACCAGTGATCCTCCAGTGGTCGAGACCATGGCTGCAGATCCCATCGCAGGTAATCCTCTTGCGTGAAAATTTCCCTTGGGTTCTTTTTCTTCTGTTCTTCTTTTTGAACGTTTGCTTGACTGTTCTTTCTTTTTTACGATCGTCCGATCCATCTCGCCGCTTGAGCCGATGGAGACCGAGGTCGCCCGGCGAGGAGGACGACGAGGCAACATCGACGACGCCGTCGCCGAGGAGGTACACGGCAGCGGGACGAGCCTGCCGTTGAAGAGGCCGCCAAGGCTGCCGCCACGAAGCGGCGAGGGTCGGCGATCGTCTCGACGACCACGAGGCCGCAGGGGCGCCAGCGCCACACCGACCACCGATCCCTCCGCCGCTGCCGCGGCGCCGGGCTCGAGAGCCCGGCCAGCGCCTACTTGAAGGCTCGAGATGGCGTCTTCATCAAGCTCCCCAGGCGTCGAGCTCCAGGGCACCGGTCGAGGGAGAAACCTTCGACGAAGAGCTGCTCGCCTCCGCTGGGCTGTCGTTGGTCGACGCGCCAAGCAAAGGGCAGCGGCGAAGTCCGAGGAGGAGCTATTGCGGAAGCTGTTGTCGCTCTACCGCGCCCGACAAGCCAGGCTGGAATCCCGGGAAGCGCTTGTCGCAAGGGCGGGAGCAGATATGGAGAAGCACGCAGAAGAGCTCCGGGGCGCCAACCAAGAAGCTCTCCGGAATGTAGCAGAAGAGCGGGAGCGACTCGCTGAAGAACGCACAGCCTTCATTCTGGAGAAGGCTGAGGTCGAGGAGCAGCAGCGGCTTGCGGCCGAGAAGCTGTCTGCGCAAGAAGGTGGGCTGGCGCAGCGGAAGATCAACCTTGACAGCTATGAGGAAGAGCTTGCCGCGCGCGAGCAATCAATTGGCGGAGCTCTCAAGGAAGCAAAAGATGCTGCCACAGCTGCCGAGGCCGCCAAGAAAGAGTTGGAGAGAAAAGTGACGCAGTTGGAGGCCAACCTCCAAAAGAGCGGCGTGGAGCTCGCTGCGCTGAAGCACGAGCGCGAGAAGGACGCCTACACTCTTGGCGAGTTGCAGGGCCGTCTCGCTGAGAGGATCAAAGAGCTCGACACCGCCAAGGACTCCAAGGCAGATCTTGAGCTGAAGCTGACCACCTTGATGGAGACGCTGGACGGCACCAAGGGGCGGGAAGTGGGTCTGTTGGAGAAGATCAAGGCCAACGAGGAGCTGCTGGCGAATGCCACGACCGCCCATAACACCTTCAGAGAGAACGTGATGCACTGGACCGAGGGTCTTGTAAATACTGCCGCCGCCATCGACAAGGAGCTGATGGAGCTGGGGATGGTGGATCTCGGGTACTCCTCCGACGAGCATCTCCAACCCAGCGCCAAGCTCAGCTTGTTCTTCAAGGGCGTGGTGGCGGCTCTCCAGCGGCTCCGGGAGGAGATCCCAAAGAAGCTGGCCGACGAGTCGCGCCAAATCTGTGCAGGGGCTCTCCAGAAGGTGTTGATGAAGGTGTCCTTCCGCAATCCAGGCCTCAACCTCAACGGCGTCCTCAGATCCTTGCCGCCAGATGCCGATGTGGAGGCGCTCAAAGCCCTTGTCGCACCCATTTGGACAAGGTGGGCAAGATCAAGCGGGTTGATGGCGAATCAGAGATTAGGCCGCCAATTTTATCTTTCCTTGTCGCTGCTGATCATGTTTAGGAGAACAATTTATTAGATCTGCGACAAGCTATTTTGTAATATAACTCTATCTTAGGCAATGATTGCAAGGTTATTTCCTTTACTTGATTCCTTCCTTTGTATGTTTGTGCCCCACGCTTTTAGGGAACTTATCGGCTGGCACCTTTCATGAAGCGCTGAGTGCGGAACGTCAGCAGCCTGCTGGCGGTGCCGCCTCCGACAAGCAACCTCGTCGCAACTAGTTGCAGCTCACTTAAGTTGTTGAGCGGACTCGAAACAAAGTAAGGAAGCGACTAGCTACGAGTTGGTTCCTCCGCGCTGGTTTTCCATACAAAGTACTATCGTTCGAGGAAGATAACTTGAAAATTTAAAAACTGATTGCTCAAACTTTGGCAACTTAGCTTTTCTGTCGTTTGCTTCCCGGTAAGGCGAAACTTCCTCGAGCGACGCTTGGCGGCCCACACCATTATCTTCTCCTTCCCCCCCCGGCTAACTTGTGGGCGAAGGAACCTTTCTTTCTTTGAGAAAAAGAAAGAAGAGAAAATAAAGTTATGGAGCCTTGTGGCTCGTTATTGCTTACCGGGTGTGGGTGTTGCACAAAATGTTAGATAATACATGCAAAAATGATTATGAAAGCATGTAGTTAACAAGCTGTGCGCAACACATAAGCTTTACTGATGCACGGGGTCTGCGCCCGGCTTTGTACAAAGGTTTACATGCAACATGGGCAAGACATGTACAAAAGGTGGTTGCCGGAACAGGTTCCGGCAACCGCGCCCTATGGGTAAAACTTACGAAGATGCTCAATATTCCAGGAGTTGCTCACCGGAATGCCATCCTCGGTCTCAAGGCGGATAGCGCCAGGCCTAGTGACTCGTTTCACCCGATAAGGGCCTTCCCACTTCGGCGTAAACTTGTTGGAATTCTTGGTGGATTGAACGCGCCGAAGAACAAGGTCGCCTTCCTCGAGACTTCTGGCACTAACTTTGCGGCTATGGTAGCGGCGCAAAGCTTGCTGGTAACGAGCGGCTCGTACAGCGGCCTGAAGACGGTCCTCCTCAAGGTGCAGCGCGTCATCTTGTCGCAGCTGCTCTTGCTCGAGCTCATCATAAGCGAGCACTCGAGGTGACCATATCTGAGTTCCGTGGGGAGAACTGCCTCTGCTCCATAGACTAGGCGAAAGGTGTTCGGCGGTGGCTCGATCTGGCGTCGTCCTGATCGACCAAAGAACCACCGGCAGCTCCTCAATCCAGTTTCTTCCACACCTATGCAGCCTGTCGAAAGTTCTGGTCGTGAGTCCTCGCAGCACTTCAGCGTTTGCCCTCTCCGCTTGACCGTTGCTTCTCGGATGAGCAACAGAAGCAAAGCAGACCTTGGCGCCAAGATCTTGGACGTACTGCATGAAGGTGCGGCTCGTGAATTGTGTGCCGTTGTCGGTGATGATTCTGTTAGGAATCCCGAAACGGCAAACAATCGACCAAGAACTTGATTGCTGTTGTCTTGTTACCTTCCTCCTGCTTCCACTTCCGGCCACTTTGTGAACTTGTCGATTACGACATACAAGTTCTCAAAGCCCCGACTACTTTCGGGGAAAGGGGCCGAGGATGTCGAGCCCCGGACCGAAAATGGCCGGGATAAAGGGATCGTCGGAGAGCTTGAGCTGGCTGGTGTATCTGCTTGGAATGGAACAGCACGCTTCACACTTGGTTACTTGTGCAGTTGCATCTGGAGGCTGTCGGCGGAAGAAACCTTCTTGGGCGCTTTGCGGCAAGTGCTCTTCGCGCTAATGTGGTGACCACATATGCCTCCATGTATCTCTCGCCAACAGCTTCATCCATCTTCCCGATGAATACACTTCAATTTCACTCCGTTGAGTCTTCTTACATGCAGAATCTTTGTCGACAAACTGGTACATACTTGACTGCCGGGCTACTCTTTCCGCTTCTTCTTGTTCTTCGGGTAGTTCTCCTGTCTGAAGGAAATGGACGATCTGCTGTGCCCATGCTGGAGCTTGCGGCTCGACAACAAGGACTAAAGGCACATTTGCTGCTGCGGGAACATCCGCTTCGACGGCGAGAACCTGTGGCTCAGCCGGAGCTTGATGATCCCCGGCAAGCTTGTCGGAGCAAAACTTGTCGGGAGCATCTGCTTCAACGAAACAAACCCTTAGGCTTGTCAGAGCAGACTGCTCCTCAGCAATGTCGGCGTTGATCTTGGGGGCCTTCTTAGCGGCGGCTTCAGGGAGCTCCGCCGGAAAGTAGTCACCAGAAACCAACTTCCTCTTCTTGCTCTGCCCAGTTGATGGTGCTACAGTTGGTTGAGTCAGCTTGAGCACGAAGATCCCTGGTTCCACAGGTAACTTAAGTGCGGCGCACTTTGACAAGCCATCAGCAATGTCATTCTGAGCGGACGACAAGCTGTGAATCACCCCTGACAACGAGCTTCTTAATCCCAAGGTCCGCTGCGATCCTGAGACCGGCAAGCAAACCTTCATACTCTGCTGTATTGTTTGTTGCTTGCTCCTTGTGAAAGTGCATCTGGACTATGTACTTGAGGTGCTCTCCGGTGGGCGCGACTAGCAGCACACCCGCACCGGCGCCTTGTAGCGAAAAGGCACCATCAAAGTACATCAGCCACTCTTTACTTGCTTCCTTGACGGGGATGCTCGTCTCTGGAATTTCTTCATCTTGCGTTGGCGTCCATTCTGCTATGAACTCTGCCAATCCTCTGCTTTGGATAGTTCAAGTGCTTTCAAACTTGAGGCCAAAGCTTGACAGCTCCAGTGCCCACTCGACAATCCTGCCTGTTGCTTCTGGATTTTGCAGTATCCTCTTCAGTGGAAAGCGAGTGACAACTGTGATCTCATGTGCTTGAAAGTAATGGCGTAGCTTTCTCGAGGCCATGAGGAGGCCGAAAAGCAATTTACTGTACACAGTACCTTGATCTAGCCCCTGCGAAGGGAACGACAAAGTACTTTGGGCACTGCACCATCCTTTTACGCATCTTATCGCGCGCTGCGCTGCCGATCCGTCCTTATCGGGACCAGAGCTTGTCGGTGAAGCCCCTGCTTGTCGCTGGATGCATCGCCATGGTTGCCAGCTCATCATCCGCCTCCCTCTCCGCTACTAACGCAGCACTAACCACTTGATTGGTTGCCGCTAAATATAGCAACAACTTCTCTTGTGGTTTAGGTCGACAAGTCTTGGAGTGGAGGACAGTATCTCTTCAAGTCTGCAGCGCAGCCTCCGCTTCGGAGTCCATTTCATTGGACCTGCCTTTTTCAAGATTTTGAAAAATGGCAGGGCGCTCAGCAGACCTAGAGATAAACCTCTTGAGAGCAGCTACATAACCGGCAAGTCTTGATACATCCTTGGCGCTTTGGTGCTTCAATCTGCTCAATGGCCTTGATCTTGTCGGGATTGGCTTCAATTCCCGCTGAGACCACGAAGAACCGAGAAGCTTGCGGAAGGGACTCCAAACACGCACTTCTCGGGGTTGAGCTTGAGGTTGATCTTGCGCAGATTTGCAAAGGTCTCATCTAAATCTTGAACCGAGTTGCTTTGTCCTTGCTTTTGACCACTATGTCATCCATGTAGGCTTCTACATTTACGTGCATTTGCGGCTCAAAAGCGTCATGGACTACTCTTGCAAATGTTGAACCAGCATTCTTTAATCCGAAAGGCATCCGTACAAAAGCAGTATGTGCCACATGGGGTGATGAATGCGGTTTCTCCTCATCCTCTTTCGCCATGAAGATCTGATGATATCTCGAGTATGCATCAAGAAATGAAAGCAAATCACATCCGGTCGTGGAGTCAACAATCTGGTCGATGCGTGGCAAGGAAATGGGTCTTTGGGACAAGCTTTATTAACATCGTGAAGTCGATACAAAGCCTCCATTTCCCATTTGCCTTACGATACAACTACGGATTGGCCAACCACGTGGGATGGAGCACTCCTCGATAAGGCCCGCTGCTTCAACTTCTTGATTTCTTACGCTATGAATTCTTGGCGCTCCTTTGCTGTTTCGACTTTACGCTTGGCGGGTCGCGCATGAGGACGGAACAGCGAGATGGTGCTCAATTACTTTCACAGGAACACGGGGATGTCGGGCGGTTGCCATGCAAACACGTCGGACGTTAGCCATGAGAAAGCAGCGGCGTGCTTTCCTATTTAGGGTCAAGCGTGGCGCGATGGTGAAGGTACCACGATGTCGTCCTCCTGGCGGACACCTTCTTGGTCTCTGGAGCCGCCATCGTCTTCTCACACTTGCCGGTGGAGCTCGATGGTGCGTCCTTGACGGTAGCGCAGCACTCCGAAGAGGTGCGCTTGCCGGAGTGGGCATCAGAGCTCTTGCCGGACTTGGCCTTCTTCTTCCCCCCGGGAGCTTCAGCGGCAAGTGACTTGTTATCCGTTGCAGCTACTACTTCTCGGTAGATCTTGTCGGCGCAGATAAGAGCATCCTTCTTGTCGCCATGGACAGAAATGACACTTATCGGGCCTGGTATCTTGAGCAAGTTGTATGCATAATGAGAGGCTGCCATGAACTTGGCGAGTGCTGGGCGGCCAAGTATCCCATTGTAAGGCAATGGAAAATCAGCAACCTCAAACGTGACCCTCTCAGTCCTGAAGTTTAGCTCGCTGCCAAATGTTACCGGCAACGTGATCTTCCCTTTCGGCTTGCTCCTTCCTGGATTGATTCCTTGTAATGTGCCGGTCTCTTGAGCTCGTTGTCGAGGATCTGAAGCTTCTGAAGCACCACGGAGGAGATCAGGTTTAAGCCGGCCCGCCGTCAACTAGCATCTTGGTGACCTTGAGGTTGCGGATAGTTGGTGAGACCAACATCGGCAAGCACCCGACCGCAGATTATGCGATCGGGTGGTCCTCAATATCAAAGATGATAGGCGTCTGGACCATTTGAAGAGGTTTGCGTGACTCTCGGATGGTTACCTTTCGTTAACTTCCGCATCCATTGCTTGAGTTGGCGGTGTGAATTATGCAGAGAAGCACCGCCGTCAATGCAGAGAACCTCTGTGGCTTTCTGGAACTCCTGCTCATCGGTCTCGTCGTCTTCCATATCTTCATCATCATCATCGTCTTCATCCTTGTCGCGGCCGCGAGGAGGTCTGTCTCCTTGTCGCTGCTTGGCCTTGCCACGGCGTCCTCCCCGGTCGGGTCGCTTCTTGCTAACTCCCCCAGCACCTTCCTGGGCCTTCTCCTTGTCGCGCCGCTCGTACTCAGCCTTCTGCTATTCAACAAGCTGCTCGACCTTCTTGCAGCTCTGGAGGTCATGGCCCTTGGTGCGGTGGATCTTGCAGTACTGTTTGTTGGAGTTGTCCTGCTTGTTGGTGGACACCACAGCCTGGCAGTTGGCGCCCGCGGCAACCTCCTTGCCGGAGCTACCAACCTTAGCTTTCTTGGCGTCGCCTCCATTGCCGGACTGCTCGACAACTAGCACGTCCTTGCCTTTCTTCTTTCTGTTATTCCGTCGCCGGCTCTTCCTTGCCGGGACAATCTCTTCACTATCAGATCCTGCTTCTGCATTCTCTCCTGGGAGTCATCTCCCTTCCTCAGCACGTGCACACTTGTCGGCCAAGGCATACAGCTCACTGACATCCTTGACTTTGCACATCGCCATCTCCTCCCTCATCCTGCGGTTCCATGCGTTTTGATGAAATCTTGCTGATCACCGCGGCAGGGTGGACATCGGGATGTTGTAGTGCACATGGCTGAATCTCTGGATGAACTTGCGAGGACTCTCCTTCCTTACAGGCGGCGAGATGAAGGTCGCTTTCCTGGCCATGAGGCTTGTGGCGCTGTGAAGGCGCCAACAAACTGATGGCATAGATCTTCCCAAGAGGATATGGAGCTGTCCGGCAAGTGCATGAGCCAAGATCTGACATTGGGCTTGAGCACTAGCGGGAAGTAATTGGCGAGTATCTTGTCGTCTCGTCCCCCTGCAGCTTGCACCGCGATGGTGTAGATCTTTGAGGAACTCCGACGGATCGTTACGCCATCATACTTCTCTAGCACATCTGGCTTGAAATTCTTCTTGTCGGGCCACTGGACTTGCCGCAGCTCACGAGTGAACGCAGGGAAACCTATCGCGTACGGCAAGTCACCTGGTTCCCCTATCGCTTGCATGTCGACAGCGGGCCCATCGCGCTGGTCGGATTGACGTCGCGCTTCTCTTCGGTGCTCGATGCGAGTTCGAGCGTCTTCTTGTTGCCGTTCACGAAGAACTTGGCGCTGGTCGCGGACGAGCTCGTGGATCCGGACAGCGGTGGAGTCGCTGTCGAGGTGGATCCGGCAGTCGGCAATTTTGGCCTTCGGGTGGAGAGTGCATGGTAGTTGCACCCCACAGGTTTAAATCGCCACCGGCTCGTGCCTTGTCGCCTTGCGCGGCTGCGATGTGCTTTCGATTCTTTGCGGGCGTCGCCGTTAGCAAAGCGATGAGACTCTGAATGGTGGCCCTCCATTACGTCGACCTTATCTGCCGTTGGAGGGTAGTCCGAGAAGCGATTGGGCTCGCGCCAAAGCTTCGCTTGAGTGGTGGCGGCAATGGCGATCGGTGCGAGGCGGGATATGCTCGGACTTCTAAATATGTTAGAAGAGCAGCATCTCGTCGAGCGACCGTGCCCTTCGCACCGGCTTGTTAGCGCGCAAGCTGTTCTTGGCGTCCTGGATCCTGGCTTCGATCTTGGCCCCATGAGCGTATGGTGCTGCGAGCACCATGATCTTTGTCGATCCGCATCTCCACGAGATTGGCGCGGGGCGTGTCACGGACGCCGAGGTCTGCGCGGCCTTGTCCTTGGACTTGGCAGCGTCATGGGCTCCCTCGTCAACGCCCATTCTTCCGCCGGCGTCTTCCCCACCACTCGACAGCTCCGGTGGTGGTGGGTTTGACGCGGACGGCTCTTCTGCCGCCGAAGCCTTCTTCTTCGGTGGCATGTCGATGAAGATGATGAAGATGTTGCTCGTGTGAGCGCGGATCAGGTTCACACAGCCTCGACGCCCCCCTACCTGGCGCGCCAAAGATGTCGGGGAAGCTGATCGTAACCCACGAACACCTATGGGACCGGCGGACCGAGCCCCTTTCGATTTGGCGGGGAGCGGAGATCGCACAAAGAGCAGATCGAGGCGAAGCACACGAGCAGTTTACCTAGCTTCGGAGCTCTCCGGAGAGATAATACTCCTACTGCTGCTTGTCTGATTATGTTGTGTTCTTGCTAGGGAGCAATGAGAGCTACCAAACCTAGCTTGAGTGTCTCTGGTCTCGAATGAGTCGAACCGAACCGAACCCCCTCTACGTTGCGCATGGGCCTCCTTTTATAGGCTCAAGGGGTCACCAACAGGTGGCAACGTAGACAAGGGCAAAATGGGAAAATGAGTTGCGGTTGGTACAGCTACTTTGTATAGTGTATTCTACCTAACTCTGGCGGCAAGGGACAAAAGCATTAAATGCCCGTCCATGTAAACTAAGCATTGTAACGAGGACCGTCAGGAGCACCACCGTTTGCCACGATGGCGATCTTGTCAGCGCCGCTTACCGCTGCTCTCCGCGGCTGCATAACCTCTTGACACGGCGCTGGAATGACCCCATGGCGACACGTTGGCGGATGAGCTGGAGCGGAGATGAAGAGTGGTTGCATGTCGCGGCAAGTGCCTTGCGCGGCTGAATCCTTGCGCGCTGGAAGCTTGTCGCTGACCAAGCCTTCCGGCAAGCTCCTCTTGCCGGGTCTTGTCTTCTGCGTGCCTTGAGTGGCCTTCCCGGCAAGATCCTCTTGCCGGGGCCTTGTCTCCTTAGCTTAAATACTTTGTTCTTTAATGGCTCCAAAGGAACCATGGAGGACCTTGGCGGTCACTAGGCAAGCCCTGCCGCGGGGTGCTGCAACTGCTCGTGCACGAGTTCGGTATACTAGGGTACCCCTACTCTAGTACACCGACAGGAACCTCAGAAGAAGAACATACACCCCCATCGTATGGGTGTGGTAGGATACTACGACATGAAACTGATATGGGAACAGGAGGACAAAGAAGCAGTAGCGGTGGGTGGGAATCCGGC
Organism: Aegilops longissima; assembly: GCA_021605205.1. Classification (NCBI taxonomy): domain Eukaryota; kingdom Viridiplantae; phylum Streptophyta; class Magnoliopsida; order Poales; family Poaceae; genus Aegilops; species Aegilops longissima. The sequence continues at coordinate 790,315,697 of CM038677.1, read as the reverse complement.
CTTTAGTGAAATCAGGGGAGAACGCGCGAGAGACTACTTGCGGGCACGTGCAAAGAGGCGTGATGACGGAACTTATTTCTTTGAAAACGCACGTGACGTCAAACTATATGAAGTGATGGTAGAGGCCATGTGACATTATGTCCATTGCTCCGGACATAAAAGAGCCCCCTGGCCGTGCAAGGGGTATAGGTGTTAGTGTCCCGCACAAGAGGCCTCGCACACTCAGCAAAGAAGAGAGGCTCAACATGAAAAGAGCGAGGAGTGAAATGAAGCAGAATGCATTGTTTAAAATGTTAAAGAAGGAGATTTATCCGGCTGTTCGAAAGGATGTTGAGGAGTCAATGATGATGCAGAAGACTCTAACAACGACGAGATAAGCCGATAGATGGGAGGCGGGCATGGATGATGCTGCTTATTGCGCGGCAACACTGCACAAGAGTAGCTGTGCATCAGCTGACCCCAGCGACACTGAGACTGCAGCTGCTCGTGATGACACTATATCTGATCTATCTGGAATGAAAGACAAACTGAAGGGCATGCTTACACATTATCAAGGTACATTAAAATGTGCAACAGCCTGGGTTTGCCCACCCTTCTTGGAAGATGGCCTCTTCTTGGACAATGTGCCATTAAAGCCGGGCTGTGTGAAGTGCTATGTGACTGAAGTAAAGCCTGGATTCAATGAATTTGCCCTGAAGAATGTCCTAGGAGACTTCGATGAGCAAAGGACCTTGGGAGAAACACGGTTACATCACATCTAGTGGCCATGAAAGGAAATAGAGTTCATCGATGAGATTCCTGAAGCTCCGCCAAGAGCAACCACTGTCGCTCCTCAACCGGTGACGCTCTCCTTGCCACAGCAGCTCTCGCGAGATGATGAATCAACCTGTGATCAGCCGGACCGACTTTGTGGCGTACATGCCATGTCATCCTCCGCCCCAAAGCAGCCAGTGGCAAGGCCTAAAACTGCGATGGCGCTGCTGGTTCGGATGCCGCCTTTGAAGCGATGGGGGAGACCGAGCTGCAACACATGCTCAGCAGACCAACGTGGTGGAATAGACTACTAAGCATTCTGATGCTTCGAAACAGCCTGCTAAGCAGTTTGTAGGTCCAGAACCGACTGCTCATCAGTCCGTCGGTCCGCAGGCGCGTGATCAGCATACCAATGCGTCAGCACTTTCTGCTCAGCAAACCAATGCGTTGGCACGGCCTCCTCAGCACACCGACAAGTTGGCACCACCTGCGCAGCAACCCGACATAGCTTCAACGCATGGTCAGCAATCCGATGCCTCTGCTCCTACAGCCCAGCAGTCCGTCACAGCAGCACCGCCAGCTCAGTGGTCCGGCATATATAAACATTTTGCTAAGCAGTCCGTCCAAAGCTTCACCGTCTGCTCGGCAGTCTACCGTCCAGGCAACTAGACGTTCTGCCGGAAATGCTTCAAGTACCAAGAAGGAAGTGGCCAAAAAGGCTACACCCACGACCACGAGGAAGCGCAGCGGGAGAGTGAAGAGGAAAGAGAACGGTTGCCTCTTACTTAAAGCACTCATCGCCCAGAACCAAATTAACATCAGCTTGTTTGAATCGGGGAGTAATATTATTTCTGACACCATGGGTGATGAAGAAGTACGTTTGTTGTTGGCGAATACTTTGATGACTGTAGCTCCATTTGCCGCGAGTTACATGAATATTGCATGAATCAAATGTCAGAAGGTCATCACCATTTGCTAGTCCACTACAATAGAGATCATTTATGACATGATGCTGGTTCCATCATTGTGAGTTTCGAGGACTTACATCTCTTCTTCAAATTCAACGTGCTCGATGCCACTCTTGTTAGATGCGTGATTTTGTAAGTACTTAACAAACTCTGATCAACTTCTCCATACAAGGCTGTAAATGATAAACAGCTAACTGCATTTTATTCCTCTCAGGGGATTGAACGCGCAGAGAAGACAAAGTGAGAGTGTGTATTTCATAGATCCTGCATTAGCAAATGGCACAACATTACATGAAAAGGACCGACGAGACTGGGCCATTAACATGGTCGTCCATATCTTCGAAAACACGTCCCGTGCAGAATCATTTCTCTGGCCATATCATGAACGGTAAGTCAAGTAAACAACCACACATACACTAATTGTCTTTCAGATTTCGACATCATTCGTAAGTTCATGGCTTTCTTAATATGTATCAATCACTAGATATTCGTATTCATTGTTCCAAACAAGAACACAATTTACTACATCGATTCTCTCAGAGTGTCAACAAACGCTCAGGATCTGACGCATCTTCAACATTCTTGGATAGGTATTGAATTCTATGATGTTGAAATTAATTTGCATTCATATATGGTTCAATAATTGATGTTGCCAAAATTCGTCATCATTTGCAATGTGCTCGCACTGTGGCAAACTAAACCAGGGAACCTGTTCAAGAGGAAACTACCTCTGCAGCACGGAATCGTTTCTCCGGTAACACACCGTAATCCATTATTTTCGGAAAATTTATCCAACAGTCTTCAAATACCTTTACTTACGCTAGTCAAATGTTCAAGCTTCTAAATAAACCTCTTTCTATTTTGTCCAAATAAAAAATAATACATCTAACACCGGTTAGTTTGTTCCTAACAGGACAAATACATGACTAATTTTGTACAAAAAATTTCAGTGTCCTCTACAAGAAGCAGGGACCACCTTTGTGGATACTATGTTTGCAGACACATGATCTCCATCTTCAAATCTGCTGATAGTTGTGACGATCCTCGCGAATTAGTACCAGTAAGTCTACCTTAATTAATATCTTCTACTCGACTCATATGGCACATTCTGATCTTAAAAATACTGCAGCTCATCTTAAAACCGAGGACCCCTGAACCGCTCCCGGCTGGTGAATTGCTGATTGTTCAGAGATTTATCAGCGACTTCTTCCTGGATCACTACATCAATCCAACTGATGATAATGAAGATTTCAGCATGCGTTCTCTCGAAACATTGAGTAAGAGTTAGCCGCTAAACATATAACACATGGATCCATTGTTTTCCATCTGATGAGGTCTTCGTATTTCGTACACTATGATTAATTATGTAATGCATATATGTGTGGACAAATCATTGGAATTTAGCTACTATATGTTCAATTGCAATTGTTGTGAAATCTGATGAATGTTCTTCCTGTGGACACTATTTGTTCAATTGAATATTGTGGAGAATTTGCTTTTTGCATGCTGATTCAAAATGGGATATTTTTGTTTTGTTCAATTGAATATTATGGCGAATTTGTTTTTTGCGTGCCGATTCAAAATGGGATATTTTTGTTTTAACTTGGCAATTGCTCCGCACACGGTTCAACTAAATGAGTGCGTGCGATCCACATCGGAAAGAATACGTCAATCATAGCGGAACCATCGGTGATACACAGCAGATCGCAAACGATTTGCAGCGCTACTACATGTGCGTTGGTTCTCCAGAACCGTCTGTGATATCGTGTTATCGCACACGAGAACTGGGAGTAAACCGTGCCCAATGCAAATCACAATCCCAGTCGTATTTTTTCAGGAAACGTGTGCGATCCCAAACGAAAAGCACACGTCACTCTTGTGGCAATCGTCAGTGATACCTAACAAATCACAAACAGTCTGCAGCACTTGTATGTGTGCGAAGGGGCTTCTGAACCGTTTGTGATAGAACATTATTGCATACGATAATTGTTGGAAAATGTGTGCGATGGAGTCTAGCATGGCAGACGGGTTACGCAGAAAACTCGTGTACCACCGGGCACAAATCGCACACAGTTCATATGTTGGCCCGTGTGCCTTACATACTGTTTCCCAAATGGTTCGTTACGACAGTCCGTATGGTTTCACCGCGTCATTAGAAACGCTTAATCATCGATACCACACGTGTGAAAGAATTTAGTGTGTGCTGCATCCCACACGATTACATTTTGGAAGACCTTTGGATCACTGCTCCATATCCCCGACGGTGTCGGCGTTCTGGGAACGGGGGTCCCCAGACTTGCCTGCCTGCGGCCCATGGCGTGGCTCTGCAAGTGGGCCCATACGACCCATTTTGACCAACAAGCGCTCAAGACCCTCGCGAGGGGCCAAGCCTCGCGAGCTGGACGACACGAGGCCTCCTCAGGAGCGGCCTCACCAGGTTGGCTCGCGAGGGGTGGAGAGATCAAGGCAAGGCAAACCTCGTGAGGTTCTCGTGACGTGACCCATGACGACCGAGACTAGGCGGGCGCCAGCACACACAGTGTCCTTGTTTCCTCTTTGGTGCTAAGGAGGCAAGCGCAGGCGTGGAGTACCGAGGCGTCAATCAAAGGTTTCCATATCAGTGCAACGAGACCAAGACCAGCAGGACGACAAGACGGAGGTCACCATGGAGCCCAAGGCGGAGTCACCACCAGAGCCTTTTCCAGGCGAAGACTACTTTTGTCAGGATAAGCTGTACTAGTTGTCCCCTTTCAAATTGGCCGTTGTTGGCTCCCTTCCCGCTCAAATATTTGGGGAGAGGACCAGGGCCTCTATAAGTAGGACTAGCCACCACATTAGAATGAGGACGGGGCCTCAGGCATCTGATCTTGAGCCAATCCCTAGCCACACACCGAGCACAAGAACACCTCAACCTCATGAGGATGTTCTTCCCCTTGTAACTGTCCATCCTCAGCCCTAGAGGCAATCCACCACCACCACCTTTGGGTAGGGTATTACACCTGGCAGTGGCCCGAACCAGTATAAATCTTGTGTTCTTTGTGTTGCGAGTTCGTCGAGTTAGTCCTAGAGATCTTAGCAAAGCTAGGACGTAGATCGATGGGGGAAGAACTTCACGCACCCCAGTGTTCAAACCTTGAGGGTTTTGCCGGAACCCGAGATCCGACATTTGGTGCGCCAAGTAGGGGTGCGCCGAGGCTTCCTTCCCCTCGATCTGCACTCCGCCACCACAGCGCTCCACCTTCATGGCGGGCGTCGCGCTCCCGGCTCCGACGGCAGACACCGACGACGGGGCCAGGGGGCTCCGAGCCCTGGCCCCCGCCTTGCGGTGGGTGCAGTGGCCACCCAAGTTCAAGCCGGAGATGCCGCCGCGCTACGACGGCGCGGCGTACCCGTCGGCTTTCCTGCTGGCATATGAGGTGGCCGTCCTCAAGGCCGGGGGCGATGACAAGGTCATGGACAACTGGTTTCCCATGGCTCTCACCGGCGCGGCGCGCGCCTGGCTGCTCAAGCTCCTCAGATCCACGCTGGCATCTTGGGAGGAGCTGCGCGGCCTCTTCATTGCGCGCTACGCGGCACCGGCGCACCATCCGATCGCGGCCCTACTAGGCGGCTCTCAAGCATTGCCTTCAAATCGCCACATCAAGCCATTCCTTCGCCAAATCGGTGCCGCTTCCCAATGCTCGGGGGCTCCTCCGGGCTGGGCTGCGCCCGAGGCCGACCTCACCTTCGACTCGGGAGACCACCCCCTCACAACCGCCGGCTTGGGTATGCTCCCGATGCGTTACACGCCCACTATTTTCAACGTGGCTGTTACCAAGACCCTCATCGACGGCGGCGCCGGCCTCTACGTACTCTCCGTCGAGGCCTTCAGCCTTCTTCATTTACCGCTCGAGCGGCTCAGCCTCAGCAAGCCTTTCTCAGGAGTTGGCGACGGCGCCGCCTACTCCCTGGGGCAGATTCGCCTCCCTATCACCTTCGGCACGCGCGACAACTACCGCACTGAGCTGGTCGACTTCGACATCGCCCGCATAAGCCTCCCGTACAACACCATCCTCGGGTACCCAGCTCTGGCCCAGTTCATGGCAGCGACTCATCCGGCCTACAACCTCATGAAGATGCCTGGAAGCAAGGGCGTCGTCACCATCAAGGGGGACGCCAAGGAGGCCCTAGCAGCGCTCAAGCCTGCCCTCAAGACCGCCGCGGCGGCATAGCCCGCCGGTGCGAGCACCTCCGGGGCCAAGGAAGCTGCACCAACCAAGAAGAAGCAGCTGTTCGCGCAAGACAAGGCAGAAACCAAGCAGGTGCCGGTCGATGAGGACGGGTCCTCAGGAGCCACCTTTACCATAGGTGCCGACCTCGACCCAAGCCAAGAGGAAGCACTGGTGAAGTTCTTGCTTGCGAACAAGGAGATATTCACATGGGAACCCAAGCGGCTGGTGGGGGTCCCAAGAGAGTGATTCGACATCACTTGAGGTGTGCCCCAATATGCATACAATGAAGCAGCGGCGAGACGGCGATCCATGGAGAAGCAGGCCTTCATCATCAAGAAACCCGCAAGTTAGGCGGCGGGTGCGATCGCGAGTTCGGTACCCGAATGGCTGGCAAAACCGTCGTTAATGCGAAGAAAGCGGGAAGGAGGCGGTGTCGTCGACTTCACCAACCTCAACAAGGCTTGTCCCCAAGATCCGTTCCCACTCCCACGCATAGACCAGATCATCGAATCCACCGCCGAGTGTGACCTGCTGTGCTTCCTGGATGCGTTCTCGAGGTATCAGCAGATCAAGATGGCGGTAGAAGATGTAGAGAAGACAGCCTTCCTGACCCCGTGTGGGGTGTACTGCTACACTTGCATGCCCTTCGGACTGCGTAACGCGGGCACAACCTTTCAGCGGTTGATGCACATCGCCTTAGGGCGGCAGCTCGGGAGAAACACGGAGGCCTACGTCGATGACATTGTGGTGAAGTCTCGGGAGGCCAGAACCTTAATCCAAGATATGGAGGAGACTTTCGCGAGCCTGTGCCAGGTGAACTTGCGGCTTAACCCGGAGAAGTGTGTGTTTGGTGTCCCTTCCGGCAACCTGCTTGGTTTCCTCGTGTCCCATAGAGGGATTGAGGTGAACCCAGAAAAGAGCAAGGCCATTGAAGACATTAGTCCACCGCAGACCCTCAAAGAAATGCAGAAGCTGGCTGGTCGGGTGACTGCGTTGGGGCGCTTCATCTCCAAGCTGGGGGAGCGCGCCCTGCCCTTTTCCAAGCTAATGAAGAAGAAGGGCTAGTTCGAGTGGACCCCGGAGGCCGACCGAGCTTTTCAAGACCTCAAGAGATACCTGACCAGCCCTCCGGTGATGGTGGCGCCACGGCCCCTCGAGCCCCTAGTACTTTACCTTGCTGCCACCCCGTACTCTACCAGCGCGGCTCTGGTGGCGGTTCAGGAGGAGCGCCAAGCCTAGGACGCGTCGCACCAAGCTACGCCGCCAGCCAAGACGACACAAGACCATAAAGGCACCGCAAGAACCGTAGCAGCATCCACAAAGGACCAAGCTCGACAGGACGACGCCACTCAGACCCTAGCAAGTGATCAAGCATCGGGAGGTCCACTACCTCAGGAGACACCCGGACTCCCGCAGGACACGAGCCTCACCAAAACGCCAGCCCTCATCGTGCACCCGGTGTATTTCGTCAGCACGGTGTTGCGGGACGCAAGGGCATGGTATCCCATGCCTGAGATGCTCTTGCTCGCGCTCTTGGTGGCCTCACGCAAGTTGCGGCACTACTTACAGGTCCACCCGATCAAGGTCGTCTCAGCCTACCCATTGGAGAGAGTGCTCAGGAGCCCCAACTCTGTTGGAAGGGTCGCTGAGTGGAACATCGAGTTGCAGACGTTCCAGGTTGAGTTCAGCACTACCAGGGTCATCAAGGGAGCCACACTCGCTGGTTTCGTGGTAGAATGGATGGATGCCCCGACGCTTGAAGTTGGAGAGGACGAGTCCACCTCGCCAGCAAGTGAGGCACCAGATGGATGGGTCATGTATTTCGATGGCGCCTTCCCGCACCAGAGCGCGGGGGCTGGAGTAGTACTTATCTCGCCCACCCAAGATAAGCTCTACTACGCCGTGCAGCTCTGCATTCAGCGGGGCGAGAAGGTCTCCAACAACATCGCAGAATACGAAGGCCTCATAGCTGGCCTGAAAGCTGCGGCAGCTCTCAGGGTGAAGCGCCTCACCGTTAGGGGCGACTCGCAGCTCCTCGCCAACTTCTGCAACAAGGTATAAGAGCCGAAGGATGAGGACATGGAGGCGTACCTCGCGGAGGTGCGCAAGATGGAGAAGCAGTTCCTGGGCCTGGGGTTGCAGCACATGCCCCGCGGCACCAACAAGGAAGCTGGCGACATCGCCAGGAGGGCATCCAAGCGGCAGCCCCAAGAACCTGGCGCCTTCGAGGAGCAGCTCTTCAAGCCATCGGCGAAACCACCGATCTCAAGGACAGCTCAGCCTCGGGAGGAGCTCCCTCAGCCGCCTTTCGCAGGAGCCCCAGCCTGTGGCCCGACTTTGGGAGCGTGCCTACTCTTGGCGCTCGAGCCCCAGGAGGGATGCTGGACCAAGGAATTCAAGGAGTACCTGATGCAAGGGGCGCTGCCGGAGAAGGAGGAGGACGCGAAGCGCGTGGCCTGGCAAGCCACAGCATACTGCATTCGGGACGGTGAGTTGTACAGGAAGCGACCAAATGACATTTCACTGCGTTGCATCTCCAAGAATCAGGGGAAGGAGTTGCTATTCGACATACACACTGGGGATTGGGGGCACCACTCGTCATCACGGACCCTCATCGGCAAGGCATTCGCGGCCAGTTCTCTTGCCCACGACGCTCAGCAGCGCCTTGAGCTGGTGAAGTCCTGTGAAGCCTGCCAGTTCCACGGCAAGCAGATCCATCAGCCGGTTCAGGGCCTCCAGACCATCCCACTCACATGGCCGTTCACGGTGTGGGGGCTGGATATCTTGGGCCCATTCCCTCGAGCGCCTGGGGGCTACCGCTAACTCTACGTCACCATTGACAAGTTCACCAAGTGGGCGGAGGTGGAAGCCGTCCACACCATCCCAGCGGGCTCCGCGGTCAAGTTCATCAAGGGTCTCGTGAGCCATTTCGGGGTCCCCAACCGCATCATCACTGATAACGGCTCGCAGTTCACTAGTAATCTCTTCAATACATATTGTGCTAACCTTGGAACGCAGATCTGCTACGCTTCGGTGGCTCACCCCAGGAGCAATGGTCAGGCCGAACGCACCAACACAGAGGTCCTGAGGGGCCTCAAGACCAGGACGGAGGGTGAGTCAGGGCCTAAGATCAGGCCAAAAGGCGTAGTCGATGGACAACAGGTCAATATTCCTGTACTACCCCTTGTTGGTACGGAGGGACGGAGGAGGCTAGGTTAGCCGAAAGATGGTTATAGGTTTAAGGACACCAGGTGACCCTGCGTTTTCAGGGTAAGAAGGGGTAGAGAAAATGCCTCGAGCCGACCTTCAAGAAGAAGCTCGAGGCCTGCGGCAGGGGCTGGTACGACGAGCTCCAGTCAGTGATGTGGACCATCCGCACCACCGCCACCAAGCCAACGGGCGAGACCCCGTTCTTCCTCGTCTACGGAGCAGAAGCGGTCCTCCCTCACGAGGTCAAGCATCGCTCCGCACGGGTCTTGGCGTTTGATGAAGCACAACAGGACGCCACACGGGGGATGGACCTCGTGCTGGAGGAGGAACGCCTCCGCGAAGCCGCACTACGGGCGGCAAGGTACCAGCAGGCGCTGCGGTGATACCATTGCCGCAACATCCGCTCCAGGACGCTTGAGACGGGTGACATCATCTTGAGGCGGGTCCTCTCTAGGGAAGTGCTGCATGAGCTCTCACCCATGTGGGAGGTCCCGTTCAAGGACGTCCATGTCTCCAGGCTTGGTGCCGCGCGCCTGGAGACACAGGACGAGGTACCCATCCAGAACGCCTGGAACATCCAGCACCTCCGGAAGTTCTACCCATGAAGAAAGGCCCAGTTCCTGTCAAGATCGCCGCCCGTGACACTCTCACGTAATAACAAGTGGTGCTGTACACGCCCCGGAGTCTCAGGAGTGCCGTCCTCGGGCCTCGGGGGCTCCCTTCCACGTCTTAGTGGCATCACTTAGCTCCGCGCTGGTTAGAAGACTTGAAGACTAGACTAGGTGCCGGACGCGGCTTTTCGTTTGCTTTCCATAGTTTGCTCGTCTTCTTTTAATTGAAATTTGTTTCTGGTGTCCCTTGCTGACTTGGTTCCGTTGCCTTTTGCCGCTATTTTCGACCCCGGTTTAACCTGTTCTCTCTCTTGCATTCCTCGCGAGGGGGCTAGGCAGGTGCCCTCGCAAGCGTTTTTCCTTTTCTCTGCCTTCCGTCAGTTTTTTTGCGAGGCACCCTCGTTCGAGCCCACAAGCTGGCGCATCTCTCTTGATCCGTGCCCCTCGGGTACCGTGATATGAAGCACTGGGTTAAGGCTCGGGTGGATGATAAGCCTCCTAGCGAGCTTCCTAACAATTTTTTTACAGTTCCTAAGCGCCCACCGAGACAAGGAAGGCCTTGACAGGCGCCAGGAAACAAGTGCCTCGTGAAGAGGAGGCTACCCCAAGCGTGCTAAGCTAAGTCGTCTCTATGCAAAACAACGGCACAACACAGAAACAATAAGCATAACATAGTGATTGAGGAATCATAGTTCGATGCACGCCCCTCCGGGGCCCATGCTGGTTTATTTTTTGGTACAGGAATAAAAGGAAGAACAAGATAAAAGCGACGCCTGCCCCTATAGCGGTTCACGGGGACGGGCCCTTGGCGACGTCCTGAGCTCAGTCAGACCCCTCCTCGCGCTTCATGGAGGTGTGGCGATGAGATGACCCGCTACCACCTTCGAAGCGAGCGCAGCAGCGTGGCGGCTAGTAGTAGCCACAACTGCTGGAGCTGTCGCCAGGGGAAGAGCCACCGTAGCTGGACGAGACGCGGTCGGCACCAAGGGCGGGTACACCCTCCTCCTCGTCCCGACCATCGCCAAGGCCGAGCTCCTCCTCGCTGTCATTCGCCTCGGGGCAGCACCCGGCGCGGCGACCATCTTCCCCAAACACCCTCACGTAGAGAGTTGCATCACCATTGTACTTGAAATGGAGGGTGCGCTGCTTGCCCAGGCCACGCGCGCGGGCGAACGTCTGCCAACCGCAGGCCAGAGCTATGTTTCCCGCGACGGAGACCTCGACCGCAACCCAAGAATCCCTGCTGCAGCAACCGTCCGCCTGCAGCCAGAGCCCACCTGGACCGGAGGCTGGCAGCTCGTCGGCAAAGAAGCACATGAGCTGAATCCCGTTGCCGGCCGGGTCCTCCGACCAGACGACGAACTCCGGCAGCACCTCCGCCGAGTGGAAGCGCGGCCGGGGAGGCCATGCAATCACGGCACGTCCCCTCTCATCAACAGGGCTGCCACGACCAGAACGACCCCTGCCACGCGCAGCGGAGCCACCGCGGGCGCGAGGGGCCACAGTGGGGGTTGCGGTGTGCTTGCGGGGACGGCCGCGTCCAAGCTTGGGCGCCGGGGAGCCGGGCCCCTCGCGAGGGGCCTTCCCCTTCTCCGCGACAGAGAACCTCTTCGACGATGCCATTGGTGTGGGCGGTGGAGCAGAGGAGGAGAAACAAGCAGAATGGGAAGAGATGGGCGATGGGGGCTCTGCCCCCCTCCCCATTTATAACAAGAGAAGGCCAACCAGCACCCCCCACGATCACATGTAATGATGGTTTTCCCTTGCATGTCGCAGGGACTTGTCCAGTCGGGTAGTTGCCAAGGCAGCGTGGGGAAGCAGAGACGCCCACGTCCAATCAACCACCATGCGTCGACCAAGGCCGCAGTCTATTGGGGCCCGGGGCGCTCCGCACTTGACCCATGGCTTTGCCTCGAAGCCAAGCCCGGGCGTGCCTTGGGCCTAGGGGCTACTGTCGGTGTTCTGGGAACGGGGGTCCCCAGACTTGCCTGCCTACAGCCCACGGCGTGGCTCTGCAAGTGGGCCCGTACGGCCCATCTTCACCAACAAGCTCTCAAGACCCCTGTGAGGGGCCAAGCCTCGCGAGGTGGACGACACGAGGCTTCCTCGGGAGCGGCCTCACCAGGTTGGCTCGCGAGGGGCGGAGAGATCAAGGCACGGCAAACCTCGTGAGGTTCTCGTGACGTGAGCCATGATGACCGAGACCAGGCGGGCGCCAGCGCGCACAGTGTCCTTGTTCACTCTTTGGTGCTAAGAAGGTAAGCACAGGCGCGGAGTACCGAGGCATCAAGCAAAGGTTTCCATATCAGTGGACGAGACCAAGACCAGCAGGTCGGCAAGACGGAGGTCACCATGGAGCCCAAGGCGGAGTCACCACCAGAGCCTTTTGCAGGCGAAGACTACTTTTGTCAGGATAAGTTGTACTAGTTGTCCCCTTCAAATTGGCCGTTGTTGGCTCCCTTCCCGCTCAAATATTTGGGGAGAGGTCTAGGGCCTCTATAAATAGGACTAGCCACAACAGTATCATGAGGACGAGGCCTTAGGCATTTGATCTTGAGCCAATCCCTAGCCACACACCGAGCACAAGAACACCTCAACCTCAGGAGGCTGTTCTTCCCCTTGTAACTTGTGGCACCCCAGCTCAGAGCAACCGGTTTACCCTGCATTGCCAGCTTTCGGTAGGAAACGACACCTGTGGGATCACTGGAATCCCTTCTACGGTTGCGGGGCGCGGGGATCGTGAGAAGAGCGGGACTAGTAGACAACACAAAGGGGATTTACCCAGGTTCGGGCCGAGGGGATGCGTAAAACCCTAGTCCTGCTTTGGTGGGTGTATTTCTGAGAGTTCTTGAGCTCTTGAACTAGCTATGGTCAGCACGTGGTTCGAAAGAGCCGAATCCTCCTCCAGTATGACATGGGCCTCCTTTTATAGTCTGAACGGGCTGCCACAGTGGCACACAGGAGGTGGAAAGGCGTGCAGTGCCCTAAGATTATCGCTCGCGTTACAGGACAAAGCGCATTTAATGTGAGGCTTAGGTGTCCCCTTGCTTTATCGGGGGACGGGGGCGAGGCCCGTCCCGTCCATCGCCGCTCTTCCTTGCCCGACCGCGCGCACGGCCAGCGATGCGTCTTGGCGCCATGTAAGGCGAGCAGGCAGGCAGCTGAGGTGGCGCGATGCTGGAGACTTCACGAAGATCTGCATGCCGCCACGCAGGTGCTTGACGAGCTGGCCTGGGAGCTGCATGTCGCCACGGAGGTGCCTGCCCAGCTGGTTGGGCTGGCAGCTGCAGGTGAAAACCGGTGGAAGCTTGGGTGGCGTGGACCTGGCGGTGGCCCTGCTGGCGTCCTTGGCGTGGGCCTTGCCGAGTGGCTCGGCAAGGGTCTTGCCGGGCGGCCCGACAAGGGTCTTGCCATGGCGTGCCGTCGTCCCCGGCAAGGGCCTTGCCAGGGGTCTGGCGGCCTTCCTCGGCGAAGATCTTGCCGAGGATCTTCGTCTTCTAATCTTTATCTGATCTTGAACATGTCTTCACAAAGATCTACATGCCACCACAGGGGTGCCTTCCCGAGTCCTGGCCCCACGTTGATGATGGTGTTGGCGGCTGTGGGCTCAAGGGTGGCTCACTTTGTTGGTGTGGGGTGAGCTGTCCCGGCAAGGATCTTGCCGAGGCCGCTGAGGTTGCCCCGGCAAGGGTCTTGCCGGGGGAACCTGATTCGTCCCTCTGCTGTTCGTGGTCTTGGCCTTGGTGTTGCTCTAATTATCTTGGGCTTCGGTCTTACCTTGGCTCACCTCCCCTGCTCTGCTTGGTGTGGTCGTGGGCGTGGCTCTGACTACCCGTGCACAGGTAAAGGGGTACAAAAGCGTGCCCCTCTTTTTGTACACCGACAGCAGCCCAGAGATCGAGTCTTCTGGCAATACACAACAACATGGTACAGAGACAACCGCTTTATTGATACTAGCGGAATACATAGGTCTGATATTACATCGAGATACGAGGCCAAGCGGCACACACGGTGCTGCTGGACAGTATGTACATTATTTAATGAACATGGCTGGGGCCTCGATCACACGAACTACACGGCAGTGGAAGAACGACGAAGTGGAAATCCATAGCACAGGGACACCGACGTGGACACGGCCTAGACACGAGATACGCTCCGATGCCAACCGACTTGCCTGAAAGCTGGCATAATACGCCAGGTCAATACATTGAATGTACTTGCAAGCTCACAACAAACATAAGCACGATGACAAACAATATCATGATAATTAATCAGGTTAATTCAATGCAAGAAATACTACGGATGCAATGCAAACAAAAACATCGAGTCACATGGACTCACTTACCAGACGGTTACCTCGTAACCAAATGGTGACTACTCCGGGGTCACACGCTAAAGAAATTACTCATGAACACCTAGAGTGTTCACCACGAAACAACGCATCACAACAATCGCTTAGTTTGCAAAATTTATTATAAAAGTTGATCCATGGTGTGGCTTACTCTCGAGTCTTGCTCATAACCGAGGGCGCGGCTATCGATAGATTAAATACACTCTGCAGAGGTAGCACACTTTACCCACACTACGGAATACCTAGCCTCGCACTCCCATTCGGGTGGACCAAAGTGTTCCGACGAAACCCTCCCTTTGTCATGCACTCTCCCCGGCCACTCCGACCATCTCCCTCTTAGGGCTAGGTCTTGGGTGGCCCCGTGTCTACCAAAGACACCAACGGCAAAACGGTCCCAAATGGGGACAAGGTACCATAAAAACAAAAACGAACACATAAGGTTATGTCTGCCTACCGGGCCTGGGTATGCACGCCCATAACCTTCCCTCGCGGGAGGCACCGGTGAGAGCCACAACAAAGGGCCGAATCAAGACCTTCCCATTAGGTAAATGTGGTCTCACTGAATTAAAACCCAAATCGGTGGCACCATGATGTGATCAACATCATATTCAAGTTGAACTTAATCAAATTTAAGTTTGATAAAAACTTTTTATCAATAACATGATGTAAAAATCTTCATGCAACTAGTCGTCATGCAAAGCAAACAACTCATATCCATGGATCAAACTTAACCACATAATTATCTTCAATACTAAAGATCAAAACTCTCTGGTTATAACTCATTTTTATCATCAAGCAATATTTTATTAGTTCTTTATTTAAATGAAAATATCACTTAGTAAAAATTACTACCATTAATTTCCATAGCAATATGCATAGTGCAAATCTTACTCTAATTAACCAAACAAGTTCATGCATTCAGAAAATAACTAAAACAAACACATTTAGCAGAATAAAGTAACTAGCAATTTACCAAAATTACTTATCAAATTTTAAATGCAAATAAGAACTCATATTCAAGTAGAAAATCATAGATATTGAAATAACACCATCCAAATGCTGGTGTGGCTTGCCTTAGTGTAGAGGAGGATCACACCCCTCTTGGTTTGCTTCAAGACAAGCTTCTCCTTCTGAAAAAGAATTTAAAACTACAAAAATAAATATCAAAACACATTCTAAAAATCACCAGAAATTCTAGGCAGCAGAGAAAAATCCACCATTTTGTGTGCTGCTAGAGCTTTCTGTAACAAAGACAACGCAAAACGAAACATCATTTGGACTTATGGTTTAGAAATGGTGGCTGGTCAAAGTTCAGCCAAATTTCTGAATTAATTTTGAATTAAACAGAAACCAAGGGGTGACGTCGAAGGCGTAAAACGGGAGTGCGCCTCCACTCGTACCGCTTCGGGCGCGAGTGGTGAGGCTGACACTGGGCCCCGCCCATCTGGAGAGAGAGAGAGAGGGATCGAGATCAGAAGGGGGCGGCGCTTCGCCGGGGCTTACGCCGGCGACGAGGGGGTTTGGGGCTAGGCTAGAGGGATAGGATTGAAGCGGGGCTCGAGGCGCACCTGCCTGTACCCGTGGCTTGGCGAGAGGTGGACGGGGTGGCTCGCGCTCAAGCTCGCAAGCTTCGGTGGTGGACGGAGTTCGCTGGAGAGGGGGAAGACGACGGCTAGGGGCGGCTCCGAGGGATTGGCGGTGTCCAGGCAGCACCAACGGACCACCAATGCCCCGCTCAAGTAGTTGCTTGAGCTCGGGAGGCACCGGAGAGTGGCGGCTGGCCTGCGGGGATCGCCGGAGTCCTCTGGTCGGGGCGACGGTCAGAGGTCTGCCCGACCAAGCTTCTACTCGTCTACGTGTTCGTGGAGGTTGGGTGGAGTGGTGCTTGGCTCGAAAATGAGGAGGGGCGCGCTATATATAGCCAGAGCAGAGGGGGGAGGACGTGTCGCCACCAGAGCGTTATGGACACGTGGCGAACGTCAACGAGAAGCTCCAACGCGAGGGGGCAAGGGCTCAGCGTCAACGCAGGAGCTTGCCCACGCTCGTGGACAAGCACAGGAGGCGGTTGGGGAAGTGACAAGCGCACGCGTGCACTGTGGTGTTTTGGACGCGACGCGCCCGTGCTTGCTGTGGTGGCTCCGGCGTCGGCGAGCGCCAGGGAGCGGTCAAGGGTGATGGGTCAAGGCTTGTGGCGCGGTGCGGCAGTCGGCGACAAGTGCTGGAATGAGCACGCGCAAAACAGAGAGCAAGGCGACAGCCAGAGCGCGTCGAGACGCTGCCAGGCGCCGTGTCCTCGCGGGGTCACCAAGATGGCATGGTCAAAACGATGTCCAGGAGCGGCCAAACCTTGTCTACGCACTCGACCGTGTAGTGTTACGTCAAGGAGAGGTGATGCTCAGACCCAGGCCGACCAGATTGGACTCTACTAAGCTGGCAAGTTTCTGACCACAAACTTGGTCGCCAAGTTTGCCCACCTTCTAGAAGGCCATTAGGGTTGATCTCTTGGGGTTTAGGGTTTCTTAGGAGAGTGTTTAAGCTCAAAGAAAGATCAAGGCTAAAAGCTCAAGGAAAAATGTACTTGTTGTACAAACTGGGATTTTAGGTCAGAAGAGAAATGAATTTCTACAGCAAAAATATTCCAAAAAGTGGTGCAATATTTTTGCATGGGAAGGTTTGCCAGGTTTCTAAGAATATTCATGATTTATCTCAGATTTTTCTGAGCAAGAAAAATTGAGTTTGCTTTGGAGCACAAGTTTCTGAAGTGAGTTTCAGAGGGGAAAATGAATATTTTTCTTTTAGGAAAAATATAAATTTGATTATTTTGGTAATTTGTGGGAAGATTAAGGTATATAGGTCACTTGGGTGAAAGTCAATGATATGCCCAAGTGACAAGTCCATTTGAAATGATTCACAGCCCAAATCAAATCAGGGCAGAAACCACGGTGAAAACGAAGTCCGGAAAAAGAGACAAGGCAAGTCCAGAAAAAGAGAGATGGCAAAATCCAGGCTGTCACATAACTGTTCATCCTCAGCCCTAGAGGCAATCCACCACCACCACACTAGAGTAGGCTATTACACCACAACGGTGGCCCGAACCAGTATAAATCTTGTGTTCTTTGTGTTGCGAGTTCGTCGAGTTAGTCCTAGAGATCTTAGCAAAGCTAGGACGTAGATCGGTGGGGGAAGAACTTCGCGCACCCTAGTGTTCGAACCTTGAGGGTTTTGCCGGAACCCGAGATCCGACAGACAGTTTCTGGGTCATGTGGGAAGGACATCCTATCGCACACACTCGCTTGGCGACGGTTCCAAATGCTATCGTGGAAAGGGGTTAAAAACCATTTGTTTAGGACCGATGCGCACCAGTGTTGCTTGCAACACCGAGGATTGCCAACGAGCAGCTGAGAGCAGTGAGGATAGAGTAGGATAGGAAGGGCATGGTCTCCTCCTCCTAGGACAGCCATACCGTACCGTCCATATGACAGCCACAGATCTACGGGTCCATAGCTAGTAGCTAGATGGCTTCTTCTATCTCTTTGATCTTCAATACAATTTTCTCCTCAATTTTCCTGGAGATCTATTTGATGTATTCTTTTTTTGCGGTGTGTTTGCTTGGATCCAATGAATTGTGGGTTTAAATCAGATAATTCATGAATATTATTTGAGTCTTTTCTGAATTCTTATATGCATGATTGTTATAGATTTTTATTTCTCTCTGATCCATTGATTTGGTTTGGCCAACTAGATTGATTTATCTTGCAATGGGAGAGATGCTTTGTGATGGGTTTGATCTTGCGTTGCTCAATCTCAATGACAGAAGGGGGACATGACACGTACTTGTATCATTGCCATGAAGGATAAAAAGATGGGGTTTATTCATATTGATTGAGTTTGCTTTATCTACATCATGTCATCTTGCTTAAGGCGTTACTTCGTTCTTTATGAACTTAATACTCTAGATGCATGATGGATAGCGGTCTATGTGTGGAGTAATAGTACTAGCTGCAGGCACGAGTCGGTCTACTTGTCTCAAACGTGATGCCTATATACATGATCACTGCCTTGAATATCATCATAATTATTCGCTTTACTATCAATTGCCAAAAATAATTTGTTTACCCACCGTATGCTATGTTCAAGAGAGAAGCCTCTAGTGAAAACTAGGACCCCCGGGTCTATCTTTATAATATATTAAAAGCCAAAAATACCTTGCTGCAATTTATTTACTTTTATCTTATTTTGTGCTTTTGTTTATCTATCTACCACTATGAGATTTGATCTTTGCAATTAACCGCCAGGGGATTAACAACCCCTTGTTTGTGTTGGGTGCAAGTATTTGTTATTTTATGTGTAGGTGTTGTTCACGAGGTGTTGCGTGGTTCTCCTACTGGATTTATAACCTTAGTTCTTAAATGAGGAAAATACTTATCTTTACTGTACTACATCATCCTCTTCGCTTCGAAGAAAATCCAACACAGCTCACAAGTAGCACGAAGAATTTATGTCGCCTTTGCCGAGGAGACATCACCAACATCTATCAAGTACCATTGCATAAACTTTCATCTCCTTGCATTTAGTTTATTTTCAATTTTCCTCTAGTTTTCATCTCCCCCACTTCTCAAACATTTTTACAAAAATAAAAATACATTTTCCATTTGCCTTTTTGCTTGTTTGCTTGCCTTGTCGCGATGTCTCAAGAAAATACAAAGTTGTGTGACTTTTTCAATACTAATAATAATGATTTTATTAGTACTCCAATTGCTCCTCCCGCCACTAGTGCTGAGTCGTGTGATATTAATGCCGCTTTGCTAAATATTGTTATGAAAAAACAATTTTCTGGTAGTCCTAATGAAGATGTTGCATCCCATCTTAACTCTTCCATTGAATTGTGTGATATGCAAAAGAAAAAGATGTGGATAATTGTTGGGGATATTACACTGAGTGTAAACCGGCCAGGACAGGCCGGATTAACTTCATCAGTAGTTGAGTATGATAGAAGCTCATCAAGGCATAGAGGAATGTTAGATAGGGGCTGAGGGAGTCCTGGATTAGGGGGTGTCCGGATGGCCGGACTATAACCTTCGGCCGGACTCCTGGACTATGAAGATACAAGATTGAAGACTTCGTCCCGTGTCCGGATGGGACTTTCCTTGGCGTGGAAGGCAAGCTTGGCGATACTGATATGTAGATCTCCTCCCATAGTAACCAACTCTGTGTAACCCTAGCCCTCTCCGGTGTCTATATAAACCGGAGGGTTTTAGTCCGTAGAAAAAACAGACAATCATACCATAGGCTAGCTTCTAGGGTTTAGCCTCTCTGATCTCGTGGTAGATCTACTCTTGTACTACCCATATCATCAATATTAATAAAGCAGGAGTAGGGTTTTACCTCCATCGAGAGGGCCCGAACCTGGGTAAAAACATCGTGTCCCTTGTCTCATGTTACCATCCGCCTAGAGGCACAGTTCGGGACCCCCTACCCGAGATCCGCCGGTTTTGACACCGACATTGCTGCTTTCATTGAGAGTTCCTCTGTGTCATCATCTTTAGGCCCGATGGCTTCTCCGATCATCAACAATGACGCGGTCCAGGGTGAGACTTTTCTCCCCGGACAGATCTTCGTATTCGGCGGCTTTGCACTGCGGACCAATTCGCTTGGCCATCTGGAGCAGATCGAAAGCTATGCCCCTGGCCATCAGGTCAGATTTGGAAGTTTGAACTACGGTAGCGTCCGCGGAGACTTGATCTTGACGGGTTCGAGCCACAGCCAAGCGCGCTGCTGCATCACGATGGGCATGATCTAGCTACTGCCGCCCGAGCAGTGCCTGCGAGGCCGCACCGATGTCGCTCCGACCCTTAGCTCGGGCCGATTGCACCAACCGAGGGCGGGTGGCTGGACACGCCTCGGGGCTGCAATCTCTGGCGTCGAGCGAACACCAGCCTTGTACTTTGAAGCTCGTGACTCCAAGGTGCGGACTCCTCTCCGGACTCCGAACCTTCAGCGCCCCTGCCAATCGAATCCGATTGGGCGCCCGGTCATGGAGTTCGCCGCGCGCGGACATCTTTAGCTTTTCGCCCTTGGCGACATCCTGAATTCACTAAAGTCTCTCTCTTTATCAGGAGAGCCCTGGCCGGACTATGGTCAGCAAGGTTGGGATGCGGACGACGAAGAAATTCAAAGCCCACCCACCTCCCACTTTGTAGCCACTATCGATGATTTAACCGACATGCTCGACTTCGACTCCGAAGACATCGACGGTATGGATGACGATGTAGGAGACGAACAGGAACCAACGCCTATAGGGCACTGGACAACCACCTCATCTCACGATGTATACATGGTGGACACACCTAAAAGAAACGACGACGAGGAACAAAGGGACGCAATGAGGGATCGTACCCTCGAAAAGCAGTCAAAGCGGCGGCGTAAGCGCCGCTCCAAACCCCACCTCGACAGAGACAGCAGCCATACAGACCCAGCCATAGAGCAGGGCGAACCGGCGGACGACGAACATGCCATTGAGCCACCGTCCGAACAGGGCAACTTGGATGAACAAAACGAACACTCCGTCCCCGGCGAAAATAACGGTCTAGATGACCTCACGCCGGACAAGTTACTGGAGCAGAAGAACCTCCACAAAAGCCTCATCGCCACTGTGCGTATCCTGAAAAAGCAAAAGCGGAAGCTCAAAACAGCGGAAGATGTACTCATAATTAGATGGAGCAAAGTACTCAACACCGCAGAAAAATACGGCGACAGTCGCCACACAAAAAACTATCCGAGCGAAAATTACTGCGGAATTTGATGAGGAGGCCTTAGAAACCCCACAATCAAAAATAAGGAAGCCACCGGTCGGAAAACAACCCCATGGCCAACATAGAGTGGCAAAGGCGCGAGCACAAGCAGCCGCAGCGGTCCGTACAAGATTCGCATCAAAAGATGGCCCAGCCAGATCTATTTATGGGCCAAGAAAGCAAGCTCTATTAAGCAATGCAACGCATCAAGTATCCGAACATCACGGTACACCCAAATATGGGGTGCCGCACACCCCTATGTTTCACCGATGAGGTGTTGGATCATGAATTTCAGCGGGATTCAAGCCCGTAAACATAGAGGCATCTGACGGAACAACAGACCACAGAGTGCGGATTGAGGATTACATCCTCTACATACACATGGCTAGAGGAGATGACCTCCATGCCATAAAATACTTACCCCTCAAGTTCAAAGGGCCAGCCCGGCATTGGCTTAAAAGCCTTCCCGAAAACACCATCAGAAGTTGGGAAGAGCTCGAAGATGCTTTTCGGGCAAATTTTCAAGGGACCTATGTCCGACCTCCGAATCAGGAGCGATTTAAGTCACATAACTCAACAACCCGAGTGTCGGCCCGAAATTCTGGAACAGATTCCTTACTAAGAAGAACCGGATAGTCATTGTCCGGACACGAAGCCTCGCAGCTTTCAAACACAGCGTCCGAGGGCGAATGGCTGCCAGACACCTCGGCCAAGAAAAGCCAAGAACAATGGCCGCATTAACAAGCCTCATCACCCGCTTTTGCGCAGGAGAGGATAGCTGGTTGGCAAGATGCAGTACTAGCGACCAAAGTACATCCGAAGTTAGGTATGGAAATGGGAAACCGCGACGCAGTAAGGACCAACGCCGGACCAAGGGAAACAGCCCGAAGAGCACGACAGTCAACGCCGGATCCAAAAGATCTCGGCAGAATCAGAAAAAGCTGCCCCTCAAGGATAACAGGGACGAGCTATCTAACTTAAACAAAATCTTGGACAAGATATGCCAAATCCAAAGTACTCCCGGGAAGCCTGCGAACCATACCCACAGAGATTGTTGGGTCTTCAAGCAATCCGGTTAACTCAACGCCGAACACAAGGGGCACGACACACCAAGCGAGGACGATGTCGAACCCCACAAGCAGAGCACCGGAAAACAAAAGAATTTCCCACAAGAAGTCAAAACAGTAAATTCACTTCACGTGACAAAAGGGAAGAACAGAGTGGAGCCCATAGAATACGCATATCGGCCTATCCAGAGGAGTCCATACTTTGGTTGTTAAAACCAATCACCTTCGACCATCAGGATTACTCTAGAAGTATCCGGAATGCAGGCTAGATTGCCTTGACATTAGATCCGATAATTGACGGACAACACTTTACACAAGTCCTAATGGACGGCGGCAGTGATCTAAACCTGCTATATCAGGACACAATCCGCAAAATGGGGATAGACCCAACAAAAATTCGCCATAGCAACACTTCCTTTCATGGGTAACGCCAGGCCCAGATGCCCATTGTACGGGCTCTCTCCTGCTAGAAGATATGTTCGGCTCCCCCGACAACTTCCGCCGTGAAAAGCTAACCTTCCATATCGCCCCATTTACAAGTAGCTATCAAGCACTACTGGGACACGAAGCTTTCGCCCGCTTTAACGCAATACCGCATTATGCATCTCTTACACTTAAAATGCCCGGTCCGCGAGGCATCATCTCATTAAAGGGAAATATCGAGTGTTCCTCGAGCGCGCAAGATTGTGCGGCTACCTTGACAGCCACACACTAAACCGACTTCACTACTCAAAGCACCTAAACAGGTCATTCAGGCCCCGGACATGGCTAGACGGGTCCGGCGTAAACATACAAGGGCTTACTAGCCGCATACCCCCGTATAAGGGGCTCCGCGCATGTACAACAAGAGACAATAAAGCTCAAACTTATTCATTTTTTGAATTATACTTTGTTTATTTAATATAACATACATTTTCACACGATCTTTTTCAACTAAGTTCCTCCCTTTTACAGATGAACACCGTGCTACACCCGTCCAGGATACGGCACAACAAAGACACAACCGCAGACGTGCAATAGGGACCAGTTCCAAGGATTCCTTTTAGATTAAGACCCTGCGTAAACCTTTCTCACTGTCTCTTGTTGATACACATCCCTCGGTTTCTTGGTATAACTGAGGAGGAGGCTGGCGTCTTGGCATGTGGCCACGTCGAATTTTTTGGCGTGCACACGGACACGGGGCTTATTACCAAGGCGTTGTTCAGCCCGTTTTCATAAAGACCGAATACCTTAGGGAGTGTTGGTCGCGAGTTTGGCCTTATATGCATCAGCTCCGAATCATGTCTTTGGTCAAATGTTGGGTTTGCCCGGCTCCTGTGTTTTGCTGCCTTACGTTCCGCTCTATCGGCTAAGGCGGTACCAGGAGAACTACTCGATTGTGCCCTGGTTCGGCCAGGCGAGCACCTCAGTAGAGAAAGCCGAAAACTGACTGTCATGATATAGCATGAGACTGGTCAACCACTCGAGGACCCGCCGGAATCTTTAGAATTCCTCTGCATTAACGAAGGGCCGTTTCCCGGCCAAGCACACACGCGCCCCGAATTCGGGTTAGCGCGGTGCCCCTAGGGGCTATATAGTAGCCCCACTGTCAAACCCCTATGGCTAAGTGAAAGTGATAAAGCATTATAGTCCAGTTTGCCTAGTTCGCTGCGCTATCACCTCCATAATAGGACCATGACGTTGGATCAAGTGTGAAAATGTGCCGTTTGCGAACACCCCCGCATTATATGCGTGGGGGCTGAAGCCGAAGACTGCCGACTTTCAGGTTATAATATACATTAACGGCCGCACAGGAGGTATTTTAATTCTTGAAGGCACAAGTATAAAAAGCTTTTATATTCCCCCGAAATATTGTTTTACAATAATACATGTTATTCGAACATAATATCCTTCGAGCACTGCGTCTCTATTAAATGAGCGCCCTGCAGAACTTCCTGAAAATAGTGCTCGGCAGGTACTCGGCTCCCGTTCGAATCTTGGGATATAACAACGACGGCCTTCATCTCCGCCCAGTATGTCTTGACACGGGCAAGAGCCATCCGCGCACCCTCTATGCACGCTAACCTTTTCATTGCATTGATATGCGGCACCGCACCAAGGAACTGCTGCACCAAGTTAAAATAACTCTTCGGCTCGGGCCTTTCCAGCCACAGATGACTCACGACATACTTCATGGCGAGTCCGGATAACCTATTCAGCTCCGCCCATGCGGCCAAACGATCGGTTAATGGAAGTGGGCACTCTGGATTGTGGAGCTGCGACCAAAAAAGATTTTCCACTTCGTGATCCTTTTGATCTCGGAAGTGTTCGGCCGCGTCCGTCGCACTTGCCGCCAAGTCCAGATAAGTATCCGCCGCACTCCAAAGCAGGTCCAATTGAGCATATTTAGGATCCCCGAACTTCATCCGCAGCATAAAGGGCTTTCCAGCCGCGATATCTCCGGCCTGACGTAGCTCCTCCTTCATAGCTCTCATTGCGGAGCGAGCATCCTTGGCCTCGGTAGTGGCCTTCTCCGAATCCTACTTTCGCCCGATCTTCTTTTTCAAGAAGCTTGCAGCGGTCGGCAGCATTCTTCAACTTCACAGCCATCTCGGCCATTTCCCTCTTGCTTCGGCAGCGAGCAGGCTGTTCGGCTTTCAGCTCTTCGGCCGCCTTGAAGGCAGCCACATCACTTTTCCTGGCCTGCTCCTTGGCTCGGGCGAGTTCCGCCCGAAGGTTCTCCATGGCAGTGGCACCATCTGCATCAAGCATACATGTTGTAAGGTTCTCCATGGGCATCAAGCCCCCTTACCAGGTGTCCACGGAGAAATTGCATACCTTGGGACTCGTCAAGCCGCTTGTTGACAAGCGCGATGTCGGCATCTGCCACGTCAAGTTGCCGCTTTAGCACGACAAATTCATCAGTCTGGCTAGGCACCGGACACTTCACCACCTACACAGGAAGGGCGACATATTCTACCTGGGATTATGATCCTCGGCGCGCCGTCATTTTTGACAACGCACCGAGTCTCAGGGGTTACTATCTACACAGGGCGCATCTTATATATGCGGAACCGTCAAAAGGTACATCATTTCGCGTACCACAGAACCTGTTAGTAAACTCCTGGCGGCCTCGTACAACCCGCTCCCCACGGATGAAATCCTTTCAATCACCATACCCATCAACGCACGGTGTTCTTCTGAGATAGACGCTCGCCCGAGCAGATCCTTCAGCTCCTCGGACCGCGCATCAGACGGTGCCGGACTCACCCGATGGGCTTTTTCGAAGGCCAGACACGGAGGGCTTTGGGGGGCACACGACTGCTTTCCGGCCCTGCCGGATTCGGAGAAACCCTCCGTGACGACACCACAGTGTCGCCCGCCACGCACGGCGGTACGGCAGGGTGAGGCGCTCCGCTCTCCATCATCTCCGGACGTAGATCCCCTGAAGATGAGCTCTACTGAGAAGGTATGAGATCCGAACTACAAGGTAAAATTTCGGTTATCTTCCTCAGAAATAGAACAGGGATGTCTCTTATTTTAAAACTCCCCTCTCTACTTACGGCATGATGGAGGGCTGATCCCCTTGGGGGCACAGTGCGGCCGAGGCATCTCTCGGCGCAGGACCCTCTGACGAAGATTTCTTCCCCCGCTTTGAGACCATGGTCTCCGGGTCTTCAGAGGCGGTCCTCTTCTTCCCCTGGATGGAGGGATTCTCGATTCCTCCTTTCCTGACAGCCCCCTTCGGGGAGGCGGTAGCTTCCTTTTTCCCCCCTTCGCCTTCTTCCAAAGGTGCAACCTCCAGCATCTGGTTAACACGGGATCGGCGTGGTCTCGGGGAGGGCGGACACTGATTAGCTTTGCTTTCGCTATCCACTCCTGTTTAAGGGATAGCTCTTTTAAGGGCAATTTTATGATAAATATACGGATAGCGTGTCCGGGTACAGGGCTACTTGCTTGAGTATCCGGGCGATTTCAGCTCAGACCTGCGTCCTCGGTCAAGTCCGGACACATTGCTTGTGATCCGAAGAACAATTTGTACATCTCCATGGGCGTCGCACCCGCAAAGTGTTGGAGAGCTCGTGGTCCCTCCGGATTAAACTCCCACAGACGGAGGGGGCGGCGTTTGCAGGGCAAGGTGCGGCGAATCAACATGACCTGAGTCACTACGACCAGGTTGATGTCTCTTCCTAGGAGATCTCAAATGCGGCCCTGCAACAAGGGCACGTCCTTGGATGGCCCCCAGTCAAACCCTTTATTGACCCATGACGCTAGCCGCGGTGGAGGACCCAAGCGAAAGGCAGGTGGCGCCACCCACTTGGTGCCCCTGGGAGCTGTGATATAAAACCACTCTCGTTGCCATAAGCTGAACTCCTCTTGAAAAGAGCCCTCGGGCCATGGAGCGTCAGCATTCTTGCTTATAACATCACCTCCGCACTCCGCGTGCTGCTCCTCGATCATCTTCGACTCTACTTTGAAGGTCCGAAGCGCCTGAATCTGGAGCTTTGGGTGTTGGAACTCGAGGCGAGGGGCGGATTCGATTGAGATTGAAAGAAAGGAGTAGAGCCTTGGTCTCTTTATAAAGAGGTTGAATACCAAGAGCCCTCCCCGTGACCATTTGGGACTCGCCTTCGATAGAGGAGACATGCCAACGGGCACGATTGGGTTACCCATGCCCGTATTAATGAGAATCCCGGAATAAGGGGACACAATCTCTGCTTCGACAAGACATGCCAAGGACACCGCCTCGCTAAACGCGCTGAGGTGGGACAGTAAAAACGAATTGAATAAAGGCTTGGCTGTGGTGTGATGTCACGCTGCGGAATACGTCAGCAGATTGGATTTGTGCAAATATTATTCTCTCTACGGTGGTATGTGGAACTTATTTTGCAGAGCCGGACACTATCCTTGTGTTCAAAATCTTCTATGAAGTATTCGGAGGAGGAACCCGCCTTGCAATGCGAAGACAATCTGCGGGCCAAACTTCGTCGTCATTGAAGCCTGGTTAAAGGGGGCTCTTGAGGAGTCCTAGATTAGGGGGTGTCCGGATGGCGGACTATAACCTTGACGGACTCTGGACTATGAAGATACAAGATTGAAGACTTTGTCCCGTGTCGGATGGGACTTTCCTTGGCGTGGAAGGCAAGCTTGGTGATCTTGATATGTAGATCTCCTCCCATAGTAACCGACTCTGTGTAACCCTAGCCCTCTCCGGTGTCTATATAAACCGGAGGGTTTTAGTCCGTAGAAAAAACAGACAATCATACCATAGGCTAGCTTCTAGGGTTTAGCCTCTCCGATCTCGTGGTAGATCTACTCTTGTACTACCCATATCATCAATATTAATCAAGCAGGAGTAGGGTTTTACCTCCATCGAGAGGGCCCGAACCTGGTAAAAACATCGTGTCCCTTGTCTCCTGTTACCATCCGCCTAGAGGCGATTCGGGACCCCTACCGAGATCCGCGGTTTTGACACCAACATTGCTGCTTTCATTGAGAGTTCCTCTGTCGTCATCTTTAGGCCCGATGGCTCCTCGATCATCAACAACAGCGGTCCAGGTGAGACTTTTCTCCCGGGCAGATCTTCGTATTCAGCGGCTTTACTGCTGCGGGCAATTAAGCAGCCATCTGGAGCAGATCGAAGCTTCGCCCCTGGCCATCAGGTCAGATTTGGAAGCTTGAACTACGGTGACATCCGTGGAGACTTGATCTTCGGCGGGTTCGAGCCACAGCCAAGCGCTGCTGCTGCATCACGATGGGCATGATCTAGCTACGCCAGCTGAGCAGTGCCACTGCAGGTCGCACCGGTGTCGCTCCGACCCTTAGCTGGAGCCGACTACCTGGCCGAGGGCGGGTGGCTGGACACCGCCTCGGGGCTGCAATCTCTCGGTGATCGAGGCGAACACCAGCCTTGTACTTTGTGAAGCTCGTGACTCCAAGGTGCGGACTCCTCTCCGGACTTGAACCTTACGCACCCCTGCCAATCAGATCCGATTGGGCGCCCGGTCATGGAGTTACGCGCGCGGACATCTTTCGGCACTCGCCCTTGGCGACATCCTGAATTCATTAAAGTCTCTCTCTTTATCGGAGAGGCTGGCGGACTATGGTCGGCAAGGTTGGGATGCAGACGACGAAGAAATTCAAAGCCACCCACCTCCCACTTTGTACTGCCGATGATTTAACCGACATGCTCGACTTGACTCCGAAGACATCGGCGGTATGGATGGCGATGTAGGAGGCGAGCAGAACCAGCGCCTATAGGGCACTGGACAACCACCTCATCTCACGATGTATACATGGTGGACACACCTAAAAGAAGCGACGACGAGGAACAAAGGGGCGCAGCGAGGATCGTTCCCTCGGCAGTCAAAGCGGCGTGGCGCCACTCCAAACCCCACCTCGACAGAGACAGCAGCCATACAGACCCAGCCACAGAGCAGGGCGAACCGGCGGACGAAGAACATGCCATTGAGCAACCGTCCGAACAGGGCAACTTGGATGAACACAACGAACACTCTGTCCCCGGCGAAAATAACGGTCCAGATGACCTCACGCCGGACAAGTTACTGGAGCAGAAGAACCTCCACAAAAGGCTCATCGCCACTGCGTGTAGCCTGAAAAAGCAGAAGCGGAAGCTCAAAACAGCGGAAGATGCACTCATAATTAGATGGAGCAAAGTACTCGACACATGAGACAAATCTGGCTGACGATCGCCACACAAAAGCTATCCGAGCGAAAATTACTGCGAAATTTGATGAGGAGGCCTTAGAACCCCATAATCAAAAATAAAGGAAGCCACCGGTCAGAAATCAACCCCATGGCCAACATAGAGTGGCAAAGGGCGCCGCGCACAAGCCGGCACGCGATCCGTACAAGGATTCGCATAAAAAAGATGGCCCAGCCAGATCTATTTATGGGCCAAGAAAGCAAGCTCTAGTAAGCAATGCAACCCATCAAGTATCCGAACATCACGGTACACCCAAATATAGGGGTGCCGCACCCTATGTTTCACCGATGAAGTCTTTGGATCATGAATTTCAGCGGGATTCAAGCCCGTAAACATAGAGGCATCTGACGGAACAACAGACCACAGAGTGCGGATTGAGGTTTACATCCTCCACATACACATGGCTAGAGGACATGACCTCCATGCCATAAAATACTTACCCCTCAAGCTCAAAGGGCCAGCCCGGCATTGGCTTAAAAGCCTTCCCAAAAACACCATCAGAAGTTGGGAAGAGCTCGAAGATGCTTTTCGGGCAAATTTTCAAGGGACCTATGTCCGACCTCCGAATCTGGACGATTTAAGTCACATAACTCAACAACCGGAGAGTCAGCCGGAAATTCTGGAACAGATTCCTTACTAAAAAGAACCGGATAGTCGATGTCCGGACGCTTGAAGCCTTAGCAGCTTTCAAACCAAGCGTCAGGGCGAATGGCTGCCGGACACCTCGGCCAAGAAAAGCCAAGAACAATGGCCGCATTAACAAGCCTCATGACCCGCTTTTGCGCGGAGAGGATAGCTGGTTGGCAAGATGCAGTACTAGCGACCAAAGTACATCGAAGTTAGGTATGGAAGCGGAAACCGTGGCGCAGTGAGGACCAGCGCCGGACCAAGGAAACAGCCGAAAAACACGGCGGTCAATGCGGATCAAAAGATCTCGGCGAGAATCAAAAAAGCTGCCCTCAAGGATAACGGGGACGAGCTATCTAACAAACAAAATCTTGGACAAGATATGCAAAATCAAAAGTACTCCGGAAGCCCGCGAACCATAGCCATAGAGATTGTTGGATCTTCGCCGAACACAAGGGCTCGACACACCAGCGAGGGCGATGGCGAACCCCACAAGCGAGCACGGAAAACAAAAGAATTTCCGACAAGAAGACAAAACAGTAAATTCACTTCACGTGACAAAAGGGAAAAACAGTGGCGCCCATAGAGATATCGCCATCTGGCCTATCGAGAGGAGTCCGCCACTGGTTGTTAAAACCAATCACCTTGACCATCGAGATTACTCTAGAAGTATCCGGAATGCAGGCTGGACTGCCTTGACATTAGATCCGATAATTGACGGACAACACTTTACACAAGTCCTAATGGACGGCGGCAGTGATCTAAACCTGCTATATCAGGAAACAATCTGCAAAATGGGGATAGACCCAACAAAAATTCTCCATAGCAACACTTCCTTTCGAAGAAATCCCAACACAGCTCAAAAGTAGCATGAAGAATTTATGTCGCCTTTGCCGAGGAGACATCACCAACATCTATCAAGTACCATTGCATAAACTTTCATCTCCTAGCATTTAGTTTATTTTCAATTTTCCTCTAGTTTTCATCTCCCCCACTTCTAAAACATTTTTACAAAAATAAAAATACATTTTGCATTTTCCTTTTTGCTTGTTTGCTTGCCTTGTCGCGATGTCTCAAGAAAATACAAAGTTGTGTGACTTTTTCAATACTAATAATAATGATTTTATTAGTACTCCAATTGCTCCTCCCGCCACTAGTGTCGAGTCGTGTGATATTAATGCCGCTTTGCTAAATATTGTTATGAAAAAACAATTTTCTGGTAGTCCTAATGAAGATGTTGCATCCCATCTTAACTCTTCCATTGAATTGTGTGATATGCAAAAGAAAAAGATGTGGATAATTGTTGGGGATATTACTACTGAGTGTAAACCGGCCAGGACAGGCCGGATTAACTTCATCAGTAGTTGAGTATGATAGAAGCTCATCAAGGCATAGAGGAATGTTAGATAGGGGCTGAGGGAGTCCTGGATTAGGGGGTGTCCGGATGGCCGGACTATAACCTTCGGCCGGACTCCTGGACTATGAAGATACAAGATTGAAGACTTCGTCCCCTGTCCGGATGGGACTTTCCTTGGCATGGAAGGCAAGCTTGGCGATACGGATATGTAGATCTCCTCCCATTGTAACCGACTCCGTGTAACCCTATCCCTCTCCGATGTCTATATAAACCGGAGGGTTTTAGTCCGTAGAAAAAATAGACAATCATACCATAGGCTAGCTTCTAGGGTTTAGCCTCTTTGATCTCATGGTAGATCTACTCTTATACTACCCATATCATCAATATTCATCAAGCAGGAGTAGGGTTTTACCTCCATCGAGAGGGCCCGAACCTGGGTAAAAATATCGTGTCCCTTGTCTCCTATTACCATCCGCCTAGATGCACAGTTAAAGAACCCCTACCGAGATCCGCCGGTTTGACACCGGCAGGGCCCATGGCCAAGAACGGTTTAAGGCACTGCAACCGTGAACGGTATTGGTATGTAACTTGTATGGTAAGATAGAAAGAGTAGAACCGAACGGACACGCTTATAGGCGGTCTCGGGACTCTGTAAACCGGCAGGTGTCACCCATGTATATAAGGGGCGACCCGGCGGATCGAGACAACGAGACAACAACTCGAGACTCAGGCAAAGCGTATTCGCTCCCTGGTCATCGAAACCCCATCAATTCCATCACGACTAGACGTAGGCTTTTACCTTCATCTAAGGGGCCGAACTAGTATAAAACTCTCTTGCGTCCCTTGTCCGCTTTAACCCCTCTAAGCTAACCCGTAGCGATGGCTCCACGACTAAGTCCTTTCATAAGGACATCTGCCATGACAAAACCACGACGGTTGGCGCCCCGTGGGGCTATCTCACGATGGTTTCAAGTTCTTGGAGGCAACCCGAAGGACTCAAGGGTTCTGTTGTGGGCGGATGACCAAGAGTCGTCGCGGAAAGCTCTACATTGACGATTCAGGATGGGGCACCGAGGCGGCTCAATTGAGTCTGGTGCGGGTCCCCTTTGGTGGCATACGTTTTTCGTTTGCAAGATCGGCGAACCGAGCCCTGAGCCAGACATCTGCACCGACCTCGTTGAAACTGCTCAGCATGCGTGATCTTCCCGGGTCAAGCCTGCCATGAAGCGTGCCTTCGTGGGAGTCTTCCATGGAGGGGAGTATGAGGACAGATCAGAATCTGGTGGTGAGACCGTCGTTTATTCCGGCGACGAGTCATCGACCGGAGAGACCGAGTCGTTGTATCAGCTACAAGATGGCCGGATTGGAGGCTGTTCCGATGGCGACAGTATTCCGGACCCCTTTGATCTTCCACACCGAGTTGGAATCTTCATGGCTGGTACACAGCCGGCGCTTCACTCTTCGACCGCAGCAGCAGCAGCGGCTGGGGAAGGAGGGCCTGTGCAACCGCCGGTTCAGGTCTTATCTGATCTATTTGATGCGTTGGCAAAACTAATGGTGGAGGTCAACCCGGCGGATCAGGATGCGCACAATGCGGAAGTCGCGAAGGTAAAGGATCAGATTACCCAGGCCAAGGCCGATTTGGCAGCTGAGGATACCAGGATGGCCGCAGAGCGGGCAACTTTAGATGCACAGGCTTACCGGCTTATGCTAGATCAGAATGCATCGCACGAACTCCTAAAGAGAAGACACCGGTCTCGCCTGCCTCCGGTTTATGATGCTAGGAACCTCTTTAACACCCCAAGTGCAGGGACCAGTAACCCGCCGGTAGTAAACCGGGCGGAGGCACCTAGAGCGGGGGCGCCGGTTCAGCCCCGTTTGATGGGTCCGCCTCGACAGAACAACAACGTGACACAGCCTGTTCCAGTACCACCGGGTCATTACTCTACTCCAATAGACAATCTTGTTGCGGCCGCTTCACGACTGGAAGCTATCCCAACTGAAGGCGACTCTCCGGTGGCGATCGAGACGCGTCGGGTTAAGGAACTTCTTCAGACAGCTTTGGAGCAACAGGAGGCTTATTCATACAGTCGCGATCGGATTCATTCCACACCCCGTCCAAGCCTGAGTTATAGCAGGCGTATGGATGAACCGGCCGTCTCAAGCAATGCGGGGAATCGCGAACCGCCCCGCGGCCACAACCCGGCAGGAGGTGCCGGTGATGCTCACGAAGTGGTTGACCGGGCTCGCGCGCGCAGGGAGGCCGAGTTAGCAGTGCAGTATGAGGCCCGTCAGCCTACTCCGGTTCGTCCAACCACGGTGAGAGAGCCGGGAGTTACCTCTAGCTCTTTAGGGGTCCCGTGTCTCGTCCCGGCGTTACGCAATGTACGCCTGCCCATGGATTTCATAGGCCCGCGCAAGGTTCCGAATTACACTGCCGATTTACCCTCGGAGACATGGGTTGAAAGCTATGAGATGGACACGGAGATGCTGGATGTGGATGATGCAGCCTGTGCGAAGTACTTCACCATGATGCTAGAAGGGACGACTCGTACTTGGTTAAAAAGTCTACCTGCTAATTCTATCAGATCATGGGCTGAGTTGAGAACCCGGTTTATCCAGTATTTTAAAGATACCTGCAAGCAGCCCATGTCAATTGCGGACTTAGCTGCCTCTGTACAGGAGGAAGGAGAATCAATAACCCAGTGGGTGCGCCGGGTCTTGGAAATTTTGCATTAATCGGACCGCATCAGCAGCGACACATGATTACAACCTTGGAAGGTAATTGCCGGTTTAAACCTCTGAAGTTGAAGTTGGGACGGATGAAACACCATTGCTGCGACATGGGGACCCTCATGGCGCTTTAGTAAAGTATCTGACTCGATAGTACCAAGGATCCCGAGTCGGATGATGATAAGGCGGGAAGGGAAAGAAGAGCAGCAACGCCAAGGGGCAGCACCACAGCCCAGCGGGTCACGGAAACGGCGGTAAAGGTAAAGTGGACCACAACATGGACTTTGTGGCCAATGCCAGTATGCAGGATAAAGGCCAACGCCACAAGGGTAAACCGTCCCGGCGCAATGGGGCACCTAACCCTAACCCGGATCGTCTGTCTTACCTATTGAACCAGCCCTGCCCGAAACATGGGACGAAGGAGATGCCGGCCACGCACGTCTGGAAGGACTGCTATATCATGCATGAGTTCAAAAATTCTAATGACTTCCGGTATGATCACGGACCGAGTGGTTCAGGCCCCGGGTCTCATGGGCCGGGTTATGGCGGAGGAAATTCCGGTTCAGGTTTCCATGCTAATCAGGGCGGACATACAAATCAAGGAAATTAGGGCAACCAAGGTGGTTACAATAGTCAGCAGCAGCAGTCGGGGTACCAGAGCAATCCAAAGCAGTTGAATAGCGGGCAATATCATGTCTTTACCATTAGGTTGGACAAGCGTGACCAGAAGCTTCATAGGAGAGCTGTAAGCTCTGTTGAACAGCGGTGCCCGTTATTCTGATTGGTGCGAGCAACCCGATTGTGTGGGCGGGAGGATCATCCACCCCAGGTCGACAATCCGGATCAGTTGGCGTTGGTGGTGGCACCTCAGGTAGGAGGTTACAAGTTCACAAAGGTACTCATGGATGGAGGGAGCAGTATCAATATCTTGTATTATGAAACTTTCCGTCGCATGGGGTTAACAGATAAAAATCTTAGACCGTCCAGTATGGTGTTCCATGGTGTGGTGCCTGGCAAATCAGCGTATCCTGTTGGCAAGATAGCTCTGGAGGTGGCTTTTGGGGACAAGCATGACTCAAGATCAGAAACCTTAACCTTTGAAGTGGTGAAGATCAGAAGTCCCTATCACGCCTTGTTTGGATAGCCGACTTATGCTCATTTTATGGCACGACCTTGTTATATCTATCTTTACCTCAAGATGCTGGGTCACAAGGGAACTATAACTGTCTATGGGAGCTGCAAGATCGCTCTGGAGTGTGAAGAAGGTGATGCGGCTTATGCTGAGTAAGTTTGTGCCACGGAGGAGTTGAAGTTTTACAAGGATAATGTTGATCCGACAGATATGACTCTGTTGAAGAAGCCAACTACTGAGCATGACCCGGCCCTGAAGTTTAAATCGGCTGCTGAGAGTAAGCTTGTTGACTTCGTACCTGGCGATTCGTCCAAGCAGTTCAGTATCAGCGCAAACTTGGATCCGAAATAGGAAAGCGCGCTCATCGAGTTCATCTGTGAGAATCTGGACATCTTTGCGTGGAAGCCTTCGGACATGCCAGGTGTACCGAGAGAACTCGCTGAGCACACTCTTAATGTAGATCCTAAGTACAAAACGGTGAAGCAGTATCTCCGCCGATTCAATGAAGAAAGACGAAAAGCTACTGGAGAAGAAGTAGCCAGGCTCTTGGCACCTGGATTTATCGTTGAAGTTTTCCATCCTAGATGGTTGGCTAATCTGGTGCTGGTCCTTAAGAAAAATGGCACATGGCGTATGTGTGTGGATTACACAGATCTCAACAAAGCTTGCCCAGCATATCCTTTTGCCCTTCCCCGTATTGATCAAATTATTGATGCTACGGCGGGTTGCGAGCGTTTAAGCTTTCTGGATGCGTATTCCGGTTATCATCAGATCAAGATGGCAATTAAGGACCAGGAGAAGACGGCCTTTATAACCCCCTTTGGAGCCTTCTGTAATGTATCTATGCCCTTTGGGCTCAAGAGTGCCCAGGCGACTTATCAACTGTGCATGCAGAATTTTCTTCATAAGCAAATCGGCCGTAATGTTCATGCCTATGTGGATGATATTGTGGTCAAGTCAAGAAAGAAGGAAACTCTGGTTGATGATTTGAAGGAAACCTTTGATAACCTACGGGCTTACAACATGATGCTCAATCCGGCCAAGTGCGTTTTTGGTGTACCGGCAGGCAAGTTATTGGGTTTTCTGGTATCTAACAAGGGCATTGAGGCTAATCCGGAAAAGATCACAGCTATCACCTCCTTGGCTAAAACAAAGTGCATCAATGACGTTCAATGCTTGGCAGGCCGGATTGCCGCTTTGAGCCAGTTTATCAGCCGCCTCGGTGAGAAGGCGATTCCTTTGTATCGAATCTTTGAAGAAAATGGATAGCTTAAATGCAGAGTTACGCGGCTGATGAAGCATTTGAGGACTTAAAATGGCAGCTAGCTAATCCGCCTGTTCTCGCTGCTCTGATTGACAAGGAACCATTGCTGTTATATGTGGCAGCTAATGCTCGGGCAATCAGCGTGGCTATTATGGTGGAGCGCAAGGAGGCAGGCAAGGAATATCCGGTTCAGCGTCCGGTTTACTATATCAGCGAGGTACTTATTGAGTCCAAGCAAAGGTACCCGCATTGGCAGAAGCAGGTGTATGGAGTTTTCATGGCAAGTCGGAAGCTTAAACAGTATTTCCAAGGTCATCCCATCACGGTGGTCAACTCTGCTCCTTTGGGAGATATAATCCTCAACAGGGAAGCAACTGGCCGGATTGCCAAGTGGGCTATAGAGCTTGGGCCTCATGGGTTGAAATACGTACCTCGGACAGCGGTCAAATCTCAAGCACTTGTGGATTTCATCAATGATTGAACAGAACTGCAAGCACCCGAGGAGAAGCCGGATAACAGCTATTGGACTATTCACTTTGATGGGTCCGGGCAATTGGAAGGCTCGGGGGCTGGAGTCGTATTAACTTCCCCACGAGGTGATAAGCTCTGTTATGTTCTCCGCTTAATGTTCTCGTGTACTAACAATGCAGCTGAGTACGAAGCTTTACTCCATGGTCTTCGGATGGCTAAGGAGATGAATCTAAGCCGAGTTAAGTGTTTCGGTGACTCGGACCTGGTGGCTCAACAAGTGTCTGGCACTTGGGATTCCAAGGATCCGCTCATGGCAGCGTATCGTCGTGAGGTGGATATTGTTGCAAGTCACTTTAAAGGTTATCAAGTGGAGCACGTGGATCGACGGAAGAATGAAGCGGCGGACGCTTTGAGACGATTGGGTTCTCAACATAAAACGGTCCCGCCTAATGTCTTCTTGGATGTTTTGCATAATCCGTCCGTGAAGCTCCCTGGTGAAGAGGATTTGGCTATTCCTGATCCAGAAGCTCAATTGGTGGCGGCTCTTCATGTCATCCCGGATTGGACGATTCCTTATCTCGCGTACATGAACCGGGGCGAGTTACCAGAGAATGAGACTCTAGCCCGACAGATAATCCGGCGGTCCAAGTCCATGACTATTATAAATGGAGAGTTGCATCATTGCAGTGTGTCAGGGGAGTTTCAATGCTGTGTGTCTCCTGAGGAAGGCTGTGAAATTTTGCGTGAAATCCACGAAGGAGATTGTGGTCACCATGCCGGTTCAAAATCTTTGGTTGCCAAGGCGTTTCTTCACGGTTTCTATTGGTTAACTACTCATGCTGATGCAGAAGACTTGGTCAGATGATGTGATGGCTGTCAGAAGTTCTCAAGACGTGCTCATGTGCCGGCTCAAGAATTGAGGATGATTCCAATTACTTGGCCATTTGCACCTTGGGGGCTGGATATGGTTGGGCCTTTCAAGAGATCCAAAGACAAGAAGACCCACCTTCTAGTGGCGGTTGACAAGTTCACAAAGTGGGTAGAGGCCGAGCCCGTTAGCAAGTGTGATGCGGCCACGGCGGTTCAATTCATCAAAAAGGTGATTTTCCGGTTTGGCTTTCCACATAGCATTATCACTGACAATGGTACCAACCTGTCTAAAGGTGCCATGAAGGAGTTCTGTCAATGCGAGCACATCCGGCTTGACGTATCCTTAGTGGCTCACCCACAATCCAATGGTCAAGCGGAGAGGGCCAATCAAGAAATTTTGAGAGGCGTCAAACCTCGGCTTATGGTTCCCCTACTGCGGACGCCGGGTTGTTGGGTGGAGGAGCTACCTTCAGTATTATGGAGCATCAAAACCACGCCCAATAGGTCGACAGGATACACACTGTTCTTCATGGTTTATGGAGCGGAGGCGGTTCTTCCTAGTGACATCCGTCATGACTCGCCTTGTGTGGCGGCATATGTTGAAGTGGACAATGAGAAGGCACGGCAAGAAGCTCTCAACATGTTAGATGAAGAGCATGACATAGCGGCCGCTCGTTCGGTGATTTATCAGCAAGATCTGCGTCGCTATCATAGCCGCCGGGTTAGGACCAGAACCTTTCAAGAAGGAGATTTGGTGCTTCGGCTCATCCAGGATCAGACGGATGTGCACAAGTTATCCCCACCTTGGGAAGGACCTTTTGTGGTCAGCAAGAATCTACACAACGGGTCATACTACCTGATCGATGTTCGAGAGCGCAAAGACTCACATAAATCGGAGGAGGAGACCAACCGGCCGTGGAATATTGCTCATCTTCGGCCTTACTATACTTGAGCTATAGGCTTTGCTTTTGTACATGTTATGCCTATGTATATATTATGATTAATACAATAAACCAGAACCTCAGCTAAGGCGGGGTATCTGTTGTTTTTTTACATCATGTGTGGTTACATGGAGCTTTCGTTGATAAAGCGGCGTCCAGTTTACCCCTTGGTTTTAGCCTCTTAAAGGCTTTATATTATATCACTTGGGGGCTTGGTCGTATCCGAACCATAGCTACACCTTTTGATAGGCGTCATGTCATAGCATCACTTGGGGGCTTGGTCGTATCCGAACCATAGCTACACCTTTTGATATGCGTCATGCCATAGCATCACTTGGGGGCTTGGTCGTATCCGAACCATAGCCACGCCTCTTGATCAATACAATGCCATAGCATCACTTGGGAACTTGGTCATGTCTGAACCATCCTTACGCCTCTTGATCAGCCTCGTGCCACAGCATCACTTAGGGGCTTGGTCGAACCCGAACCATAGCTACACCTCTTGATCGGTGTAATGCCAAAGCATCATTTGGGGACCTAACTGACTCGAGCCATAGCTACGCCTTTTTGGGGGCTTGGTTGTGTCAGACCATGGTAATGCCTCTTGATCGGCTTGAAGCCTCATTTGCAATGGTTTATCTTTGCCTTTGCTCGATTTCTGTTTTTATTTTTTGATAAACATTACTTTTGTTGCATTTTCAAACCGCCATTGTCAGTTCGGTTCAACTGCCAATTACAAATTGACGAAACCGGTAAAATCTTAATCTGGAGACTGTTTGCCTGGTTTGACTTTCTGTTACCATCCTATTATGGAGTAAACCGGTGTTTATCATAACCTAGAATGGTTTACATTGTAAATAATTCTTATATTAATAGGAGCTGTCTTCTCCTCCACAGTTTGGGCTATCAGCCCAGCTACAAGGTTGCTCAGCAAACATTGTGCCCGACGGTGGTAAGTATGGTATGTTTCCATATTTGGTTATATATTCCAACCTAAGTTATCACCCTTGTTTTTGTATATGTGGGTATCATGACCAGCCCGGTGGTAAACCGCCAGGGCGTTTTAAACTTTTTTGACTGCAGAAACAGTTGGGATACATATGAATCAAACAAGCATCAGTTGAAGATAAATATGCACGAAGGCATACCAGACAAAGTATATCAACTAGTTTATTACAAGGCGTTCCAGTGCCCAAAAAGATCATTGTTTTTTATCAACTACATGTCGCAGCATGGAGTGGTTTAAACCGGCCTCCAGTTCACGCTTGGTCACCATCTTGACTGACGGTTTGCGGATCATCTAGCGCGGTTCAGCTTCTTGCTCCCTACCGGTGGCTGAAATCAACGATTGCCCGATCGATTCGATTAACGCTTGAAACACGGCTTCATCATTGATCAGCAGCGGCGATTCAATATCAGGAGCGTAAGTATGCTTACGGATTGGTGGTATAAGGTTCTCAGCCTCAGGAATTGGTGCAGCAACTCGCTTGTTTTGATTGTCATATTGGGCTTGATAGTGGGATAGATCCGCCTCTTAACCAGTTGACATGCCAGAGGGCGCACTTCCTGGTTTATGGCTCGAAGATCCTCTTCATCAAATTCTGTCCCATCTTCCTTCAAGCTAGGATAGCCTTGGGCTGCTTCAACAGGATCAAAGTCAGGCACCCACGCTTTGGCCCGGATTAGGGCGGCTAAAGCACCCATTCTGGCAGAAGATTTCTTCAGCTCCTCAACCCGGGCAGGGAGCATAGACAACCTTTTAATGGGGTCTTGGATCAAGGTGCGCGGCGGATTGTTGTGGGAAGCAGTGTAGATGATCCGTTGTGCACCAGTGTACAGTTGCTCTATCAAGGTATAGGCAGATTTTAACTTCTTCCGCACATCCGTTCCCAAGTGGCCGATACGAGTTCCTGTATCATTGCAAGGGTTAGTAAACCAGCAGCTACATAACAAGATCTGTTCAACTCGGAGAATAAGGATACTTACCAAATACAGCTGCAGTCATGGCATGCACCTGATGCTTCACACTGGTCAATTCATCAACCACCGGTTTAAGAGCGGCTTCTGCTTTTTTAGCTCTTTGCGCTAAAGCGGCTTTCTCAATCGCCCAATCCGCCCGCTCTTTGTTGAAGCCCTCTTTAAGTTTCTCCATAGCGCCTAAAGTGCTGATCAATTCTTCCTTTGCCTTGGAGGTTTCTGCCTGTTGCGCCTTAAGATTCTCCTGCAGATCGGTGGTTTGCCTTTCTCTCTTGCTCAGCTCAGCCTGTACAGAGATAGATACATGATGAAGTGGTAGTACAAATTTGAAGTACCAATCACATAACAAGTTATGCCCTTGGTACTTGGGGGCTAATGCATATTTTCTCTACATCATATAGTTTCTACAAAAGTCCCAAGCTTAATACAAGTATTCAACTTGGCACTTGGGCGCTAATGGCTGTTTATTCAAGGACTATTGTTACAGGAATTTTTCTTCCATAAAAGTCCCGGTTTAACTTCATATAGTTGAACTGGCCCTTGGGGGCTACGGCAGCAAAGTTCAGATGAATTGAGGATCACAATGAAAACTAGCTAAAGTCCCGGTTTAAATTGACATCTTAAACCGTCACTTGGGGGCTACTAGAGTTAATAAAGCTACCGAATAATACAAGAAGTGAAGCATATAGGAAGTTACCTCATATTTTTCCTTCATCATTTTTACTAGACCGGCTTCATAGTCGCGGCTGGTGTACAGCCGGTTCAGATAGCCGGAATGGAGATCTTCAGCATCTAGAATGGCGTATGTTGACAAATTAGCACTCCATTCGCCTTTGCCAACCACAGAGAATTCCTGTTTTGCAGTATGTTTTGACAAAGCAACAGGGTTACCCGGTTCAGAACGGCCAACACCAGTAATAAGGACATCATCATCTTTTCCTTCATCGGTTGGTACTGGGGTCACCGGTTTGTTAGTAGTTTTTGTTGGACTAGGCAGTTTGTCTGTCCGGATAGGCTGGTTGGCTGATCAACAGAACTTGTGGTGTCAACCTCTGCCTGTTCAGCAACAAAGCCATGGTCTTGTGGTGGTGGGTCATTCAGCACATCATCAAGATTGGCCTCTTCAGGGTCTGGTATTTTGTACGGTTCAGCTGCGGTATTTTCCTCTGCCGTTTTATTCAGGCAAGCTTTTTGCTTAGTGCAGGCAGCTCGAGAGAAATTAAAATGTCGATTACAACATATGTTAAAATAATATATTAAAGATACAAGGCGGAATATGACTTACCCAAGCACGGTTTTGAGGGTGGAAGCTTGTGGCTGATGACTTCGCGGAGGATGAATGAGAAGTGCCACGATAATTGGAATCGGATGGATTAAGAGGTTGGCGAAAACAACCCGCTTTAGGGTGTGAAGTGGCAAGAGAATTAGAGACCTCGAGCGGTGTTTCGAACGGACTGTTGATAAACGGCGGAGGTAACTACCTGGCCGCTATGCCGAGTTGTGCGGCGAGCCTCGTGCTGTTGTGTCTTCACAAGAAAGTTTGGGTCCAAATAAGCAAGAGGATGAGAAAATTTAACTTTCCGGTTTGCTCGACGGGTTTTTAGTGAAGGCAAAGGGTTTGAATCGGAAGAAAGGATGATTACCTCTACAGCATCGGCATGACTGACTTCAGCGTCGTCCTGGCAATAGTCATCATCAATAAGGCGTATGAAAAATAAACCAAGTGAGTCAAGTTCTACCTCAAATTCCGAGTTACCCACATCATCATCAACCGATGGGTCGGAGGATGCAGTGGTTCTTTTCCGGTTAGCTAGTCTTTTCACAGCTTTGGTCTTTTGGCAGGTTGGCTTCGCCGGTTTGTCTTGCGGAGTTTTCTTGTTCCAGAACGGATCATTGTCCTGCCAAAAAGTCATCACATTTTCAGAATACATCAGGACAGAAGCAATTTCAGATAAAACGAATAGTATGAGTCTTACGGCTGGCGGTTTGTTGATGGCGCAGAAAGGGGGGAGTCCGGTTTGAGCACAGGTAGCCTCCAGTTCATTCAACATATTTTTTTACAGCCTCAGTGACTTCGTCATCTGTCAGCTGAATGTCAATGTGCCGCTGAGCATCATTAAATTCTCCTGTATACTCGCACATCAAACCGGGGCGTTGGCTCAAAGGCAAAACGCTCCAACTTATCCAACAACATGCAAAGTCAACTCCTGTTAAACCGTTGTCCATAAAGGCCCTAAGCTTGGATAATTGAGGAGCATATTTGCTTCTTTCTTTAGCAGTCAGCCTTTGAGGAAAGGGGTGTGTCTTGCTCAGACGTTCAGGACGGTAATCCGGCAGGGGGTTTTGATCAATTGGAGACGTGTCCTTGCAGTAAAACCAGGTCTGGTTCCAATCTTTGGGGTGAGTGTGGAGATTGGCATGAGGAAAAGTGACTTCCTTCCTTTTCTGAATCGTCATTCCGCCCAGTTCTGTGTTAGGCCCATCTTTGAACTCTGTGCGGCGGTTCAAATGAAAGCAGTCCCTGAATAGCTCTACTTAAGGTTCCTCTTGAAGGTAAACCTCACAAAACACTTGAAAGTGGCAAATGTTGGTAACAGAGTTAGGGCCAATATCTTGTGGGCGCAGTTGGAAGTTGGCAAGTACATCCCGAAATAATTTTGAACCGGGAGGGTTAAAACCCCGGCTTAAGTGATCGGCAAAGACAACAACTTCTCCGTCTTTGGGAGTAGGAGGACATTCCGGGCCAGGGACCCTCCAGTGAATGACATCTTTCTTGGTTAAGGCACCCGTTTTGACAAGATTGTCTAATTGTTCCTCTGTTACTCGAGAAGGGACCCAATTGCATCCATACACTTGCTTGGCCATGGCAGGATCTACAATACAATATTTGCCGGTTCAAGAATAAGTTGGACAGATCTACGATGATATATATTTGCTAAACCGGGGTCTGTTATCTACAAACCGGAGTTCAACAATACAGTAACGCCCCAGTAAAGGGTTTGGCGGTTCAACAAGGGGACTAATGGTATATACCGGATTATGAACCTTTCTGTATAGTTAAACCGCCTAGTCTAAGCTTTGAAGAGTCAAAGATTACATATGAGTAAGTGACTGAAAACAGGTTTCACAAGATTATGTTGTGGTTTTGGATCTGAGGCATGTCAGAAAAGGGAAATATATTCAAAACCTAAGAAGCAGGACCGGACCAATGA
Source organism: Aegilops longissima (assembly GCA_021605205.1). Classification (NCBI taxonomy): domain Eukaryota; kingdom Viridiplantae; phylum Streptophyta; class Magnoliopsida; order Poales; family Poaceae; genus Aegilops; species Aegilops longissima. The sequence goes on along the minus strand of CM038677.1, from coordinate 790,272,445 downwards.
GCGAAGGTTCAGATAAGATCTGCTATTTTAAGATGCATAAATGGAAACAGAGGCTAAAGGCTACCATTATACAGAACAGATATTCAGGAGTTTATCAGAATCATCATATGAACAAAGATCTCCATTGATGAACACCGAAGGACTTGGGAACCCTAGAACAGATCTATGGCGGAAAGGGCAGAGAACTTACCGGAGCTGAGGAAGAAGCAGAAGAGCACCGTAGTGTTCTGATGCGTTCAGGGTGATGCTGCGGCCAAGGTTGGAGTAGAGACGACGGTCAGCGGTCGACGGTGGCGGCGGAGCTCCAGAAGCTGAGCGATGCAAGGAAGACGACGCGAAGAGGCACGAGGGGGAAACAAGAAATGACCCTTCGGTCCTGTTTATAAAGGCAGGAGATAAGTGTCAGGCGCAAAAATCAAGGGGCCGCGAATTCAGAAGTGAGGCACAACTGTCACCTCGATTGTTGGAGACCTATTAATGAGGATATATCATATACAGTTTCTTTATAACAGATGACATCACGACGGTTTGCCAAGATCCAAAAAGATGATGTCACGGCGGTTTACCAAATTATGAGAAGATGTTGAAGACGAAGTTTATGTTAAGGATTGACGTGAACCTGTTCAAATCAATCTGGGGCCTAATGTTGGGGATATTACTACTGAGCGTAAACCGGCCAGGACAGGCCGGATTAACTTCATCAGTAGTTGAGTATGATAGAAGCTCATGAAGGCATAGAGGAATGTTAGGTAGGGGCCCATGGCCCAGAACCGGTTTAAGGCCTGCAACCGTGAACCGGTATTGGTATGTAACTTGTATGGTAAGATAGAAAGAGTAGAGACCGAACCGGACACGTTTATGAGCCGGTCTCGGGACTCTGTAAACCGACGGGTGTCACCCATGTATATAAGGGGACGACCCGGCGGCGGATCAGGACAACATACAACAACTCGAGACTCAGGCAAAGCGTATTCGCTCCCTGGTCATTGAAACCCCATCAATTCCATCACAACTAGATGTAGGCTTTTACCTTCATCGTAAGGGGCCGAACTAGTATAAAACTCTCTTGCGTCCCTTGTCCGCTTTAACCCCTCTAAGCTAACCCGTAGCGATGGCTCCATGACTAAGTCCTTTCATAAGGACATCTGCCGTGACAAAACCATGACAATAATGATATTGTCAAAATGAAATTATTTTCGTTCTCACTACGAGATCGTGCTAAAACTTGGTTTTCATGTCTGCCGCGAAATAGTATTGGTTCTTGGGATAAGTGTAATGATGCTTTTTAGGCCAAGTATTTTCCTCCCGTGAAAATTATTTCTCTTAGAAATAGAATTATGAATTTTAAGCAACTTGTGCATGAACATGTTGCCCAATCTTTGGAGAGGATGAAATTAATGATAAGAAATTGCCCTACTCATGGTTTCAGTTTATGGATGATCATACAAAAAAAATTATGCGGGATTGAACTCTGTTTCTAGATATCTCTTAGATTCCACCGCGGGATGTACCTTTATGGAAACCACACTAGGATAAATTAAAAAATTGCTTGATAATATTATGGCAAATTATTCATGATGGCATACTGAAAGAACTCCTACTAGTAAAAAAGTGAATTCTGTTGAAGAATTTAGTACTTTGAGTGATAAAGTGGATGCGCTTATGAAAATAATTGCTAGTGGGAGTGCTCATATTGATCCTAATGATGTACCATTTTCTACTTTTATTTAGAAAAATAATGATCCCATAGATGCGAAGTTTGTCTCACAAAACAATTTCAATAATAATGCTTATAGAGGTAATTTTAATCCTAGTTCGTTCCCTTGAAATTCCTCTAATAATTATGGCAGTTCCTATGGTAATTCTTATGATAATAATAATAGGATGCCCTCTTATCTTGAAACTAATATTAAAGAATTTGTTAATTCTAAAAAAAATTCAATACTATGATAGAGAAAAAATTGAGTAAAGTGGATGACATGACTAGGAACCTGGATAAAATTGTGCATGATGTGGAAAATCTCAAAACTAAAATCTTTCCACCCAAGCTTGGTATTAATGAGTATTAAATCTCTCTATGTATCCATTTAGGAAAGTAAAGAAAGAAAGGCTAGGCTGAGGGCTAAGCGAGAATTCTTAGAAAAAGTTATTCCGCCCGGTTTTAATCATAATCATGATGAATATATTAAAATGATTGGTGTTTCATCCATTGAATCTTTGTTTAGCAACATAAGACTTGATGAAAAGGGGAGTGAAGATGCGTCAACTTTAGCTAGAAGGGGTTCCCATTATTCGGAGGGTGATGATCTTAATGAAAAAATTGAAAAAGTGGGTTTGGAGAGGTCAAAACTTAAAATAGAGATGTGCTCACCACTTTGGATTATAAGGAATTTAATTATGATACTTTTTCTTTAATTGAGTGTATTTAATTTTTGCAATCCATGCTAAATTCACCCATTTCTTACGAACAAAATAAGACTTTTACTAAACATATTGTAGAAGCTATGATGAAAGCTTTAGGAGAAAAGCTAGAATTAGAAGTTTCAATACCTAGGAAATTATATATTGAGTGGGAACCTACTATTAAAGTTAGAATTAAAAATTATGAGTGCAATGCTTTATGTGATTTCGGTGCTAGCGTTTCCACCATACCAAAATCTTTATGTGATGTGTTAGGTTTTACCAATATGGATGAATGTTCTCTTAATTTGCACTTAAACAAATTCCACTATTAAGAAACCTTTGGATAGAATAAATGATGTTCTTATTCTTGCAAATATAAATTATGTGCCCGTTGATTTCGTTGTGTTTGATATTAATTGCAATCTGTCTTGTCCCATAATACTTGGTAGACTGTTCTTATTGATATGAAAGAAGGGAATGTAAGATTTCAATTTCCACTAAAGAAGGGTATGGAACACTTCCCTAGAAAGGAAATTAAGCCACCGTATGAATCTATTATGAGGGCCACCTATGGAATTAATTTGAAAGATGACAAAACTTGAAACTATGCATTACACCTAGCCAGGGGCGTAAAACAATAGCGCTAGTTGGGAGTCAACCCAATAGTCATCTTTATTTTTCTTGTTTATTTTCTATTTTTTTGGTGTGCACACAATTATGCTACTATTACGGTTGTGTTTTTTGTGTTTTAATTAGTGTTTGTGCCAAGTAAAGCATTTGGGATGATTTGGATGATAGTTGATTTGATTCTGTGAAAAAATAGTAACTTTTGCGCCCAGTAGAAGAATTGTTTAAATTCACTCGACTGTCCTTTTGATCTGAATGTTTTACACATGATTGATATACAAATTTCCAACGTTGTCCTAAGTTTTCAGAATTTTAAGACTTACAGAAGTATAGTCATTATTCAGATTACTACAGACTGTTCTGTTTTTGACAGATTCTGTTTTCATTGCATTGTTTGCTTGTTTTGATGAATCTATGGATTGTATCGGGGGGGCTATGAGCCATGGTGAAGTTAGAATACGGTAGGTATTATGCAATAATAAAATATTAATGGATTTACAACAATACCTAAAGTTTATGATTTGGTTGTTATACTAATGGATCTCACGAAGGTTTTTGTTGAGTTTGTACGCTGAAGTTTTCAAGTTTTGAGTGAGATCATGATGGATAAATGAATAAGGAGTGGCAAGAGCCTAAGCTTGGGGATGCCCATGGCACCCCCAGGAAATATCTAAGGACACCCAAGCATCTACGCTTGGGGATGCCCCGGATGGCATCCCCTCTTTCGTCTACCAACAATCGGTAAAATTACTTAGAGCTATATTTTTATTCATCACATGATATGAGTTTTGCTTGGAGCGTCATGTATTATATGAGTCTTTGCTTTGTTTTCTTTTTAGTTTGCCACAATCATCTTTGTTGGACACACCTTTTGAGTGGGACACACATTATTCATGATTCGTTAGAATATTTTATGTGCTTTACTTATATCTTTCGAGCTAGGCAGTTGCTCTAGTGCTTCACTTATATTTTTTAGAGCATGGCTGTGGTTATATTTTAAAGAAATAGTTGCACTCTCATGCTTCACTTATATTATTTTGAGAGTTTGATAAATAGTAATGCAATTTGCACGGGTTATGAATTTGGTCCTAATATGATAGGTACTCAAGAAGGATATAATAAAAACTTTCATGTAGATAACTGAATATGATAAGTTTGATTCCTTGCAATAGTTTTGCGATATAAGATGGTGATATGTGGGAGGTACTAGTGAATGATCGTGGTTTTGCAATAATACTGGTGTTAAATTTTGTGATTCCCGAAGCATGCACGTATGGTCGCTCGTTATGCTAAGGAGTTGGAGCATGATTTATTATTGATTACCTTCCTTACAAGTGGCGACCGGGGACGAGCGATGGTATTTTCCTACCAATCTATCCCCCTAGGGGCATGCGTAGTCGTACTTTGCTTCGAGCGCTAATAAACTTTCACAATAAGTATGTGAGTTCTTTATGACTAATGTGAGTCCACGGATTATACGCACTCTCACCTTTCTGCAATTTGCTAGCCTCTTCGGTACCGTGCATTTCCCTTTCTCGCCTCGAGATGTGGTGCAAACTTCATCGGTGCATCCAAACCCCTGATACGTCTCCAACGTATCTATAATTTTTTATTGTTCCATGCTATTATATTATCTGTTTTGGATGTTTTATATGTATTAATGTGCTATTTTGTATTATTTTGGGGACTAACCTATTAACCTAGAGCCCAGTGGCAGTTTCTGTTTTTCCTTGTTTTTGAGTTTTAGAGAAAAGGAATATCAAACGGAGTCCAAACGGAATAGAACTTTTGTGATGATTTTTCTTGGACCAGAAGACATCCAAAGAACTTGGAGAGCGGGATGGAAGCTTCCTGAGGAGGCCACAAGCCTCCTAGGCGGGCCCCAGGGGGGAGCCCTGAGGGCTTGTGGGCCCCTCGGGAGTCCTCCAACCCTAATCTTTGCACTATAAATTCCCAAATATTCCCAAACCAACAGAAGCGTCCACCAAGATACTTTTCCGCCGCCGCAAGCCTCTATTCCCGTGAGAGCCCATCTAGGGGCCTTTTCCGGCACCCTACCGGATGGGGATTCGATCACGGAGGTCATCTACAGCAACCTTGCTGCCCTTATGATGAAGCGTGAATATTTTACCACAGACCTACGGGTCCATAGCTAGTAGCTAGATGGCTTCTTCTCTCTCTCTTTGATCTTCAATACAATGTTCTCCTCGATGTTCTTGGAGTTCTATCGGATGTAATATTCTTTTGCGGTGTGTTTGTCGAGATTCAATGAATTGTGGATTTATGATCAGATTCTCTATGAATATTATTTGAGTCTTCTCTGAACTCTTTTATGCATGATTAAATATCTTTGTATTTCTCTTCGAATTATTGGTTTGGTTTGGCCAACTAGATTAGTTTTTCTTGCAATGGGAGAGGTGCTTAGTTTTGGGTTCAATCTTGCGGTGTCCTCACCAAGTGACAAAGTAGGGGTGGCGAGGCACGTATTCTATTGTTGCCATCAAGGATAAAAAGATGGGGTTTTCATCATATTGCTTGAGTTTATCCCTCTACATCATGTCATCTTACTTAAGGCGTTACTCCATTCTTATGAACTTAATTCTCTACATGCATGCTGGATAGCGGTCGATGTGTGGATTAATAGTAGTAGATGCAGGCAGGAGTCGGTCTACTTGACACAGACATGATGCCTATATTCATAATCATTGCCTCGGATATCATCATAACTTTGCACTTTTCTATCAATTGCTCGACAGTAATTTGTTTACCCACAATATGTTTTCTTTCAAGAGAGAAGCCTCGAGTGAAACCTATGGCCCCCGGGTCTATTTTGCATCATATATTTTCAGATCTATAAACCAAAAACACCAAAAATACCTTGCTGTAATTTATTTATATTTACTTTAGTTTTATATTTTATTTATCTTTTATACCTATCTCTATCAGATCTCACTCTTGTTCGTAACCATGAAGGGATTGACAACCCCTTTTTGCATTGTGTGCAAGTGTTTGTTAGTTTATGCAGGTGCATAGATTGGAGACTTGCTTGTGCCTCCTTCAGGATTGATACCTTGGTTCTTAACTGAGGGAGATACTAATCTCTACTTTGCTGCATCACTGCCAGGAAAAAGACACCTATGGGATCACTAGAATCCCTCCTACGGTTGGCGGGCGCGGGGTTCTGAGAAGAGCAGGTTTAGGAGCTAGCACAAAGATCGTTTACCCAGGTTCGGGCCGCGAGGATGCGTAATACCCAAGTCCTGCTTTGGTGTGTATTTCAGAGTGTTCTTGAGCTCTCGAACTAGCTACGGGGGTTGCGTAGTTCAAAAAAGCCGAATCCTTCTCCAGTATGCCTCGGGCCTCCTTTTATAGTCGAAAAGGGGCTACCACAGTGGCACACAGGAGGTGGAAAGGTCTACACTATGCGAGCTTATCGCCCGGCATTATGGGACAAAGCACATTAAATGCGCTACCCAGGTGTCCATTAGCTTTATCGGGGACGGGAACGAGGCCCGCCCCGTCTGTCGCCGCTCCGCCTCGCTTCTACACGCGTCCAGGCCAGCGATGCGTGCAGTGCCATGTAGGCAGGCAGGCTGCTGAGGTGGCGCGGTGGCAGGGCCTTCAGGAAGATCTGCATGCCACCACAGAGGTGCTTGCTAAATTGATCTGGAAGCGACATGTTGCCACGCAGGTGCCTGCCCAGCTGGTTGGGCTGGCAGCTACATGCGAACGGCGGCGGACTCTTGGTTGACGCGGGCCTGGCTGTGGCCTTGCTAATGCCCTCGGCAAGGGTCTTGCCGGGGCCCGGCAAGGGTCTTGTCGTGGCGTTGCAGTCGTCCCCGGCAAGGCGCTTGTCGGGGGTCTTGTAGATTCCCTCGGCTAGGATCCCGCCGAGGGTCGTCGTCTTCTGGTCCTCATCTGATCATGTGTATTTATGATCTTGACAAAGATCTGCATGCCACCATGGAGGTGCCTCCCGAGCCTGGTTCCAATGTAGTTGTTGATGGTGTTTAGAACCCTTGGGCTCAAGGGTGGCTCGCCCCGCTGGTGTTGGGTGAGCTGCCCCGGCAAGGGTCTTGCCGGGGGAACCTGCTTCATCCCTCTGCTCTTTGTGTTCTTGGTATTGGCGTTGTTCTTGTTGGCCTTGTGCTTCGGTTTCCCACCGGTTTCCCTCCTCTGCCTTGTTAAGTGTCGCCGAGGGTGCGGCTCTGATTGCCCGTGCACAAGGGGTCAAAAGGAGAGCCCCTACTTTTGTACACTGACAGGAGCCCCCGGGCCTGGGCCACATATAAGCGCGACATGTTGTTGGGCTAGGCCCAGAACGGTGCACGGGCAGGTGGGGCAGATTTTACCGCAATAACTTTTCGTCCGCTGCGCTTCCCCACGACCCGCGTTGAACGCGCGACGTGGAGGGTCGTGCGTGACGTGAGGGTCAAGTGTGGGGTGATTCCTGCATGCATGTGTCACATCGTGATAAAGAGGCGGCTCGCGCCTTCTGAAAAAAGAGGGAGGCGCAGAGGCGCGGCTCATTTACTCGGGCGGACTCGGGTCGTGGCCGTCAAGGCGTCCGTGCCCCACGATCATGGGGTGGGGAACGGTCGCCTCTCCCTTACTCTCAATTTTTCTTGCTCGCCACGTGTCCCCCATGCAGGTGGCATGCGGTGGAGGCGGGAAACCAGGCCGTCGCTGATTGGGGAAGCGGGTCGGTCTTGATTCCCTGCGCCCTCGATGGCCGGATTGGCCGAGCGGGGCGGCCGAGTACAGACCCCGCCCCTCTATAAGAAGGGGGAGGGAGACGGCATCCCACATCTTTTCATCATCCATCCCCATTCACTTCGGCTTCTTTCTTTCGTCTGCTATGGCGAGAGGAGGCGTCGGCCCTTCAACGGTGGCGGCGAGGGTCGCTGGCCGACAGCGCGTCCCTCCTTCCCAAGAACTCGTGGCGGCGGAGCCGGCCATGAGAGGAAGGGTGAGGGGGCGAGGCCGAGGTCGCCGTGGCGCTCGGGAAAGAGAGGGACGGGGCGGCGCTCCGGCCTCGCCCCCGCTAGCGATGCCTCCCCCGATGGAGGGCCACATCAGGGACCAGCCCCGCGAGTTCTTCATCAGGCTGCGCCGGCCACCACGTCGCCACCTCCATCTCCCTACCCCATTTTCTCGGGAGATGGAGCTCGATCCACCCCAGACACTCAGGTTGCACATGAGGGGCTGTGGGAACGCCGGCACGCAGGTCGATTTCGACTTCCCCACTCCTCACGTCATGTACCTCCGTCGCGGATGGAAAATGTTTGCTCGCGTCCACAGCCTGACGGTGGGGCTGGTTCTCTACTTCAAGTTAATGGAGAATGGCCTGCTCTCCGTCAAGGTATTTGGAGATCTTGGAACTCGCGTGAAGTGCTGCGTGGAGAGCTCCTCCGACGATGAAGATTCCTCCTCGAGGAGGAGTGACGAGGAGTACAACGACAGCGACGACGAGGGCGTCGAGCGGCGGGGCGCCGACCCCGACTCCGACTGACCGCGTCGCCCCTCCCTCGGCCACATGCCCTGCCGAGGGCCTTCCTCATCAAGCTCTCCATCGGCGCGTTCCCCATCGCCTCCTTGGGCAGCTGGCATGGGAGGGCCGGAGAAGGCGAAGAAGGCGGGCAGCGGCCGTCAAGTCGGAGTACGCGGGCACCGACGCCTTCGTCGCATATCGTTGGGCCGCTGCCTCATCTTCCAGCTCCTCTCCCGGCACCGGGATGCTCTCTTGGTGCCTTCTGCTTCTCGTACCTCGCCTAGGCGCTCCTTTCGCCTTCATGCTACCTTGTTCCATCTTCTGAGGAGAGGGACAAGAAAGGGATTACGAGCATCTTATGTTTTTTTAGTTTGTAAGCCTGCGGGCGCTTGTTAGATTTAAAACTTGTAATCCCCTTGCTCATGTTTTTCATCTCGTATGAACTGTACCTGTATGGGACGTTTTTAATGAAAAAGGGTGCTTGACGGGTTCTTTGTGCGTGAGCGAGGCCCATGCCAAGGAATGAATCCTTGTTATTTTTAAGATAAACATTGTCGCCCAGCACAGGCCTTGCCGTCCCCCTCTTCAGTCGACCATTCTCACGCTCTTGGCGGAGGCAGGGGCGAAGTAGAGTTGGGCGCCTAGTTCATTTTGTTGCCACCACGACTATGACCAAGTTCCGACCCAGGGGATAGCTCTTGGGTAGAGGAAAAGGGAAGCATAGTGTGTCGGATCTCGGGTTCCGGCAAAACCCTCAAGGTTCGAACACTGGGGTGCATGCGGAGATTTCCTCCCTACCGATCTACGCCCTAGCTTGCTAAGATCTCACGGACGAACTCGATGAACTCGCAACACAAATACACAAGATTTATACTGGTTTGGGCCACCGTTGTGGTGTAATACCCTACTCCAGTGTGGTGGTGGTGGATTGCCTCTTGGGCTGATGATGAATAGTACAAGGGGAAGAACAGCCTCCTGAGGTTGGGGTGTTCTTGTGTTCGGTGTGTGGCTAAGGATTGGTCTCGATCAGATGCCCCTATTGTGGTGGATAGTTCTACTTATATAGGCCCTGGTCCTCTTCCCAAATATTGAGCGGGAAGGGAGCCAACAACGGCCAATTTGAAAGGGGACAACTAGTACAACTTATCCTGACAAAAGTGGTCTTTACATGCTAAAAGGCTCTGGTGGTGATGCCGTCTTGGGCTCCATGGTGACCTCCGTCCTGCCATCCGGCTGGTCTTGGTCTCGTTGCACTGATATGGAAACCTTTGCCTGACGCCTCGGTACTCCGCGCCTGTGCTTGCCTCCTTAACACCAAAGAGGCAACAAAGATGCTGCGCGTGCTGGCGCCCGCCTGATCTTGATCGTCATGGCTCACGTCACGAGAACCTCGCAAGGTTCGCCCTGCCTTGATTTCTCCGCTCCTCGCGAGGCAGACTGGTGAGGCCGCTCCTGGGGAGGTCTTTCGTCGTCCGCCTCCTGAGGGTCTTGGATGCCTTGTTGATGAAGATGGGTCATACAGGCCTGCTAGCACAGCCACACCATGGGCTGCAGGCAGGCAAGTCTGGGGACCCCCGTTCCCAGAACGCCGATAGTAGCCCCCGGGCCCAAGGTGCGCTCGGGCTTGGCTTAACGGCGAAGCCAAAGGTCAAGCGCGGAGCACCGCGGGTCCCAAAAGCCTGCGGCCTTGGTCGACGCGTGGCGGTTGATTGGACGTGGTCGTCTCCGCTTCCCCACGCTGCCTCGGGAACTGCTCAACTTGACAAGTCCCTGCGACATGCAAGGAAAATCATCATTACCTGTGATCGTGGGTGGCACTGGTTAGCCTTCCCCTGCTATAAATGGGGAGGGGGCAGAGCCCCCGTCGCCCATCTCTTCGCGGTTCGCTTTCTTCTCCCTCCTTGCTCCTCTGCTAGCAACAATGGCGCCCATCTGTAGGGTTTCCGCTGAAGAGAAAGGAAAAGCTTCCTGCGATGGTCCCGCGCCACTTCCGCCGAAGAAGAGGCCGATTCACCATCGTGACGAAGCGGCGATGCAGGTGATGACGAGGCCCTGGTGCGAGCGGCCACCTCCTGGGTATCCGCTACCCTTGTATGCCCGAGCCGAGGGCTCGGGAGGAAGGAGCGATGAGCGGGGCTGCCCGCGCCGCGTCCGCGGTCATCGTGCGAAGGCGGCACGCGCTGTTGCTCCAGGAGTCCACGCCGCGAATTCTTCGCGCGAGCTTCTGCTATGGGCGCCGATGCCCCCAAACTCTTGGATCCACTTCCCGCGGTTCTTCTCTAATGCGATGCCGCTGAGGGGGGGGGCCAAGCTCTGGCTGCAGCTTGCTGACCACAGACTGGTAGAAAACAGGGCAATGGTCCAGGCCCGGCCAGCCCATTAGTCCCGGTTCAATCCAGAACCGGGACCAATGGGGAACATTGGACCAGTTCGTGAGCCCGGGGCGGCGGGCCACGTGGGCCATTGGTCCCGGTTCGTCTCGACCTTTTCGTCCCGGTTGGTGGGACGAACCGGGACCAATGGGCCTCGCTCCTGGCCCACCACCATTGGTCCCGGTTGGTGGGACGAACCGGGACCAAAGGCTGCCCTTTAGTCCCGGTTCGAGTCACCAACCGGGACCAATTAGTTGCCAATATATACCCCTCGCCATGAAAGCGAGCACTCCAGTGCTCTGTTTTTTAAATGTGACGAGGGAGAGCTTTGTTGTGCTCTAGCTCACCTCCTATGCACACGAGGTGTTCGATGGAATGCCCGAGCCATACTACTTAAGCTTTCTCCTCTCCAAGCTCGACCTCCAAGCTCCATTTTCCTTAATATTTGTCTAGGTTTAGCGGTCCGTCACGTCCGTCCCGTCTTCACCACCGTCGATCGCTGCGCCGATCTCGTCGCGGCACCACCGTGGTGAGCCTCTTGTTCTTATCTTATCTTCTTTACGAAAGGAAAAAATTCTTACTTGTATGTTTATATAGATACTTGTATAATTTTCTTACTTTTATTATTGCATCTTATATAGTGCGATGGTTTTGGTATCCGACCCTGTCGGCCCTCGTCCTGTCTATGATTCAGATGTGGTATATATTATCTTTTCATAACTATTGGTTCATTTATTGTTTATGACAATTATGCCGACCAACGTGACATAGATTTTATTTATCTAGGAGTTTGTTGAACCGGAAATTCCAACTGACCCTATTGTCGAGAGGTTAAATTTAGTTGAAGAAGAAAACAATTAGTTGTAGGAAAAAATTAGAAAATTTGAGGAGGAGAAGATGATATTGGAGTTGCATGTTGCGGATGTCATCGATGATCACAAGATCAAGATGGATGCAATGCGCTTGAAGATTAGAAAGATTAGAAAATATGCCATTCATACCGAGGCTTGGTATCATTGTTGTTACACTGGTTGCAATTATGATCGCATTTGTTTTCGCATTGAAATATTTTACATAGTTTCAGTGTATGGTTTAATTAATTTAGATGCTCTGCAGAGCTTTATGTTGTTAGATGAGAACTATGTATGTACTTTGGTTTTAATGTGATGATGAACTTCTATTAATTTGGTCACTTAATTATCTATTCATGATGTTCTGTAATGATTTTTGACACATAATTATATATAATGCACTTGAGATGAACCGGGAATGGATGTACGGTTCAAGACACACCTCCGCGTACATTAAGGGTGTGCATGATTTTCTCGAAGTGGCTGAGGCAAACAAGCAGAATGGTTTTATGTGTTGTCCATGCCCTATATGTGGGAATATGAAATGCTTTAATGTCTTATGGTTCGGCCCACGTAATAATTAAAAATAGCAACAATAAGTTTTTTGTTGTAAGTAGAAACAAAATAAAATAAATAAAGCAAGAAAGAAAACAAAAAAACAAAAAAAGTGTTTTCAAATTTGAAAACTAATGGCAATAACAGAAAGTTTATAATTTTCCTAAAACTAAAAGCAAAAAGAATTGAAAAATAAAGCAAAAACCAAAGAAAATAAATAATGCAGAAATCAAAACAAAAAACAACAATAAGTATTTTGTTTTAAGTAGAAACAAAATAAAATAAATAAAGCAAGAAAGAAAACAAAAAAACAAAAAAAGTGTTTTCAAATTTGAAAAGTAATGGCACTAACAGAAAGTTTATAATTTTCCTAAAACTAAAAGAAAAAGAATTAAAAATAAAGCAAAAACAAAAATAATAAATTATGCAGAAAACAAAACAAAAAACTGGAAAAAAATAAAAATAGCAACAATAAGTAAAGAAAACAAAAAAACAAAAAACTGCCACCCTCTTGGGCCACCACAGCTGAATCGACTAGAAACCCATCCATGGGCGAGATTCAGTTCGCAGCAGAGCCAGCAGGCCCATGAGGCATAGCAGTAACCAGTAGGCCCGTAAGCCTGCAATGGAGAGGAGGTTGAGAGGGTGCGGCGGTGGGGCTTATAAACCACCGCGCCCTCTCAACTAGCGAGGTGGGACTAAACTTTGGCCCGACGCGTGCAGCACAGGGGCCTTTAGTCCCGTTTGGTGCCACCTACCGGGACTAAAGGGGGGGCATTGGTACCGGTTGGTGCCACCAACCGGTACCAAAGGCCTTTGGGCTGCCGAAAAAGAGGCCTTTGGTCCCGGTTGGTGGCACCAACCGGGACTAAAGGGGGGCATTAGCCCCGGTTTGTGCTAGGAACCGGGACCAATGCTCTTGCTATATATACAGCACTTAGGAAAATTTGACGAACACATCGCCAGTTGCCCCCCGGCCCGCCCGACGACGATGCCAGGCTGCCCAGATCAACGCCGCCTGCCGCCAGACGCCGTCCTCTCGCCGCCCGACGCCGTCCGCTGCTCGACGCCGCCCGCCGCCCCAGACGCCGTCCGCGCCGCCCGACGCCGTCCGCGCGCCCGTCGCCACCGAGCTGCTCCACCTTGCCGTCGTCGCCGCCGCCGCCAAGGTTGCCGCCCCAACCCGCTCCGTCCTCGTCGCGGCCTCCCCAAGCCAGCGTCGTCCTCGTCGCCGCCGCCGCCAAGGTTGCCGCCTCAACCCGCTCCGTCCTCGTCGCCGGCCTCCCCAAGCCAGCGTCGTCCTCGTCGCCTGCCTCCCGAACCAGCGCCCGTCCGCCCGTCGCCGCCCCGAGCCCCTGTCCCGTCGTCCGCCCCAGCGCCGGCGCCCCGCCGCCCCCACCGTCGCCATCGTCATCTAGCCGCCCCCGCTGTGAGCCGCCGCGCCGCACCAGCTCTGTTTTTTTTTCAGTTTTATTAGTTTAATTTTGTTGTTCATATATATATAATGTATATGTGTATGTATGTGGCTATGTGTATGTAGATGTTCAAAATGTATAAAAAAAATTGTTCAGAGCATGTTTTCTTCATATATGTATTTTTTATTCATATGTGTATTAATGTTTTTTTCTGTTCATAGATTTTTTTGGTGATATTAATTATTGTAGAAATATGCAAATGTTAGTATATTCATATGAACAATGCATTAGGCAAGACCTTTGTTTTTTTGAAATTTTCTATTTGAACATTTTTTTAAAACAAGCAATACTAAAAGAATGAGAGGAAAAGGAAAATAAGAAGAGGAAGAAAGGAGAAGAAGAGGAGAGGAAGAAGAGGAGAAATAAATAAGAAGAGGAAATAAGAAGAAAGAAGAGAGAAGAAGAAAGGAATAGAGGAGAAGAAGAAAAATAGAAATTTTTACTTTTCTTCTTCTCCTCTATTCCTTTCTTCTCTCTCTTTTTTTCTTTCTTTTTCTTCTTCCTCTTTAGTATTGTATGTAGAAGAAGAAGAAAGGAATAGAGGAGAAAGAAGAAACTTCAACACGAGGGGGGTACCGATACCCCTCCCCAATAACATTATTTTCCATGTATATGTATGTCGCGTCGTTGTCGATATAACCCCCTCGAGATAACTTCGACATGAGGGGCGGTCGATATATATACCCCCTCTCGACCGTGATAACTTATACAATGGCAGCACCCCCCTCGGCCCTCTCGCTCGACCAAAACTCTCGAGGACACCCAAACCCTAGAGAGAAAACGATGTTGGTCTCCTACCCCCTCCCGCCACGCCACTACCCGACAAATTAACTCTCTCGAGGCCATCCAAATTAACCCTTGAAGCGTTGTGTCGAGGCGACCCCAAACCCTAGAGAGAAAACGATATTGGTCTCCTACCCCTCCCACCGCGCCCCTACCCGACAAATTAACTCTCTCGAGGCCACCCAAACTAACATGATTCCTTATTGTGATTAGCTAGATAGTTCTCGTTTGCCTCTATATATATATATATATATATATATATATATATATATATATATATATATATATATATATATATATATATATATATATCCATATGTACCATGTTTGAATAATAGTTGACATGTTGTAAATATTTGCAGAAACTATGGAGCACTCCCGAGACAAAGAAATAGAAGCGATGTTGGGGCACATAATCGCACAAGGAAGTGATGAAGTTGCGTCATTTCTCAACGACACCGTACTGGGTGAAGAAGAGGGCTATGTTCATGATGGCTTCGACCCATTAATGCCGGTACAAGAAGAGGAATATGTTCATGATGGCTACGGTGACACAATGGAGGTACAAGCAGAAGGAGACCGTGCTGACTGCTCCGGTGACCGAACCGAGTCCGGCCAGGTATATATATATATTAAGCCCGTGCTGACTAGTTAATTGATGCATCCATTGTTTTGGTATATGTACACATATTAATTACTCTCGTATTTCTTCCTTATAATTTCTAGCCCTCCGGATCGAGCACAACTACGGTAAGGAGACGAGGCCCGAAGAAAAAGTTGAGCTCGGATGAAAAGTTTGAGATCATAGAAATCGCGCCCGACGGCGAACCGATTGAACCCATGCGGACAAGGAATGCATTTTCTGCTCAGTGCGGGGTTCTTGTTAGGGACAAGATCCCGATCAGCATCCATCAATGGTATAAGCCTAAGGAGGAAGACCCTGAGGTGTCTTATGTCAATGATATGCAGAAAGAAGATCTTTGGACTAAGCTGAAGGCAAATTTCACCCTACCGCCAGAGGAGGATCCGGAGAAGCCAGTTAAAGAGCAATTAATCAAGTCTTTTGCTCTTAAGAAGATGGCAACCCTAATGAGGAGGTGGAGGAAAGAGCTGAACCAGTTTGTCGAGAAAGATAAAATACCAGAATTCATCGGCAAATATGAGAAGATCAAAGATCACTGGCCCGCATTTGTGGCCCACAAGACATCGGAAAAGAGTAAGAAGATGTCGGCGACAAACAAGAAAAATGCTGCGAAGAAGAAGCTTCACCATTGCACGGGTCGGTGGCTACCTCAAAGCCCGCCTAAGTGGTCCAAGGCTGAGCATGATCTGCTTGATAAAGGGATCGAACCGAGACAATGTCTTGGCTGACCGTTGCGGACTTGGTTCTTTGGGGCTGGCGGAACCTTGGACCTTGTAACAGGGAAGTGCCAGTGGACGGACGAGCAACTGCAAATACCAGTCAGGAAGCTTCGACACTATATCGATGCAGCGCAGCGAGGGACGTTCCTTCCAAATAGGGAGAAGGACGAGCTCACAATGGCCCTTGGGAATCCTGAGCACCCTGGACGGACACGAGGCACGCCAGGCTCCCTTTCGTGGAAGGTTGGTTTTCCGGACGCAGGGGGTTACAAAACCCATGAGAGGAGGAAGAAACTGGAGCAGGACCAACTGCAGGCGCTGCACGAAAGGGTAATGGGGCTAGAGGAACGAGAAGAGGAATGAGAAGCAGCAGATCGCAGCAAACGACCTGCCGAAGCTTCCTCCCAAGCTACCCCACCATCTCAGCGGAGAAGCAGCGTGGCTTCCACCGAGCTGCTTCAGCCGGAGCATGTTTTGACGGCTCCTGCCGGCTATCCCGTGGATGGTATCACGGAGTCTCAAATTTGCCACATTATGGCGCGATGGATGACTTTGACGGTCAAGGCGGCTGTTGGCCAAGTTTATCCTAGTAGACCCAGCACAACTTATCACTACCAGCCGATTCCAGAAGGATATGCTAAGGTGATGGTGGATGAAATAATGGAGGGATTTGAGGACCTCCCGCTTGACCACCCTACCGGTGAAGGGGAGACTAGGTTGGGTTCTGCTCTGAAGACTCCATGCCTATGGCGGAAGGAGCTCATCAACCTTCTGAACTGGACGCCTCCGCCTCCTCCTCCTCCTCCGGCGAGTCAGGGCACTCCGCCTCCTCCACCGCCTCCTCCTCCGGCGAGTGACGATCAGGGCACATGTGGCGGCACTCTGCCTCCTTCTCCGGTGTGTGGCGGCACTCCGCCTCCTTCTCCGGCGCGTGGCGGCACTCCGCCTCCTTCTCCGCCTGCGCCGGCGCGCCCGAGCAGCCAGCCACCTCCTTCTCCGCCTCGTCAGCAAGGGTGGAAGAGACCCGCCGCCGCTCCGGCTGCTCCGGCGCGTCGTAGTCCTCCTCCTCCGCCTCGTAAGCAAGCAAAAAATAAGACATCCACTCCGTCTCCTCTGCCGGCGTCTAGCAGTACAGCCAAAGGCGGGAGGAAATATAGATACGGTCCTTCTCTGAAGACTCCAGAGAAGTTACCGTACGAGAGGACCGAGGAGGAAAACGCAAAGATCGCGCAGACCGAAGTGGATGACTGGTTTGCAGGGTTGAAAGCAAAGAGACGTCCACCTCCGGAGGAGAAGGTAGATCCGGTGAAAGCGAAGCTCACTCTGGCTGCCCTGAGGAAACCACCCAAGTCTCCGCCGAAAGGCAACTATGAGCGCATTATTGGAAAGGCATTTGCCGAAGCGGAGAGGTCGTGACGTACTCAAAGTGATCAAAGAATGAAAGAACGACGAGCTGGGAAACAAATTGCCCAGCTCGGCGAACAAGCGAAGCAATCGTGCCCCTCGCTCAAGGTGCCTGCTAGCGACATCGTCTATCCGAGGATGGTGCCCGGTTATGGCAATCCTGAAGATTACATGCCCGACGATGTACATTATGATTTCTTGGAGGTGCAGATACAAAGATACGAGTACGGGAAGCCTCTCATCAAAGATGAAAGCTCTCTATCAACGATGATGCGAAGATTGCATGATTGGTACATGAAAACTTGCAGAGAGTCTGAGGGGAGGAGTACTTTGTATGTGAGAGTTAAAAAGGAGCATGACCTCGTTGCAATTGAACTGATGCCTATTCCATTTGAGGATTTCTATCAGTTTTTCAATCAATTGGCCCTCGATAAAGCAACGGTCACCTGCTATCGTCTGTAAGTAGTACTACTTCATCATTAAGTCTCTATATAACTCAGCTCTTTCATTGCATGTATTTATAATTATCCTCACTATATTATGCAGATTGAAGATCGCCGAATTGAAGAAAAGACAAGTGGGTTCCATTGGGTTCATGAACACATATCTCAAAGATGCAACTGAGGTTGAATTTCATGCCGAAAATACCGAGGCCAACTTGCTAAAATCGTTGGTAATAAATGAACAAAAGGATATAGTACTCTTTCCTTACAACTTCAAGTGAGTGTTACTGTCTTGTGGCATATTCAGTTTCCCTTATTAGTCCAGGTTATAGTAATGTAATATTGATGAGTTATGCATGCATGCGCAGGTACCACTATATTCTCCTAGAGATTAAGCTTGAGCAGGGAGTAGTAACTGTCTTAGACTCCAAACGAAAAGATCCCAAGGAGTATGCGGACATGACTGAAATGCTCGAGAAGTAAGTTAAATCGATCATTATCCACCATATCAGCAACTTTGTTCATTTCTGATATCAAGTAATTGTTTTCTTTGTATGGCAGGGTTTGGAGAAAATTCACTAAAAAAGCTCCGGGACTGCCGAAGAAGCTGCAATTTAGACACCCGAAAGTAAGTACTATTGTAGCATATTCCACGCATCTCCTAGTGATTCAAGCGCTAGTTTCATCAATACCATTTAACATGCTTGCTAATTTTCAGTTCGATTGACCTCTATTTCTTGTAAAGTGGTTGTGGCAGGAACAAGAGAATGATTTCTGTGGATACTACATTTGCGAGTCCATCAGCCACACGACCTGTGAGCGGGGCTACTCTGACAAACAATATGAAGTGCGTAAATAACAATATTCACAATTTTATTTTATTACCATCATTTGTGTTGAGTGTCATTCATTCATATATATATATATATATATATATATATATATATGTATTGACCCCCTTCTTAAAATTAGATGTTTCGGATGCGGGATGAACTACTAGCACCAGATCGCATGCGAGCAATTCAAGAGGAATTGGCGGCATTCTTTCTTGACCACGTGATCGCTGAAGACTGAGAATACTATGTGGACCACGCGTCCGTATGTTAGGAGATTATTTTTGTAAAAGATAATTTTTGTATATATGTAGCCGGTAGTGTCGGATAGATATCCGAGAACTTGTAGTTCGACCAATCTCTCGGAGAAGGAGAGGTGGTCGATATCACTTCCCTCTGTATGCATATATGTTCATGACGATCTTCTGTTTCCTTCGTTTGCTTACTAGCTAGCTAGTCTTCTCTATACGTATGTATAGTACGTAGCGTCGACCAAGCATGGACAAAAGAGAGGACACTTCTATCTATTAATTAGCTAGCTAACACAATATATGAAACACCTAAATTAACCCCCCAAACCCCCCCTTTAAAAAAACAAAAACCCCAGCCCTTTGGAATGTCGACGCGTGGATGCCTTTTGGTCCCGGTTGGTAGCACCAACGGGACCAAAGGCCCTGGGCTCGGCTCGCGCACCGCCACGTGGAGGACCATCTGTCCCGGTTAGTGTTAGAACCGGGACTAAAGGGGGGAGGTATTAGTAACGACCCATTAGTCTCGGTTCACGAACCGGGACTAAAGGCCCTTACGAATCGGGACTGATAGGTGATTTTCTACTAGTGACAACGCTCCAGCGACCAGACCAGAGATCAAAACGGTCCCCACTGGCAAGATCTTCATGACCCGTGGCTGGGGTGAGATGCGTGGGTTTGCCGTGCGAGAGTTGCCCTCGCAATCTACTTCGAATATGACAGTGCCTCCACGCTTTTCTTCAAGGTCTTCGACGCAGAGGGTCGCCGCCTGGAGTGTTGCCCTGGAGGGGAGCGCCGGGATGACGCACGCTCCGCTCGTGACTACTCCAGCAGAAGCACCTGGGATTCCAGCAGTTCTCCCGAGCTCTACGAGACTCCGGAGACGAGCGACGACAGCTACGTCCCCCTGAGCTCTCGTCGCGCCCGGAGCCGGGCTGCGGCGTCCAGCCGCCGCCACCGCTGATGTGGATGGGGTTGGCGCCGGCCTCCCGTGGCCCACTATTGATGATGGCGTCCACCACGGGAGGGTGTAGATAGGATTCCTCTAAGTTTTAGTCTTTTGTTCCCTGCGAAGAATCACGGAGTACCCCATGGGGGCGTGTAAAGGGTCTGTAATGTCTTTTGTGTACGTCTTCCTCGTTATGAAAATTTGCGAACGCATGTCCCGTTAAGGCTCGGTCTCCCCTTTCCATCCTCGTGATAGCTTGTTGCTCTACGCTGACAGGTCCCGGTCCCTAGGCAGGCTACAGCCGTTGCTGGTATGCCAGGTCGTGTGCCGTGGTCAAGGCCAGGAGGTGTGCGGCCCGAGGTCCAGTAAGAGCCCCTGAGGCGCGATGCTCAGGAGGTCCCCTTTAGCGCTCAAGCAGCCATGGTAAGGCAAGAAAGGGAGACGACGTGGCTGCAACGGGGCTGCGGCGTGCGTGGCCCTTAGGCTTCATCAATCAGTCGATCTGAGCGTGAGACTTATCTTGGCGGTTTGGGGTCGATTCCTTGTGATGCACCAGGCTGGCGCGCAAGCTTCCGTAGCATAGATAGGTAGGGTCCATACGAGTCTCCCTCCTCCCGTGCTCTCCTTAGTGCTCTACGTCCTCAGGTCCCGGCCCTCGCGCGAGCTCAGCCGCCGCTGGTATGCCAGGTCGCGATGCCGTGGCCAAGGCCAGGGGGTGAGGGCTGGAGAGCCAGTAAGAGCTCCTGAGTCGCGATGCTCAGGAGGCCCCCTTTCAACGCGCAAGCGAATTGCACGGGAGAAGAGGAAGCTCGCGGTGCCGCCTGCTATCCTCCTCACGAGATCCCTGCGAACCAGCATAAGGAGAAACATGGTTTGCTGTTATGGTTGCCCGCCTACCACCGACTGCTCCATAAAGAAATGGAGGCACTGAGGGCCTGGTGAGGTGACGTGCGCGGAGCGTGCCGTGAGCCAGAGCTCGGCCACTCAGGTTTGTCGATGTGGCAGGGACGGACCCATGCACCAGCGCCGTGCCCGTGTGAGTAGCCCCTGGGGGAGGTGATAGTCGACCAGGCGACAGTCATGGATAGGTTAAGCATGAAAGGCAGACCAGCTTGGGTTAATGCAGAAAGACACATGCCACTTGGGTCAGGCCCAAGCGGCTTGGGGATGATACATCCCAAGGGGCGCCCCCAGCAAGGTAAGATAAAGACATAAGCAAAAGGGGTATATGCCACAGGGACGGACCCACGCGGCCTAGGAATGATGCAGCCCGAGGGGCGATCCGGATAACCCACAAGTATAGGGGATCGCAAGTGTTTTCGAGGGTAGATTATTCAACCCAAATTTATTGATTCGACACAAGGGGAGCCAAAGAATATTCTCAAGTATTAGCAGCTGAGTTGTCAATTCTACCACACCTGGATAACTTAATATCTGCAACAAAGTATTTAGTAGCAAAGTAATATGGAAGTAACGCTAACGGTAGCAAAAGTAATATTTTTGGGTTTTGTAGTGATTGTAACAGTAGCAACGGAAAGTAAGTAAGTAAATAACAATATGTGAAAAGCTCGTAGGCATTGGATTAGTGATGGAGAATTATGCCGGATGCGGTTCATCATGTAACAGTCATAACATAGGGTGACACAGAACTAGCTCCAATTCATCAATGTAATGTAGGCATGTATTCTGAATATAGTCATACATGCTTATGGAAAACAACTTGTATGACATCTTTTGTCCTACCCTCCCGTGGCAGCGGGATCCTAATGGAAACTAAGGGATATTAAGGCCTCCTTTTAATAGAGTACTGGACCAAAGCATTAACACATAGTGAATACATGAACTCCTCAAACTATGGTCATCACCGGGAGTGGTCCTGATTATTGTCACTTCGGGGTTGCCAGATCATAACACATAGTAGGTGACTATAGACTTGCAAGATAGGATCGAGAACTCACATATATTCATGAAAACATAATAGGTTCAGATCTGAAATCATGGCACTCGAGCCCTAGTGACGAGCATTAAGCATAGCAAAGTCATAGCAACATCAATCTCAGAACATAGTGGATACTAGGGATCAAACCCTAACAAAACTAACTCAATTACATGATAAATCTCATCGAACACATCACCGTCCAGCAAGCCTGCGATGGAATTACTCACGCACGGCGGTGAGCATCATGAAATTGGTGATGGAGGATGGTTGATGATGACGATAGCAATGGATTCCCCTCTCCGGAGCCCCGAACGGACTCCAGATCAACCCTCCCGAGATGTTTTAGGGCTTGGCGGCAGCTCTGTATCGTAAAACGCGATGAATCCTTCTCTCTGATTTTTTTCTTCCCGAAAGTGAATATATGGAGTTCGAGTTGAGGTCGGTGGAGCGTCAGGGGGCCCACGAGGCAGCGGGGCGCGCCCCCCACCCTCGTGGACAGGTGGAGGCCCCCCTGGCGTGGATTCTTCTTCCAGTATTTTTATTATTGTCCACAAATAAGTTCCGTGGAGTTTCAGGTCATTCCGAGAACTTTTGTTTCTGCACATAAATAACACCATGGAAAGTCTGCTGAAAACAACATCAGTCCGGGTTAGTTCCATTCAAATCATGCAAGTTAGAGTCCAAAACAAGGGCAAAAGTGTTTGGAAAAGTAGATACGACGGAGACGTATCAACTCCCCCAAGCTTAAACCTTTGCTTGTCCTCAAGCAATTCAGTTGATAAACTGAAAGTGATAAAGAAAAACTTTTACAAACTCTGTTTGCTCTTGTTGTTGTAAATATGTAAAGCCAGCATTCAAGTTTTCAGCAAAGATTACGACTAACCACATGCACAATAACTCTTAGGTCTCATGTTTACTCATACCAATGGCATAATCAACTAGCAAGCAATAATAATAAATCTCGGATGAGAACACTTTCTCAAAACAATCATGATATGATATAACAAGATGGTATCTCGCTAGCCCTTTCTGAGACCGCAAAACATAAATGCAGAGCACCTTTAAAGATCAAGGACTGACTAAACATTTTAATTCATGGTAAAAGAGATCCAGTCATAGTCATACCCAATATAAACTAATAGTAATGGATGCAAATGACAGCGGTGCTCCCCAGCTGGTGCTTTTTAATAAGAGGGTGATGATTCAACATGAAAGTAAATAGATAGGCCCTTCGCAGAGGGAAGCATGGATTTGTAGAGGTGCCAGAGCTCGATTTTGAAATAGAGATAAATAATATTTTCAGCGGCATACTTTCATTGTCAACATAACAACCAAGAGATGGCGATATCTTCCATGCTACACACATTATAGGCGGTTCCCAAACAGAATGGTAAAGTTTATACTCCCCCTCCACCAACAAGCATCAATCCATGGCTTGCTCGAAACAACGAGTTCCTCCAACTAACAACAGTCCTAGGGGGAGTTTTGTTTGCAATTATTTTGATTTGATTTGCATAAAGCATGGGACTGGGCATCCCTGTGACCAGCCATTTTCTTGTGAGTGACGAGAGGAGTCCACTCCTCTTGAGAATAACCTGCCTAGCATGGAAGATACGGACAGCCCTAGTTGATACATGAGCTATTCGAGCATACAAAACATAATTTCATTTGAAGGTTTAGAGTTTGGCACATACAAATTTACTTGGAACGGCAGGTAGATACCGCATATAGGAAGCTATACTGGACTCATATGGCATAACTTTGGGGTTTAAGGAATTGGATGCACAAGAAGTATTCCCGCTTAGTACAAGTGAAGGCTAGAAAAAGACTGGGAAGCGACCAACTAGAGAGCGACAACAGTCATGAACATGCATTAAAATTAATAAACATTGAGTATAAGCATGAGTAGGATATAATCCACCATGAACATAAATATTGTGAAGGCTATGTTGATTTGTTTCAACCACATGTGTGAACTTGTGCCAAGTCGAGTCACTTAAATCATTCAAAGGAGGATACCACCCCACTATACCACATCACAACCATTTTAATAGCATGTTGGCACGCAAGGTAACCCATTATAACTCATAGCTAATTAAGCATGGCACAAGCAACTATAATCTCTAATTGTCATTGCAAACATGTTTATTCATAATAGGCTGAATCAGGAACGATGAACTAATCATATTTACAAAAACAAGAGGGGTCGAGTTCATCGCAATCAGTCCATCATATATCGTCATTATTGCCTTTCACTTGCACGACCGAATAATGTGAAAATAATAAGAGTGCATGTGCATTGGACTAAGCTGGAATCTGCGAGCATTCAATAAACAGGAGAAACCAAGGCAATATGGGCTCTTGGTTAAATCAACAATAATGCATAAAAGATCCACTTCAACAATTTAATCATGGTCTTCTCCTATCGACCCCAAAGAAAAGAAAAGAAATAAAACTATTTACACCGGAAAGCTCCCAACAAGCAAAAGAAGAACGGGAAATGTTTTTGGGTTTTCTTTTTAATTATTATTACTACAGCAAGAAAAGTAAACTTAACTAAAAGCTACACTAATTTTTTTGGTTTTTCTTAAGGTTTATTAAACACACAAGAAGAAATCAAGAAAAAGGAAAATAAACTAGCATGGATATTACAAAGAAAGAGTATGAGCACCGACATCTAGCAGTGAGTGTGTGAACATGAATGTAATGTCGGTGAGAAATACGTACTCCCCCAAGCTTAGGCTTTTGGCCTAAGTTGGTTTATTGCCACGGATGGCCTGGCGGATATCCATAGTTGTAGCCGGGGTCGTACTGAGATGCAAAGGTCATTGCATCGTGTGCTGCAGCTCGGAGGCGAGCTGTCTCAGCCCTCCTCCTATACTCCTCTGCCTCCTCTCTTGTTATGTAATGTCTCCCTTTTTCCTCCTCACAAATGAACTAGTGAGATAGTGGTATTGACGGCACTTTTCCTCCTCGAAGCTCACAAGATCAATCTTACGCAAATATGTGTTAAATTCTTCCTTGATTCCCGCTCGATCCATAAATTCTTCTTAAGGCCATTCACAAGGCCGCACTAGAACGTTCCTTGGTGGCTCATCATCGGCATCGCGCATTGCGAGCCTGGGTCCTTGCTTCCTTGAAGGACCACCTTGGTACATTTTCCTAAGCATATTTCTTCCTCTGAAAAATTTCTAAATTTTTTAGTAACTTCAAATAAAAGTGAATCAAGCTCAACAAAATTGATAGCAACTACTCCTACAAGTGCCTAGAGCCTATATCATGCATTAGAACTACTTGGAACCATATAAATTTGACATGCAAGCTCAAGAACATGTTCACCTAGGCAGCAAAAATTTGCAATGAATAAAGCACTAGAACAAAAACTAATTGGACCAATGGAGGAGTCATATACCAAGGAACAATCCCCTCAAGCAGTTTTGCGAGAGGTGCTTTGAGCAAAGAGATCAAAAATCACAGAAAAATGAGCTAGAACTCGTGCTTGAGCTAGATAGTGATTTTTTTGGGAGGAAGAAGAAGTGTATGGGTGCAGGAATAAGTGGAGGGGAGCCACCATGGGCCCCTGAGGTAGGGGGCACGCCCTGTAGGGGTGGGCGCGCCCTGGACCCTCGTGGCCAGGAACTTGCTCCCCCTGTTGTGTTCTCAGTGCCAGATATTCTCAAATATTCCAGAAAAATTCATATTTCAATTTCAGGGCATTTGGAGAACTTTTATTTTCGAGGTATTTTTATATTGCACAGATAATTCAGAAAACTGACAGTAAAATACTATTTTTACTTTATTTCAACTAAATAACAGAAAGTAGAGAGAGGGTTCATAAGGTTGTGCTTCCTAATTTCATCCATCTCATGCTCATCAAAAAGAATCCACTAACAAGGTTGATCAAGTCTTGTTAACAAACTCATTCCGAATAACATGGAACGGAGAAATTTCGAATAGCAGTATGTTACCTCAACGGGGATATGCATGTAACGCCCTCGATGCGGCTATATCTCCCACGTGTCGAGGCACGACTTAGAGGCATAACCGCATTGAAAGCAATGTCGCAAGTGAGGTAATCTTCACACAACCCATGTAATAAATAAGGAAAGAGATACATAGTTGGCTTACGATCGCCACTTCACACAGTACATAAATAAACATCCATCATTCAGAGTACACTCAAGGTCCGACTACGGAACCAAAATAAAAGAAGATACCCCAAATGCTACACAGATCCCCGATCGTCCCAACTGGGCACCACTACTGATCATCAGGAAAAGACACATAGTAACGACCACGTTCCTCGTCGAACTCCCACTTGAGCTCGGTTGAGTCACCTGCACTGGCATCGTCGGAACCTGCAACTGTGTTTGGAAGTATCTGTGAGTCACGGGGACTCAGCAATCTCACACCCGCGAGATCAAGACTATTTAAGCTTATAGGAAGGACAGAGTAGTAAAGTGGAGCTGCAGCAAGCGACTAGCATATATGGTGGCTACTTCGCAAAAGAGAGCGAGAAGAGAAGCAAAGCACGGACGTGAATCTAATAGCGATCAAGAAGTGATCCTGAACTACTTACGTCAGACATAACTCCAACACCGTGTTCACTTCCCGGACTCCGCCGAGAAGAGACCATCACGGTTACACACGCGGTTGATGTGTATTTTAATTGAGGTCAACTTTGGGTTTTCTACAACCGGACATTAACAAATTCCCATCTGCCTCATAACCGGGCACGGCTTTGAAAGATATTACCTGCAGGGTGTCCCAACTTAGCCCATTATAAGCTCTCACGGTCAACGAAGGATATTCCTTCTACGGGAAGACCCGATCAATCTCGAATCCCGGACTACAAGACATTTCGACAGCAATAAAACAAGACCAGCAAAGCCACCCGACTGTGCCGACAAATCCCGATAGGAGCTGCACATATCTCGTTCTCAGGGCACACCGGATAGGTCAGCCTACGAGTAAAACCAGCCCTCGAATTTCCCCGTGGTGGCCCCGCAGTCTGCCCGGTTCGGGCCAGCACTCGAAGGAGCACTGGTCCGGGGGGGGTTAAAATAAAGATGACCCTCGGGCTCGCGAAAACCCGGGGGAAAAGGCCTAGGTGGCAAAAGGTAAAACCAATGTTGGGCCTTGCTGGACGAGTCTTATTCAAAGCGAACTGTCAAGGGGGTCCCATAAATCACCCAACCGTGTAAGGAAAGCAAAATCAAGGAACATAACACCGGTATGACGGAAACTAGGGTGGCAAGAGTGGAACAAAACACCAGGCATAAGGCCGAGCCTTCCACCCTTTACCAAGTATATAGATGTATTAATTATAGCAGATATATATTGTGATATCCCCAACAAGTAAACATGTTCCAAAAAGGAACAACATCTCCATGTTCCAACAAGGAACAAACTTCAGCTTCACCTGCAACTAGCAACGCTATAAGAGGGCTGAGCAAAGCGGTAACATAGCCAATCAACGGTTTGCTAGGAAAAGGATGGTTAGGGCTGACATGGCAATATGGGTGGCATGATATAGCAAGTGGTAGGCATCGCAGCATAGGCATAGCAAAAGAGCGAGCAACTAGCATAGCAAAGATAGAAGTGATTTCGAGGGTATGGTCATCTTGCTCGCAATGTTCTCGAGTTGTCGAAAGCTTGATCCTCGTAAGCGTTCTCAACAGGTTCCTCGCTCACGCACTCGTCTCCGGCTCTACCCAAAGCAACAACACAAACAAAGGAACCACAATAAATCACGGTGCAATGCACAATCAACATGATGCAAAACATGACATGATATGCGAGATGTGATATGCAATGCTTATGTGCGCTCCGGAAGGTAAATGATGAACCAGGCATCAACTTGGCAAACCAAGTATGCCACTGGAAAGATGAGATGATTTCGGTTGAAATCGATATAAAGATCACCGGAATATGATGCACGGTTTGGAAATGACAAGCAAAACAAGAATGGCACAAATCTGCCATTAACAGCATGATGCTACTTAGCAAGCAACAATTAATTAAGCTATTGCACCCAAACGTATCAACAAAGTACATGGCAGTGATCTACACAAGATGCTCGACAAAATATGAGCACTGAGCTACGGCTAGTTCACATCATAACGGGTTCAAACAAGCATGGCAAAAGTGCACAAAATATCAGGCTGGACATGGCAAAAACAGCATCAGGTTGCAATGTTCAGAGCAAGAAAACTACATGCTACAGGAACTTAAAATAGCAAAACATGGCATGGCATGAATCTACTCAAAGCATATAACAAAAGTCCCTTACTGACCATAAGCCAAAAAGGATCAGAAAATATAGTAACACCCATGTCAATATTGAAAGTTTCGTTAACAGATTCAGCAACATGGCATGTCAAAAACTGACAACAAGTAGGCATGTTTACAAGCTCAATGCACTCACTACAGAGCCTTATATGATAAACTAAGCATACATACATCAAGAAGACATGGCATATAAGACATACATGGCAAGAACAATAACATAGCATACATGGATCAACCACAACAACCTTGGCAAAATTGAATAACCTGTAAACAATCTGCCAGGAAACATTTGATAGCAAAAGTAGAGCTCGATTGACTCAAGCTATGGCACTCCATAATTGCAAACAAGGGCATGTATGGATATAGCAAGACATGTTTTACAAAACATCCTTACTGAAGTATCTCAAAATATGCATGGATCTCTCGGTATCATCAAATAAACATGGCATCAAAATATCAGCAAAACAGAGCTGAAATCAGCAACATCAGGACACCTACTTTGCATGCTTGTGCTAGTCACCACATAGATCACAAAAATACATGGCATACACCCCTGGAAAGATGGCATGGCATATTACAAAACACATGTAGGACTCAAATTCATAGGGTGCACACAGTAATCATGGCAAAAATAACAAAAGTGCAAGTTCTGTTAAGAAACAGAAACTAACATCACATAGCACTCTTCCAACAGCATTTCGGGTATCAAGATGAGCTCGAATAAAAATGATGCAATGAGGTGAAATAATCTACTCTTCGAGACGAACATTTTGACATATTATACGCGCAAAATGGACCTACATATGCAAAGATACACTCCGTTGAAAATGCAACAAAATTCATAGATATAAAAAAACTTAGAGAAAAGTGAGGGGGAGAGAGGTCAACGGCGGCGCGGGACCCGAGGCCGGATCCGGCCGGGATCGGACGAGGGCGGCGGCGCACGGCGAGGCGGGGCGCCGGAGGAGGCGGCCGGGTCGGGCCGCCGAGGGGGGCCGTGCTGGCGGGGCCGGCGAGGAGGTCGGCGAGGAGGAGGCGGCAGCCGGTGGCGGCGTGCGCGAGGTGGCGGTAGCGGAGCCGGCAGTGGCGGGCGGCGGCGGGTTGCCGGACTCAGCGAGGCGGAGGAGGTGGCGGCGCGCTGCGCAAGACGGGCGTGAGGGCGGCGGGCGCCAGCGCGCCGGCCGAGGCGCGACGGTCTGGCGTTCGGGCGGGCCGGCCGTGGGCCTCGGGCCCGTGATGGCATGTGGCGGCGGCGGCGACCACGTGGCAGTCGCGGACTAGGCGAGGGGCGGCGGCGATTTCGTCCGGTCCGGGACGGACACGTCCGGCGCGGCGCGGAGGGGAAAACTAGGGTTTCGGGGGTGGAATGATCCGGGATTTGGAGGGGAGGTGCTTAAATAGGCATAGAGGGAGCTAGGAGAGTCCAAATGAGGTGTAGTTTTCGCCCACACGATCGTGATCGAACGACGGAGAGCATGGAAGTGACTTAGATGGGTTATTGGGCTGTTTTGAAGGGTGTTGGGCTGCAACTTAAAAGAGGTCTTTCTTGAGAGTCTTTGTTAACCGTTGGTGTACCAAACGAGCTCCAAATGACCCGAAACTTGACCGGTGGTCTACGGGTGGTATACCAAAGCCACTAGACAAACCTCGGTCCATTCCGAGAAGGTTTAGTACCCGCACACGGAAAAACGTAAAAGGGACCGCCGGGGGAGATAGGAGTGCCGGATTGCAAAACGGACAACGGGAAAAATGCTCGGAATCATGAGACGAACACGAATGCAAATGCGATGCACATGATGACATGATAAAAAGCATGACATGGACAAAATGCAAAATGAAGAAAAACCCAACCACGGAGGGAATATCATATCACAATGCCGAAAATGGCAAGAGTTGGAGTTACAAATATGGAAAGTTACTTCCGGGGTGTTACAACACTCCACCACTACAAGAGGATCTCGTCCCGAGATCTAGGACTGAAAGAACTCGGATATTCGAACGGAGGTGATCCTCGCGCCCTGGTAGCTTCTCGGTCGGAATGGTGTGACCACTTCACTTTCAGGAATTTGATTGACTTGTTGCAGTCTTGCGCTCGGTTTCTTCAAGAATAGCAACGGGTGCTCATGATAAGAGATCTTCTTGAAGGTCAATCTCTTCGAAGTTGATAGTGCGTTCAGGAGTCTTGAAGCACTTGCGAAGCTGTGACACGTGAAACACATCGTGCACATTTGCAAAGTTGGATGGAAGCTCAAGTTGATAGGCGAGATCGCCTCTTTTGCCAATGATCTTGAAAGGACCCACGTATCTAGGGGCAAGCTTCCCTTTGATACCGAAGCGACGAGTGCCTTTCATTGGAGAGATGCGGAGGTAGACATGGTCTCCGATTTCAAAAGCCACATCACGGTGCTTATCATCATAATAGCTCTTCTGGCGCGATTGTGCGGCTTTGAGATTCTCACGAATGACTTGGCACATTTCTTCTGCTTCTGTGATCAAGTCATTGCCAAGAAGTTGGCGTTCACCTGTCTCAGACCAATTGAGAGGAGTACGGCACTTTCTGCCATAGAGAATTTCGAATGGGGCCTTGCCCGAACTCGCTTGGAAGCTGTTGTTGTAGGAGAACTCGGCATATGGAAGACAATCTTCCCACTTCATACCGAAGGAAATGACATAAGCCCTGAGCATATCTTCAAGGATTTGATTTACTCGCTCAACTTGGCCACTTGTTTGAGGATGGAAAGCTGTGCTGAAACGAATGTTGGTGCCCATGGCCTTCTGAAAAGAATCCCAAAACTTGGAGGTAAAGATGCTGCCACGGTCTGAAGAGATCACTTGTGGAATGCCGTGCAAGGAGACAATCCTGGAGGTGTATAGCTCTGCCAACTGAGCTGCTGTGATGGATTCTTTGATAGGAAGAAAATGAGCCACTTTAGTAAGCTTGTCAATGACAACGAAGATAGCATCATTTCCACGCTTGGACTTTGGAAATCCAGTCACGAAGTCCATCTCGATATGATCAAACTTCCATTCTGGAATAGCAAGAGGTTGGAGGAGACCAGCTGGTCGTTGGTGTTCTGCTTTCACTCTTCTGCAGACATCACACTCATTCACCAATTGTGCAATTTCTCGCTTCATTCGAGTCCACCAATACGACTGCTTGAGGTCATGGTACATCTTCGCATTTTCGGGATGAATGGATAGAAGCGAATTGTGAGCCTCGTTCATAATGACTTTCTCAGATCACCCTTAGGAACCACAATCCGGTCCTCAAAGAAAAGAGTATCTTTGTCATCAATGTGGAAGCACTTATACTTGAAATGCCCTTGTCGATACCACGTTTCACCTTTTTCACCATGGTATCCGAAGTTGAGCCTCACGAATCTGATCTTCCAAAGTAGGAGAGACTATGAGGTTGGCAAGAAAGCCTTGAGGAACAACTTGAAGATTCAGCTTATGGAAAGCTTCACAAAGATCCGGTGGAAGGGCTTGAGGATTAGGCTGTTGCGAGAAGCTTTCTGCTCAAAGCATCTGCAATGACATTGGCTTTGCCCGGAGTATATTCAATACTTGGGTTGTACTCTTGAATCATTTCGACCCATCGAGTCTGCCTGAGGTTGAGGTTGGGTTGAGTGAAGATGTACTTGAGACTCTTGTGATCGGTGAAAATGTCCACTTTCCTTCTCAACAAGAGATGTCTCCACGTTATCAATGCATGGACAACTGCCGCCAACTCAAGATCGTGAGTGGGGTAGTTCTTTTCGTTGGGCTTCAACTGGCGAGAAGTATAAGCCACAACTCTCTTCTCTTGCATTAACACAGCACCGAGACCTTGAAGAGAAGCATCACGTAAAACTTCAAATGGCTTGGATTCATCAGAGGAGTCAAGACAGAGCTGTGACGAGTTTCTCTTTGAGAGTATTGAAAGCAACGTCACACTCAGGAGACCAGACATATTTCACATGCTTCTGGAGGAGGTTGGAAAGAGGCTTTGCAATCTTGGAGAAGTTCTCAACGAATCTTGCAATAGCTTGCAAGACCAAGAAAATCATGGAGCTGCTTGACATTACGAGGAGGTTGCCAATTCACAATTGCGGACACCTTCTCGGGATTAACAGCGATGCCCTTGGCGGAGATGATATGACCAAGATAAAGCACTTCATCAAGCCAAAATTCACATTTGGAGAACTTAGCATAGAATTGATGCTCTCGAGCTTGTCTAGCACCAATCGCAAATGTTTGGCATGATCCTTCTTATTCTTGGAGAAGACCAAAATATCATCAAGATAGACCAAAACGAATTCATTGGTGTAGGGGTTGAAAATGAAGTTCATCATCCGAGAGAAAGTTGGAGGAGCATTGACAAGGCCGAAAGACATGACAAGATATTCATAAGAACCAAAGCTTGTTCGAATCTTTGTCTTGGGAATATCTTGTTCACGAATGCGAATCTGATGATACCCCATACGAAGGTCAAGCTTGGAGAACACTGTAGCACCTTTGAGTTGCTCAAAAAGCTCATTGATGTTTGGAAGTGGATACTTGTTCTTGATTGTCTTCTTATTCAATGGTCGGTAATCGACACAAAGTCGGTCCGTGCCATCCTTCTTACGGACAAAAGAACACCACAACCCCAAGGAGATGAACTCGGTCCGATCAAACCAGACGCTCTTGTTCATCGAGCTGCTTCTTCAATTCCTTCAGCTCATCAGGTCCAAGCTTGTATGGACGCTTGCAAGCGGGTTCGATGCGTGCTCAAGATCGATAACGAACTCAACTGGCCGATGAGGAGGCATACCCGGAAGCTCTTCTGGAAAGACATCTTGGTACTCACAAACGACTGGAATCTGAGAGATAGCATTCAGTTCGCCCTTCTCATTGAGAGAAAACAACCGAATGGTTTCATCACGAGCGGCATAGATGATCACATCATTAGAAGAGTGAGTCAATTGAATTTCCCTGGCAGCACAATCAAGCTGAGCTTTGTGCTGAGAAAGCCAGTCCATTCCGAGAATAAGATCAATATCCGAGTCACCAAGAACAATTGGTTTAGAAAGAAATCTATAATCGCCCATCTTGATACCGACATTCGGAACCACCAAGCTAGAACTCATATGCTTGCCCGG
This sequence comes from Aegilops longissima, assembly GCA_021605205.1. Lineage (NCBI taxonomy): Eukaryota > Viridiplantae > Streptophyta > Magnoliopsida > Poales > Poaceae > Aegilops > Aegilops longissima. The sequence continues at coordinate 790,239,296 of CM038677.1, read as the reverse complement.
GGAAACAATTGCTAGAGGTTTAACCAAGAATTCCGAAGTGAAATCATGCTTGGCAAAAAACGGTCTCGACATGAAACAATGCGATGCACCAGTATCAAATAAGACTTTTGCAGGAATATCATTAACAAGAAGATTACCCATGATCACATCAGAAGAATCCTCTGCTTGAGCTGCATTCATCATATTGACCTTTGCAAACTTGGGATTATGCTTGACCACTGCATTGCTGGAAGATTTCACAGGAGGAGGAGGCGGAAGGCGCCTCTGGTTGAAGCACTTGTTAGATAGTGACCTTCTCACGACACTTGTTGCAAGTCACCTCGTAGAGCGGACGGTGGTAAGGAGCACTTGACCTTGGAGCTTGAGAATTAGACTTGTTCGATAGCTTGGGTTGGGTGGGTGGGAAGATCCACGCCACCTGAGTTCTTCTGGCGATAAGGTTGACGGAACGGAGGAGGAGGAAGGTAGAACTTCGCTGCTTAGCTGCCACTTGAGAGGAAGAAGAAGACTGAACTGCATCCCCGATTCTCTTCTTAGAAGCCTCACATTTGAGCTGGGCAGCTTCTTGCTTCAGAGCCATGTTGTAGAAATCATCATACTTATCTCGCTCAAAAGCACAAGAGCTAATTGCAGATCTTCTCTCGCACCACCTCTGAATTGATAGATCATACTCTTCTCATCAGTGCACGCCTTGCTTAGCAAAACGAGCGAGTTTCGAACTGGATATTGTATTGATAGACAGACATGTTGCCCTGCTTGAGATTGCGGAACTCCTCACGCTTGCTCTCAACAACACTTTTCGAATGTGATGAGCTCAAATCACGGCGAACTCATCCTGTAATGACACGACCTCCTCTGGAATCTTTGTATTGTCTGGTACCACTCAGCAGCTTGATCCTTGAGTTGAAATGATGCAAACTTGACAAAGTCCTCGGTCGACATTGCTACAATCAAAATGCTTGCAGATGTCCACAAGCCAATCGTCGCGTCTGTGGCCTCAACACGTAAACCGAAAGACTTCGCTGATTAGCGAGGAACCGATCGAGAGTAGCAAAGTGCGGCTGATTGTTGCCTTGACCTTGATTTCCTTGATTGCCTTGCCCTCGAGTACGTTCTTGCAAGAGCTGCAAAATCATCGAGCATTGGCATTGGTGGCTGCCATGATAGCTTGCCAGCCTCGGAGGCGGAGGTGGAGGTGGAGGGTCTGACCGATCCCCATCATTGCGATCCGGATTGAGAGACGCGTTGGCGGAGCCATCTCAAGAGGGTGACATCCGTTAGTCCTTTGATAGACAAAAATAGATAAGTAGAATCAACGGATAGAAATTGCAACATATAGTCTTCACAATAAACATTCAACAAGAATGAACGAATGAATTCCAAAGTTAATCATCACACGCCCATTAAGGTGAGAAGCCACTTAGATAAAGATATGGAAACAACATCATCTTAGAAACAAATCGAATATCACAACTGAAAACAAAAGATTGGCTTCTAGAATGAGCGGAACAAACACATGATAGAGATTTCGCCCAAAGTGTTCGTGGTGGGGCCCACACGGACACGACGATAGCGGACGTCACGAATGACAAACAAGACGCCCCGAATCAGCATAGCCAAGGATTCTTTAAGACGTCTCGCGACCACTGTAAATCGACCGTGAATGGGCGGACCACTAAATGTTGAACCCCAATCTCAAATCATACATCTGTCGGAAAGATATCCTGTAAGCTACTAGAATTCCCACCTATAAACTCCCGAAACTTTCTGGTTATACAATCTGGTGTTGGGGATACAGGGACACAAAATATATCACCCAAACTAACAATACCTAGATCCATTGTATCCATCCGTCAACACATAACCAAGAAATCCTCGAAATCGTGTACCTCGACCTTGAAAAACATCCGTTATACAAGTCATGGCAATACTCCAAGACTCGCCATAATCTCGGGCTATCGGGTTATCTCACCAACAACTGCACAAAAGAGATTTCGATGTCGGTAAAACTCAGGTATTCCGAATCTGCAACGATAAAATTGTGACGACAACACCTCGAGCTCAACTCCCGGGACACCGCCACAACCCCTAAATGTCGAGGCACCAAGAACAATGTTCTCGTCACAAAACCATCGAACGATTCCAAGATACCCACGTGATCCTAAAAATTTTTTAGTGAAATTTGAGGAGAGGAGAGTCAAAACTCTACGCGGGATACCTCACCAGAGCGACGAAGGACTGGGAAGTAAAAAGAATCCTACTCTCCGATATATATAATCCTAAGACTCAAAACATTTTCCATTCTAGACTCAACAACGCCAGCAAACAATCAAGTAGGGGGCTCCTAAGTCGGGGAAGGCTCTGATTACCAACTTGTAACGCCCTCGATGCAGCTATATCTCCCACGTGTCGAGGCACGACTTAGAGGCATAACCGCATTGAAAGCAATGTCGCAAGTGAGGTAATCTTCACACAACCCATGTAATAAATAAGGGAAAGAGATACATAGTTGGCTTATAGTCGCCACTTCACACAGTACATAAATAAACATCCATCATTCAGAGTACACTCAAGGTCCGACTACGGAACCAAAATAAAAGAAGATACCCCAAAAGCTACACAGATCCCCGATCGTCCCAATTGGGCACCACTACTGATCATCAGGAAAAGACACATAGTAACGACCACGTTCCTCGTCGAACTCCCACTTGAGCTCAGTTGAGTCACCTGCACTGGCATCGTCGGAACCTGCAACTGTGTTTGGAAGTATCTGTGACTCACGGGGACTCAGCAATCTCACACCCGCGAGATCAAGACTATTTAAGCTTATAGGAAGGACAGAGTAGTAAAGTGGAGCTGCAGCAAGCGACTAGCATATATGGTGGCTACTTCGCAAAAGAGAGCGAGAAGAGAAGCAAAGCACGGACGTGAATCTAATAGCGATCAAGAAGTGATCCTGAACTACTTACGCCGACATAACTCCAACACGTGTTCACTTCCGGACTCCGCCGAGAAGAGACCATCACGGTTACACACGCGGTTGATGTGTATTTTAATTGAGGTCAACTTTGGGTTTTCTACAACCGGACATTAACAAATTCCCATCTGCCTCATAAACGCGGGCACGGCTTTCGAAAGATATTACCCTGCAGGGGTGTCCCAACTTAGCCCATTATAAGCTCTCACGGTCAACGAAGGATATTCCTTCTACCGGGAAGACCCGATCAATCTCGGAATCCCGGACTACAAGACATTTCGACAGCAATAAAACAAGACCAGCAAAGCCACCCGATTGTGCCGACAAATCCCGATAGGAGCTGCACATATCTCGTTCTCGTGGCACACCGGATAGGTCGACTGCGAGTAAAACCAGCCCTCGAGTTGCCCGTGGTGGCCCCTTGATCTGCCGGTTCGGGCCAGCACTCAAGGAGCACTGGTCCGGGGTTAAAATAAAGATGACCCTCGGCTCGCGAAACCCGGGGAAAAGGCCTAGGTGGCAAAAGGTAAAACCAATGTTGGGCCTTGCTGGGACGAGTCTTATTCAAAGCGAACTGTCAAGGGGTCCCATAAATCACCCAACCGTGTAAGGAACGCAAAATCAAGGAACATAACACCGGTATGACGGAAACTAGGGTGGCAAGAGTGGAACAAAACACTGTGCATAAGGCCGAGCCTTCCACCCTTTACCAAGTATATAGATGTATTAATTATAGCAGATATATATTGTGATATCCCCAACAAGTAAACATGTTCCCAAAAGGAACAACATCTCCATGTTCCAACAAGGAACAAACTTCAGCTTCACTCGCAACTAGCAACGCTATAAGAGGGCTGAGCAAAGCGGTAACATAGCCAACAACGGTTTGCTAGGAAAAGGATGGTTAGGGCTGACATGGCAATATGGGTGGCATGATATAGCAAGTGGTAGGCATCGCAGCATAGGCATAGCAAAAGAGCGAGCAACTAGCATAGCAAAGATAGAAGTGATTTCGAGGGTATGGTCATCTTGCCTGCAATGTTCTCAGAGTTGTCGAAAGCTTGATCCTCGTAAGCGTTCTCAACAGGTTCCTCGTTCACGTACTCGTCTCCCGGATCTACCCAAAGCAACAACACAAACAAAGGAACCACAATAAATCACGGTGCAATGCACAATCAACATGATGCAAAACATGACATGATATGCGAGATGTGATATGCAATGCTTATGTGCGCTCCGGAAGGTAAATGATGAACCAGGCATCAACTTGGCAAACCAAGTATGCCACTGGAAATATGAGATGATTTCGGTTGAAATCGATATAAAGATCACCGGAATATGATGCACGGTTTGGAAATGACAAGCAAAACAAGAATGGCACAAATCTGCCATTAACAGCATGATGCTACTTAGCAAGCAACAATTAATTAAGCTACTGCACCCAAACGTATCAACAAAGTACATGGAAGTGATCTACACAAGATGCTCGACAAAAGATGAGCACTGAGCTACGACTAGTTCACATCATAACGGGTTCAAACAAGCATGGCAAAAGTGCACAAAATATCAGGCTGGACATGGCAAAAACGGCATCAGGTTGCAATGTTCAGAGCAAGAAAACTACATGCTACAGGAACTTGAAATAGCAAAACATGGCATGGCATGAATCTACTCAAAGCATAGAACAAAAGTCCCTTACTGACCATAAGCCAAAAAGGATCAGAAAATATAGTAACACCCATGTCAATATTGAAAGTTTCGTTAACAGATTCAGCAACATGGCATGTCAAAAACTGACAACAAGTAGGCATGTTTACAAGCTCAATGCACTCACTACAGAGCCTTATATGATAAAATAAGCATACATACATCAAGAAGACATGGCATATAAGACATAAATGGCAAGAACAATAACATAGCATACATGGATCAACCACAACAACCTTGGCAAAATTGAATAACCTGTAAACAATCTGCCAGGAAACATTTGATAGCAAAAGTAGAGCTCGATTGACTCAAGCTATGGCACTCCATAATTGCAAACAAGGGCATGGATGGATAGAGCAAGACATTTTTTACAAAACATCCTTACTGAAGTATCTCAAAATATGCATGGATCTCTCGGTAGCATCAAGTAAACATGGCATCAAAATATCAGCAAAACAGAGCTGAAATCAGCAACATCAGGACACCTACTTTGCATGCTTGTGCTAGTCACCACATAGATCACAAAAATACATGGCATACACCCCTGGAAAGATGGCATGGCATATTACAAAACACATGTAGGACTCAAATTCATAGGGTGCACAAAATAATCATGGCAAAAATAACAAAAGTGCAAGTTCTGTTAAAAAACAGAAACTAACATCACATAGCACTCTTCCAACAGCATTTCGGGCATCAAGATGAGCTCGAATGAAAATGATGCAATTAGATTAAATGATCTACTCTTCGAGACGAACATTTTGACATATTTTACGCGCAAAGTGGACCTACAGATGCAAAGATACACTCCGTTGAAAATGCAACAAAATTCATAGATATAAAAAAACTTAGAGAAAAGTGAGGGGGAGAGAGGTCAACGGCGGCGCGCGACCCGAGGCCGGATCCGCCGGATCGGACGAGGGCGGGCGGCGCACGGCGCAGGCGGGCGCCGGAGGAGGCGGCCGGGTCGGGGCCGCCGAGGGAGCGGTGGCGTCGGCGGGGCGGGCGGGCCGGCGAGGGGAGGTCGGCGGGAGGTGAGGGCGGCAGTAGCCGGCGGTGTGGCGCGAGTGTGGCGCGGGCGCGAGGTGGCGGTAGCAGGAGAGCCGGTGGCGGGCGGCGGCGGGCCGGCCGGACGGGCGAGGCGGAGGAGGTGGCGGGCGCTGCCGGTGAGAGGCTTGATGGCGCGCGGCGCCATGCGGCATGCCGAGGCCGCTGGGCGCTGGTGCCAGGCCGGGCGGCAAGCGAGGGGCTCAGGGCTCATGTGTATGCGTGGCGCGCGGCAATGCAGTCGCGGACTGGGCGAGGGCGGCGGCGATTCGTCCGTCCGGGGACGTACACGTCCGGCGCGGCGCGGAGGGGAAAACTAGGGTTTCGGGGGTGGAATGATCCGGGATTTGGAGGGGAGGTGCTTAAATAGGCATAGAGGGAGCTAGGAGAGTCCAAATGAGGTGTAGTTTTCGCCCACACGATCGTGATCGAACGACGGAGAGCATGGAAGTGACTTAGATGGGTTATTGGGCTGTTTTGAAGGGGTGTTGGGCTGCAACTTAAAAGAGGTCTTTGCGAGAGTGCTGTTAACCGTTGGAGTACCAAACGAGCTCCAAATGACCCGAAACTTGACCGGTGGTTTACGGGTGGTATACCAAGGCCACTAGACAAACCTCGGTCCATTCCAAGAAGGTTTAGTACCCGCACACGGAAAAACATAAAAGGGACCGCCGGGGGAGATAGGAGTGCCGGATTGCAAAACGGACAACGGGAAAAATGCTCGGAATCATGAGACGAACACGAATGCAAATGCGATGCACATGATGACATGATAAAAAGCATGACATGGACAAAATGCAAAATGAAGAAAAACCCAACCACGGAGGGAATATCATATCACAATGCCGAAAATGGCAAGAGTTGGAGTTACAAATATGGAAAGTTACTTCCGGGGTGTTACAATGCACATCCCCAATAATAAGAATATCATATCTCTTTTTGACAGTAGGAATAGAAAATTCAAAACCTCCTAAAATAATCGATGGAATTTTTCCAATAGAATTGATACTATGAACTTAAGGTTGTTTCCTCGGAAAGTGTACCGTATGCTCATTACCATTAACATGAAAAGTGACATTGCCAATGTTGCAATCAATAACAGCCCATGCAGTATTCAAAAAGGGTCTTCCAAGAATAATAGACATACTATCATCCTCGGGAATATCAAGAATAACAAAGTCCGTTAAAATAGTAACGTTTGCAACCACAACAGGCACATCCTCACAAATACCGACAGGTATAGCAGTTGATTTATCAGCCATTTGCAAAGATATTTCAGTAGGTGTCAACTTATTCAAATCAAGTCTACGATATAAAGAGAGAGGCATAACACTAACACCGGCTCCAAGATCACATAAAGCAGTTTTAACATAGTTTCTTTTAATGGAGCATGGCATAGTTGGTACTCCTGGATCTCCAAGTTTCTTAGGTATTCCATCCTTAAAAGTGTAATTAGCAAGCATGGTGGAAATTTCAGCTTCCGATATCTTTCTTTTATTAGTAACAATTTCTTTCATATACTTAGCATAAGGGTTCATTTTGAGAATATCAGTTAATCGCATACGCAAAAATATGGGTCTAATCATTTCAGCAAAGCGCTCAAAATCCTCATATCCTTTTTCTTGGATGGTTTGGGAGGGAAAGGCATGGGTTTCTGAACCCAAGGTTCTCTTTCTTTACTGTGTTTCCTAGCAACAAAGTCTCTCTTATCATAACATTGATTCTTTGATTGTGGGTTATCAAGATCAACAGCAGGTTCAATTTCTACATCATTATCATTACTAGGTTGAGCATCATCACGAACATTATCATTAATATTATCACTAGGTTCATGTTCATTACCATTGTGTTTCAGCATCAGAAATAGAAATATCATTTGGATTCTCAGGTGTTTCAGCAATAGGTTCACTAGAAGCATGCAAAGTCGTATCATTTTTCTTTTTCTTCTATTTAGAAGAACTAGGTGTGTCAATATTATTTCTCTGAGAATCTTGCTCAATTCTCTTAGGATGGCTTTCAGGATACAATGGTTCCTGAGTCATTTTACCGGTTTTAGTAGCCACTCTAACAGCATAATCATTATTATTACTATTTAATTCATTGAGCAAATCATTTTGAGCTTTAAGTACTTGTTCTACTTGAGCGGTAACCATAGAAGCATGTTTACTAATGAGTTTAAGTTCACCTTTAACTCTAGACATATAATCACCCAAGTGTTCAAGCATATTGGAATTGTATTTCGATTGTCTACCAAAATAAGCATTAAAGTTTTCTTGCTTGACAATAAAATTATCAAACTCTTCTAAGCATTGTCTAGCAGACTTATAGTGAGGAATGTCACCTTCATCAAATCTATAGAGAGAATTTACCTTTACTACCTGTATTGGGTTATCAAGACCATGAGTTTCTTCAATAGGTAATGGATTAAGATCATGTATTTCTTCAATAGGCGATAAATTAAGACCATGTATTTCTTCAATAGGAGGTAAATTCTTAACATCTTCAGCCTTTATACCTTTTTCTTTCATAGATTTCTTTGCCTCTTGAATATCTTCGGGACTGAGAAATAGAACACCTCTCTTCTTCGGAGTTGGTTTAGGAATAGGCTCAGGAGTTGGCTCAGGAAGTGTCCAATTATTTTCATTGGTCAACATATTATTCAATAAAATTTCAGCTTCATCCGGTGTTCTTTCCCTGAAAACAGAACCATCACAACTATCCAGGTAATCTCTGGAAGCATAGGTTAGTCCATTATAAAATATATCAAGTATTTCATTTTTCTTAAGAGGATGATCAGGCAAAGCATTAAGTAATTGGAGAAGCCTCCCCCAAGCTTGTGGGAGACTCTCTTCTTCAAGTTGCACAAAATTGTATATTTCCCTTAAAGCATCTTGTTTCTTATGAGCAGGGAAATATTTAGTAGAGAAGTAATAAATCATATCCTGGGGACTACGCACACAACCAGGATCAAGAGAATTAAACCATATCTTAGCATCACCCTTTAATGAGAACGGAGATATTTTAGGGATATAAAGATAGCGGTTTATCTCATCATTAGTGAACAGGGTGGCTATACCATTTAATTTAGTAAGATGTGCCACAACAGTTTCAGATTCATAACCATAAAAAGGATCAGATTCAACCAAAGTAACTATATCAGGATCAACAGAGAATTCATAGTCCTTATCAGTAACACAGATAGGTGAAGTAGCAAAAGCAGGGTCAGGTTTCATTCTAGCATTAAGATATCCTGCTTCCATTTAGCTAATAGCTTCTTAAGATCACTTCTATCATTGCAAGCAAGAATAGCTCTAGCAGATTCTTCATCCAAAACATACCCCTCAGGAACAATAGGTAATTAATATTTATTAGGGGGAGAGTCTTCATCATCACTATCTTCAATATTATCAGTTTCAATAATTTCATTCTCTCTAGCCCTAGCAAGTTGTTCATCAAGAAATTCACCAAGTGGCACAGTGGTATCAAGCATAGAAGTAGTTTCATCATAAATATCATGCATAGCAGAAGTGGCATCATCAATAACATGCGACATATCAGAATGAATAGCAGAAGAAGGTTTAGGTGTCGCAAGCTTACTCAAAACAGAAGGTGAATCAAGTGCTGAGCTAGATGGCAGTTCCTTACCTCCCCTCGTAGTTGAGGGATAAATTTTTGTTTTCTCATCTTTCAAGTTCCTCATAGTGACCAGTAGATATAAATCCCAAGTGACTCAAAGAATAGAGCTATGCTCCCCGGCAACGGTGCCAGAAAATAGTCTTGATAACCCACAAGTATAGGGGATCGCAACAGTTTTCGAGGGTAGAGTATTCAACCCAAATTTATTGATTCGACACAAGGGGAGCCAAAGAATATTCTCAAGTATTAGCAGCTGAGTTGTCAATTCAACCACACCTGGATAACTTAATATCTGCAACAAAGTATTTAGTAGCAAAGTAATATGGAAGTAACGGTAACGGTAGCAAAAGTAATATTTTTGGGTTTTGTAGTGATGGTAACAGTAGCAACGGAAAACTAAATAAGCGAAGAACAATATGTGAATAGCTCGTAGGCATTGGATCATAACATAGGGTGACACAAAACTAGCTCCAATTCATCAATGTAATGTAGGCATGTATTCCGAATATAGTCATACGTGCTTATGGAAAAGAACTTGCATGACGTCTTTTGTCCTACCCTCCCGTGGTAGCGGGATCCTAATGGAAACTAAGGGATATTAAGGCCTCCTTTTAATAGAGTACCGGACCAAAGCATTAACACATAGTGAATACATGAACTCCTCAAACTATGGTCATCACGGAGTGGTCCCGATTATTGTCACTTGAGGTTGCGGATCATAACACATAGTAGGTGACTATAGACTTGCAAGATAGGATCAAGAACTCACATATATTCATGAAAACATAATAGGTTCAGATCTGAAATCATGGCTTTTCGGGCCCTAGTGACAAGCATTAAGCATAGCAAAGTCATAGCAACATCAATCTCAGAACATAGTGGATACTAGGGATCAAACCCTAACAAAACTAACTCGATTACATGATAAATATCATCCAACCCATCACCGTATAGCAAGCCTATGATGGAATTACTCACGCATGGCGGTGAGCATCATGAAATTGGTGATGGAGGATGGTTGATGATGACGGATTCCCCTCTCCGGAGCCCCGAACGGACTCCAAATCAGCCCTCCCGAGAGGTTTTAGGGCTTGGCGGCGGCTCCGTATCGTAAAACGCACTGAATCCTTCTCTCTGATTTTCCCCCCGAACGTGAATATATGGAGTTGGAGTTGAGGTCGATGGAGCGTCAGTGGGCCAACGAGGCAAGGGGGCGCCCCCAGGGGGCAGGCGCGCCCCCACCCTCGTGGACAGGTGGAGGGCCCCCTGACGTGGATTCTTCTTCCAGTATTTTTATTATTTTCCAAAAATAAGTTCCGTGGAGTTTCAGGTCATTCCGAGAACTTTTGTTTCTGCACATAAATAACACCATGGAAAGTCTGCTGAAAACAGCGTCAGTCCGGGTTAGTTCCATTCAAATCATGCAAGTTAGAGTCCAAAACAAGGGCAAAAGTGTTTGGAAAAGTAGATACGACGGAGACGTATCAGCTCCCAGCTGAATGAACTTGGAAAATGTCACCTGGTTTTGTTGATTAAGAGATGTCGGAGCAGCCGAAGGTACGCAGTGAAGGGATTGCTCCTCACGAGCCACCGGGGCCCTAAGCCTCGGGAGGTTCTGGGGGCCCAGGCGGTTCCCTGAGGACCGTCTCCATCTCTGATAAGATGGCGTGGTGCCTGGCCTCCTGAGCCGCCAGGACGCGCCGCAGGTTGCGCTGGTAGATGAACGACATGCTCGGGAAGCCAAATGGCATGCGAACATAGCTGTGCGGCGGACCCTCGCACCGGCCCATGCGCGAAGGCCAGAAAAGCTAATGAGAAGCGGCCCTGTTGAGCCCTGGGACGTCAATGCAGACATGCAGCCCAACATCCTCGCCTGGATGGGGAGCTGCGCCTCGCAAGCGGCGGTCGCCGCGCATGGCCCTTGCGTATTGTAGTTCCTGAGTGGTCTTGGTGATGAACTCCTAAGTAGTGGGCGCTCCTTGCCCTGTGTCCTCCGGAGGGAAACGTGACTTGAAGCACGCCTCCAAGTGGTGCCTGAGCGCCTCCCTCGTGATGTGGGCAAGGTCTGAGGCCCTCAAGGAGAGAGCCCCCGAGCCCTGCCCGGGGAGGGCGCTGGGCACGCCTTCCTATGTGATGGAGGGAGGCGCCCCTGGAGCGGGCACTGATCCTGACGAGGCTCCAGCTGTGTTGCCAACCTCCTGAGGCCCGGCACGGTGCAACTGCTTCTTCTTCTTGGGGATGGCCTCTGGAGGGCCCTCGCCTTTGCTGTCGGGGTCATCGATTGCTGCAGCTTGAAAGGCGCGCTCGAGGGAGCACACCGCGTCTCTTTCTTCGCATGGGACTGTGATGATTCCGCCGCTTCCCGACATCTTGAGGACGTTGTACCCGTGGCGGGTCACTGCCATGAACTTGGCCAGGGCTGGATACCCTAGGATGGGATTGTATGGCAGATGGATGTGCATAACATCGAAGTTGATGAGCTCGGTGCGGTAGTTCTTGCATTCTCCGAGGGTGACAGGGAGGCGGACCTGCCCTATCGGTGTGGTGGAACCGTCGGTCACTCCTGAGAAGGGCTTGGTAGGCTGAATCTGGTCATATGGCACTTGGAGGTTGTCGAACGTGTCAACGGACAGGACGTTGAGCCCTGCGCCGCCGTCGATGAGGTTTTGGTAACTAGCACGTTGCTGATGACTGGTGAACAAAGCATTGGGAGGGCGCCAGCGTTGGCTATGCACTTGAGCTGATCTGCCGAGTTGAAGGTGATGGCGCACTGGGAGCACCTGAGCGGGCGTGTGGCCTCAAGCTTGGGGCGGACTGCATTCACTTCACGAGCAAACTGTTTGAACTTACGCTGCGAGGCTGGGGCCTGGGCTCTGCCCAAAATGCAGGCGATAGCGCGCGGCTCCTGGAAGCCCCCATCCCCCTCGTCTTGATGGTGGTCGTCATTCCTTCTTGGTAGTGGCGGCAGCGGGGGAAGATCGGCGTTGCCCTGAGGACGATCCTCACGAGGCTGGTCCCTCCAGGCGCTCTCGCGAGGATGATCCTGCCAGTGGTCCTCACGAGTCCTGTCGCGCCACTCCTGGCGCAGGCCACGGTCATCCCAGCGCCCGCCTCCACGTCCTCCTCCTCGTCCGTAGCCCCGATCGCTGCGCTCGAGGCGTCGACGAAGCATCCTTCGCGAATGGCTATGAGCTCTTGACAGTCGCTGGTGTTGTGGGTATTCAGGTTGTGAAAGGCACAGATCGAGCGGCTGCTCTTGGACGACTCTGGCTGATCTCTGCCTCGCTTGGTGTCCGGCTTCGCCGCGAGCACGGCTGCTTCCTTGCGCTTCACGTCCTTGGCCTTGGCTTTCTTCTCCTCCGGGCCTGCAGCTGGCAGCTCGAGGAGGGAGAGGCGCCCTTCCTCAGCTCTTGTGCACTTGGTCGCTAGATTGAACAGCTCCTGAGATGTGCACAGCTCCTCGTGGATAGCTAGCTCTTCCTTCATCTTGATGTCGCGGACGCCGTTAGAGAACGCGGAGATGATGGCCTCGTCCGTGACCTTGGGGATCTTGAGGCGAGTGTTGTAGAAGCGCTGGATGTACTTCTGGAGGGTCTCTCCTGGTTGTTGCTTGATGCGGCGCAGGTCACCCGCGGTAGGCGGGCGGTCGCGAGTGCCCTGGAAGTTGGCGATGAAGCGGTCGCGCATCTCGTCCCAGGAGGAGATCGAGCCCTGAGGCAGGTTCAGGAACCACGAACGGGCGCCATCTTTGAGTGCCATAGGGAACCAATTCCCCATGACTTTCTCATCGCCGTTGGCCGCCTCGATGCTCAGCTCGTAGAGCTGCAAGAACTCCGCGGGGTCGAGGGTGCCGTCATAGCGAGGAGGCAGATCTGGCTTGAACTAGCCTGGCCAGGCGACACTATGCAGCTCGGGGGTGAAGGCGCGGCAACCGTCTGTGGTCGTCGAGGCCCGTCTTCGAGGTGGAGCCTGGTCTTGACGCCCACGCGCCGCTATGGCAAGCGGCGCGGGGGCCTGCCGCGGCAGATGATCCTGGCACGGTGGTGCGATGAGTGGCGGGGCGTTCTCTTGCGGTCGAGGAACTTCTTGCCAGCTTCCTTCTTCTCGCGCAGGCACCGGACACGGCGGATTCCGTCGCGGCGGCGCACGCCTTGGTGCCAAGGCGCCATCTTGGGGCAGAGGCGGTGGAGGCACTCCGTGAGCTGCGTCGCCCGAAGCAGGAGGAGGGCCAGGCGTAGAGAGGGACGGTGCAGGGGAGCGCCCTGCGGCGCGGACAAGCTCGGTGATGCGGTCGAGCCAGTCCTCGTAGAGGTCGTCGACCGAGTGGTAGCGCAGGAGTTCGTGCGCCATGAGGAGCGCGGCACGTGCGTCCATGGGGGCGCGGCGAGCGTGGGATGAGGAACCGGCTGGGGTCAGCGATGGAGTGGCGGTTTGGCCGTCCTGCCCCACCAAGGGGGGCAACGACGACGCCTGCTGCTCGTTCCCCGTCGGGCCGGTGGCGGCGTTGGTGGCGGGAGACGGAGAACGATGAGGTGTCCCACCGACGGGAGCCGTTTGAGCGACGCGGGTGGCTAGGGCAGCCCAGCTCTCAGCACGAGCACGGCGAGCGTCCGCCATGTAGACGACAGAGCGATTGGACGCGAACGATAGAAAGCAAGTTTCGGCACACCCCTACCCGGCGCGCCAAATGTCTGATCTCGGGTTCCGGCAAAACCCTCAAGGTTCGAACACTGGGGTGCGCGCGGAGATTTCCTCCCTACCGATCTACGCCCTAGCTCACTAAGATCTCGCGAACGAACTCGCAACACAAAGACACAAGATTTATATTGGTTCGGGCCACCGTTGTGGTGTAATACCCTACACCAGTGTGGTGGTGGTGGATTGCCTCTTGGGCTGATGATGAACAGTACAAGGGGAAGAACAGCCTCCTGAGGTTGGGGTGTTCTTGTGTTTGGTGTGTGGCTAAGGATTGGTTCTCGATCAGATGCCCCTATTGTGGTGGCTAGTTCTACTTATATAGGCCCTGGTCTTCTTCCCAAATATTGAGCGGGAAGGGAGCCAACAACGACCAATTTTAAAGGGGACAGCTAGTATAGCTTATCCTGACAAAAGTGATCTTCACCTGCTAAAAGGCTCTGGTGGTGACGCCATCTTGGGCTCCATGGTGAGCTGGTCCTGCCATCCGGCAGGTCTTGGTCTCGTTGCACTGATATGGAAACATTTGCCTGACGCCTCGGTACTCCGCGCCTGCGCTTGCCTCCTTAGCACCAAAGAGGCAACAAGGATGCTGCGCGTGCTGGCGCCCGCCTGATCTTGATCGTCATGGCTCATCTCACGAGAACCTCGCGAGGTTCGCGCTGCCTTGATTTCTCCGCTCCTCGCGAGGCAGCCTGGTGAGGCCGCTCCTGAGGAGGTCTTGCGTCGTCCACCTCGCGAGTCTTGGATGCCTTGTTGATGAAGATGGGCCGTACAAGCCTGCTAGCACAGCCACCCCATGGGCCGCAGGCAGGCAAGTCTAGGGACCCCCGTTCCCAGAACGCCGACACGGTGGTTTAAGAATTTAAACGAGGTTTCACATGTCCCAGTTCCATACGGAAATGCATAATAGGGGATGAAAGACTTATCTGAATCCGCAGCCCCCGTCAACCTTAGCTTGTCGTGGTTGTATCCTTGTGTCTTCAGCTCCCGCCAGTCTTGGCTTGCCGGGGCCGGGGCGCCGGTTCATTCTCTTTCGTCCAAGTTGCTCAGCAGAAGTGTCCACGTTCCCTGCGAACCAAAGAGGACATAAAGACGCACACTCGACCTTTAGGCTAGGGGTTAGTCGCCGCTAAGGACTATCAACCCTAACCGAGGGAGAGACTTAACCTAGCATGCATGCTATAACTTATGGCGCCAGCGCTTCATTTATTTATGCTCAGGGTCTGCGCCTGGCTTTGTACCAAGGGTTACATGCCTTGTCAGCAAGGCTTGTACAAAAGGTGGTTTGCCGGGGGCCCGACAACCGCGCCTTATGGGTAAAACTTGCAAAGATGTTTCATGTTCCAGGAGTTGCTCACTGGAATAGCATCTTCGGTAACCAGGCAAACTGCACCGGGCCTGGTGACTCGTATTACCCGATAAGGGCCTTCCCACTTCAGCGTCAACTTGTTGGAATTCTTGGCCGATTGAGCGCGCCGAAGAACAAGGTCGCTTTCCTCAAAGCTTCGGGCATGAACCTTGCAGCTATGGTAGCGGCACAAGGCTTGCTGGTAGCGTGCTGCTCTCACAGCCGCCCGAAGACGATCTTCCTCAAGGAGCGTCGTGTCATCTTGCCGCAATTGCTCTTGCTCAAGCTCGTCGTAAGCGAGCACTCAAGGTGACCCGTATATGAGTTCCGTGGGGAGAACTGCTTCTGCCCCATATACCAGGGCAAAGGGTGTCTGGCCGGTGGCTCAATTTGGCATCGTCCTGATCGACCAAAGAACCGCCGGCAACTCATCAATCCAGTGCCTTCCACTCTTGTGTTGCCTGTCAAAAGTCTTTGTCCTCAGGCCTCGCAACACTTCAGCATTTGCTCTCTCCACCTGGCCGTTGCTCCGTGGGTGTGCCACGGAAGCGAAACAGACCTTGCTGCCGAGGTCTTGGGTGTATTGCATGAAGGTGTGGCTTGTGAACTGCGTGCCATTGTTGGTGAGGACTCTGTTTGGCACACCAAAACGGCAAACTAGCCCCTTGAAGAACTTGACGTGTGACTGTGTTGTCACCTTCCTCACTGCTTCCACCTCCGGCCACTTTGTGAACTTGTCGATCGCAACGTACAAGTACTCAAAGCCCCCGACAGCGCGGGGGAAAGGGCCCAGGATGTCGAGCCCCTAGACCGAGAATGGCCAGGAAAGAGGAATTGTTTGAAGGGCTTGAGCTGGTTGATGAAGCTTCTTCGAATGGTACTGACATGCTTCACACTTGGTTATTAGTGTCGTCGCATCCTGGAGGGCAGTGGGCCAGAAGAAACCCTTCTGAAACGCCTTGCCGGCAAGGGCCCTCGACCCTATGTGGGAGCCACATATGCCTCCGTGTATCTCTGCCAACAGCTCCAGTCCTTCCTCCCGCGGAATGCACTTCAATTTCACACCGTTCGGTCTCTGACAGACGCCATCGATTTAACCGATACATAGCGAACCGACGGGCTACTTCTCTGCTTCTTCCTGCTCCTTAGGAAGCTCCCATTTGGAGGAATCAGACGGTATGTTGTGCCCATGCCGGAGCCTGGGGCTCGACGGCAAGGACCAAAGGCATTTATTCTGCCATGGGAGCGGTCGTCTGTACGCCAGGGCTTGACGGCCTGCCGGAGTCAGTCGCTCCTCGGCAGGCTCAGAATCCATGGCAACACCCTTGCCGGCGGCCCCCCGGGGCTCAGCGAGGAAGTACTTGCCGGGGCCTGATTTCCTCCGTTTGTTCTGCTCCGTTGATGGCTCGACGGATGGTTGAGTTAACCGAAGCAAAAAAGTACCTGGTTCCACAGGTAGCTTGAATGCAGCATGCTTTGACAGGTAATCGGCGATGTCGTTCTCCGCCCGGGGAACATGCTCCGCTTGTATACCATCAAAGTGCTCCTCCAGCTTCCTCACCTTATGTACGTAGGCCTCCATTAGCGGGCTCTGATAATCTTTGTTAACTTGTCTGACGACAAGCTATGAATCACCCTTGACGATGAGCTTCTGAACCCCGAGGTCTGCCGCGATCTTGAGGTGCTCTCCGGTGGGTGCGACGAGCAGCACACCAGCACCAGCGCCTTGCAGCGAGAAAGCCCCATCAAAATACATAATCCAGTCACGAGTTGTTTCCTTGCCGGGGAGAGTGTTCTCCTGGATCTCTTCATCAGGCGTTAAGGTCCATTCTGCAATGAACTCCGCCAGGACTCTACTATGGATTGTTGAAGTACTTTCAAACTTCAACCCAAAGCATGATAACGCGAATCACCCCTTTGTATGTTCACCCTACGTTAATCGGGTAGGCTTGCCGGCGCGTAAACCCAGGGCGCGGCGCTTTGAGGACAGATCCCAGTTGTTGGGGATCGTAGCAGAATTTTAAAATTTTCTACGCATCACCAAGATCAATCTATGGAGTTATCTAGCAACGAGGGGAAAAGGAGTGCATCTACATACCCTTGTAGATCGCGAGCGGAAGCGCTCAAGAGAACGGGGTTGATGGAGTCGTATTCGTCGTGATCCAAATTACCGATGACCGAGCGCCGAACGGACGGCACCTCCGCGTTCAACACACGTACAGTTGGGGAAGACGTCTCCTCCTTCTTGATCCAGCAAGGGGGAAGGAGAGGTTGATGGAGATCCAGCAGCACGACGGCGTGGTGGTGGATGCAGCGGGGATCTCGGCAGGGCTTCGCCAAGCTCTACAGAGAGGAGGAGGTGTTGGAGAGGGAGAGAGAGGTTCCAGGGGCTAGGGGTGCGGCTGCCGTCCCTCCCCCCACTATATATAGGTCGCCTGGGGGGGCGCCGGCCCTAGGAGATGGGATCTTCAAGGGGGGGCGGCGGCCAAGGGGTTGGCTTGCCCCCCAAGCCAAGGGGGGCGCCCCCACCCCTAGGGTTTCCTGCCCTAGGCGCAGGGGGAAGCCCAAGGGGGGCGCACCAGCCCACCAGGCTGGTTCCTCCCACTTCAGCCCATGGGGCCCTCCGGATAGGTGGCCCCACCGTTGGACCCCGGTACCCTTAGGTGGTCCTGACAATACCGGTGACCCCCAAAACTTTCCCGATGGCCGAAACTTGACTTCCTATATATAAATCTTTACCTCCGGACCATTCCGAAACTCTCCATGACGTCCGCGATCTCATCCGGGACTCCGAACAACTTTTGGGTTACTGCATACTAATATCTCTACAACCCTAGCGTCACCGAACCTTAAGTGTGTAGACCCTACGGGTTCGGGAGACATGCAGACATGACCGAGACGACTCTCCGGTCAATAACCAACAGCGGGATCTGGATACCCATGTTGGCTCCCACATACTCCTCGATGATCTCATCGGATGAACCATGATGTCGAGGATTCAATCAATCCCGTATTCAATTCCCTTTGTCAATCGGTACGTTACTTGCCCAAGACTCGATCGTCGGTATCCCAATACCTCGTTCAATCTCGTTACCGGCAAGTCACTTTACTCGTACAGTAATGCATGATCCTGTGACCAGAAACTTGGTCACATTGAGCTCATTATGATGATGCATTACCGAGTGGGCCCAAAGATACCTCTCCGTCATACGGAGTGACAAATCCCAGTCTCGATTCGTGCCAACCCAACAGACACTTTCGGAGATACCCGTAGTGCACCTTTATAGCCACCCAGTTACGTTTTGACGTTTGGCACACCCAAAGCACTCCTACGGTATCTGGGAGTTGCACAATCTCATGGTCTAAGGAAATGATACTTGACATTTGGAAAAGCACTAGCAAAACTAACTACACGATCTTGTGCTATGCTTAGGATTGGGTCTTGTCCATCACATCATTCTCCTAATGATGTGATCCCGTTATCAATGACATCCAATGTCCATAGTCAGGAAACCATGACTATCTGTTGATCAACGAGCTAGTCAACTAGAGGCTCACAAGGGACATGTTGTGGTCTATGTATTCACACATGTATTACGATTTTCGGATAACACAATTGTAGCATGAATAATAGACAATTATCATGAACAAAGAAATATAATAATAACCATTTTATTATTACCTCTAGGGCATATTTCCAACACCAGTGGCCTGCCGGATGTGCTTGCTGCCAGGAGAACCACCTTACCGCTCTCAACGCGGCCGCTCAAACTGTCGAGCTTGACTCGAGTCAGAATCGAGAGCGTTGCCAATTGCGGAAGGCTACCGTGCCGTTCTCGACGCGGCCGCTTAAGCTGTTGAGCGGACTCGAAACAGTGTAAGGGCGGCGTTGCCAATAGCGGAATGGCCCCATTGCAGGTTTTCCATACAAAGGACGAGATCCCCGAGGGTAATAACCTCATATAAAAAGGAAATATTTAAAGTTTGGCATGACTTAGCTTCCCTGTCGCCGCACTGGCACCCTTCGCGCTTGCAGGTGGCGCCGTTCTCTTGGCCGTCTTCTTCTTTAGAGGCCATGGCCACGAGGAACTGCTAAGCGGCTGCTAAACCAGATTCTCACAGCTGCGCCCCCTACTTGGCGCGCCAAAGATGTCAGGGAAACGACACCTATGGGATCACTGGAATCCCTTCTACGGTTGGCAGGCGAGGGGTTGTGAGAAGAGCAGGTTTAGGAGCATGCACAAAGATCGTTTACCCAGATTCGGGCCGCGAGGGTGAGTAATACCCTAGTCCTGCTTTGGTGTGTATTTCAGAGTGTTCTTGAGCTCTCGAACTAGCTACGGGGGCTGCGTAGTTCCAAAGAGCCGAATCCTTCTCCAGTATGCCTCGGGCCTCCTTTTATAGTCGAAAAGGGGCTGCCACAGTGGCACACAGGAGGTGGAAAGGTCTACAGTATTCGAGCTTATCGCCCGGCATTACGGGACAAAGCGCATTAAATGCGCTACCCAGGTGTCCATTAGCTTTATCACGGACGGGAATGAGGCCCGTCCCGTCCGTCGCCGCTCCGCCTCGCTTCGACACGAGCCCAGGCCAGCGATGCGTGCAGCGCCATGTAGGCAGGCAGGCTGCTGAGGTGGCGCGGTGGCAGGGCCTTCACGAAGATCTACATGCCACCACGCAGGTGCTTGCTGAATTAGTCTGGAAGCCGCATGTTGCCACACAGGTGCCTGCCCAGCTGGTTGGGCTGGCAGCTGCATGCGAACGGCGGCGGAGTCTTGGTGGACGCGGGCCTGGCTATGGCCCCGCTAATGCCCTCGGCAAGGGTCTTGCCGGGGGCCCGGCAAGGGTCTTGCCCTGGCGTCGCAGTCGTCCCCGGCAAGGCGCTTGTCGAGGGTCTTGTGGATTCCCTCGGCTAGGATCCAGCCGAGGGTCGCCGTCTTCTGGTCCTCATCCGATCCTGTATATTTATGATCTTGACAAAGATCTGCATGCCACCACGGAGGTGCCTCCTGAGCCCTGGTTCCAACGTAGTTGTTGACGGTGTTTGGAATCCTTGGGCTCAAGGGTGGCTCGCCCCGCTGGTGTTGGGTGAGCTGCCCCGGCAAGGCTCTTGCCGGGGCTGCTAAGGTTGCCTCGGCAAGGGTCTTGCCAGGGGAACCTGCTTCGTCCCTCTGCTCTTTGTGTTCTTGGTCTTGGCGTTGTTCTTGTTGGCCTTGTGCTTCGGTTTCCCTCCTCTGCCTTGTAAAGTGTGGCTGCGGGTGCGGCTCTGACTGCCCGTGCACAAGTAAAGGGGTCAAAAGGAGAGCCCCTACTTTTGTACACTGACAATCACCCTTTCCTCTTCAAGGAAAAAATCAATGCAAGCTCAAGAAGTAGTAGGAAGAATTTTTGGCACCGTCGCCGGGGAGGTTCTACATCAAGCCTACCAAGTACCCACCATAAACTCTCATCTCTTGCACTTACATTATTTGCCATTTTCCTCTCATTTTCCTCTCCCCCACTTCTAAAACGTTTTCAGAAAAACACAAAAATATTTGCCTTTCTATCCACCCTTCTTTCGTTCGTCTTTTCGTTTGCTTTTTGTTTGCACGTGCGCTAGATTGGCTTCTTGCCACCATGTCTGAATTTGGGGAGGTTGTCATTGAAAAAGATAGTAACAATCTTGAGGGGAACTTTGATGACTTTGCTAATAATAATCCTCATGAAGAACCTACTATCATGCATACTAAAAAACTCCGTGGGTAGCGGTAATATTATTGGAAAAGGTGTTATTCAAAATTTCTTTACTTGTGCCAGTACAATATCCATGCTAGGAGGGTCAATCCTTAATAAAATTAAAAGCTATGCGGATGCAATATCTTTGCTTGTGATTGAACTTGAAAGACAATTTTTTCACATGCCTCCGTGCATACAAAGGGTTTTCCTAGAATTTTCTAATTTTCATCATCCTTCCGTTAAACGCATTGCCACCATATTCTTAGCTCATGAATTTAGGTTTATTTTGAAGGAAGCGGGTGAAATATTTGCTCATTACAATATCAATGGTGGTTGTGCTCCCATAGAGGAGATCCTTTTTAATGAAGACGAAATTATGAGATTGCAATCTCCGGATTATGCCGCTTATATTGAAAACTTAAGAAAGAAAGTTCCTCCCGATGTTTTCGTTGATAAGATTTCTGAACTCAATGATAATTTTGCTATACAAAATAACGGATTTGGGTTTGTGCTAAGAGATAAACTTAGGGAATTCATTCAAAGGAACGTTTATGATGAAGAAATAATTATCAATTACAAAGGGCCGAAGAAGGATCCTAATCCTCCCAAACTTGATCTTATAGATCCTTACCCTATTAAATATAGCCCCTTTAATTACTTTTGTTTGCCGCTAAGAAAGCTTGCTGCCGAGAGGAGGGAGTATGAGAGGAGCATGGATGATCGCCATCACTTCTATGGCAATACCTAGATCTGTGTTTTATGCCTAGCCAGGGGCGTTAAATAATAGCGCTTGTTGGGAGGCAACCCAATTTTATTTTTATCTTCAAGGGAAAAATCAACGCAAGCTCAAGAAGTAGCAACCCCGTGATATGATACGCTATATCACACATAAGCCTCCTTATACCTTCCTAAAAACAGCTACCATACCTACCTATTATGGCATTTCCATAACCATTCCAAGATATATTGCCATGCAACTTCCACTGTTTCATTTTTATGACACACATCATCATTGCCATATTGCTTTGCATGATCATATACCTGACATAGTATTTGTGGCTCAGCTACTGTTCATCATTTTTTATAAATGTTACGCTAGATCATTTCACATCATGGTACACCACGAGAGGCATTCATATAGACTCATATATTGTTCTAGTATCGAGTTGTAATTTTGAGTTGTAAGTAAATACAAGTGTGATGATCATCATATTCAATATTAGAGCATTTCCCAAGTGAGGAAATAAAAAAATAGGCCAAAAAGAGCCCAAGAAAAATAGAGAGGCCAAAAATAGCCCAACAAAAAAAGAGAAAAAAAGGGGAAAAAGAAAAGAAAAAAATTAGAGAAAAAGAGAGAAGGGGCAATGTTACTATAGAGAGTCTCTTATGCTTTTACTTTCATATAACTAGGAGGAATTTTTCATTATAGAACTTGGCTTGTATATTCTAATGATGGGCTTCCTCAAATGCCCGAGGTCCTCATGAGCAAGCACGTTGGATACACACCCACTTAGTTTTCTAATTTAGCTTTCATACACTTAGTGCATTAGTTGCATGGCAATCCCTACTCCTTGAATTGACATCAATTGATGCGCATCTCCATAGCCTGTTGATTAGCCTCGTCGATGTGAGACTTTTTTATTTTTGCCTTCTCCATGTTCATCTCTACCACCGTACTCTATTCAACCCATAGTGCTATATCCATGGCTTGAGCTCATGTAGTGCGTGGGGGGTTGAAAAAGCTGAAGCACCTCAAAAAGCATGAACCAATTGCTCGGCTTATCGTCGGGGTTGTGCATGAGAAATACTTTGTGTTAAGAAGATGGATCATGACAAGGCTATATAATTTTGCAGGGATAACGTTCTTTAGCATTGATATTTTGAAAGTCATGATTGTTTGTTGGTATGCCTGAGTATTTACGTCTTTATGTCAAATCATAGACTATTGCTTTGAATCATTCGGATCTTAATATTCATGCCACAAAAGATAATACATGATTAATATGATATGTAGCATTCCACATAAAAAATGTTTTTATTATTTACCTACTCGAGGATGAGCAGGAATTTAAGCTTGGGGATGCTTGATACGTCTCCATCGTATCTATAATGTTTGATTTTTCCATGCCATTATAGTATCAATCTTCGACGTTTATTATGCAATTATATATCATTTCTTGGGACTAGCCTATTAACCTAGTGCCCAGTGCCAATTGTTGTTCTTTTTCTTGTTTTTGGCTTTTTCAGAAAATCTGTACCAATGGAGTCCAAACTTTTTGATGATTTTTTCTAGACCAGAAGGGACCCTTGAACCTTCAGGAGAAGACATGAAGTGCCACGAGGCAACGACAAGTCTACCAGGCGTACCCTAGGGGGTGTCCCGTAGGCTTGTGGGCCCCTCGTGGCACTTCCTGACCTAATTCCAACTCAATAAATATCCAAATATTCCCAATACATCAAAGATCCACCTAAAGTACTTTTACAGCCAACGCAAATTTCTGTTCTCACGAGATCCCATCTGGAGGCCTTTTCCGATACTCTGCCGGAGGGGGAATCGATCATGGAGGGGCTCTACATCAACCTTGCTGCCCTTTCGATGATGTGTGAGTAGTTTATCACACACCTATGGGTCCATAGCTAGTAGCTACATGGATTCTTCTTTCTCTTCGATCTTCAATACAATGTTGTCCTTGATGTTCTTGGAGATCTATTCTATGTAATCTTTTTTTCCGGTGTGTTTGTTGGGATCCGATGAATTGTGGGTTTATGATCAGATTATTCATGAATATTATTTGAGTGTTTTTGAATTCTTATATGCATGATTGTTATAACTTTATATTTCTCTCGATCTATTGATTTGGTTTAGCCAACTAGATTGATTTATCTTGCAATGGGAGAGGTGCTTTGTGATGGGTTCGATCTTGCGTTTCTCAATCCCAATGACAGAAGGGGACATGACACGTACTTGTATCGTTGCCATTAAGGATAAAAATATGGGGTTTATTCATAATGATTGAGTTCGCTTTGTCTACATCATGTCATCTTGCTTAAGGCGTTACTCCATTTTTTATGAACTTAATACTCTAGATGCATGCTGGATAGCGATCGATGTGTGAAGTAATAGTACTAGATGCAGGCAGGAATCGATCTACGTGTCTTGGACGTGATTCCTCTATACATGATCATTCCTTGAATATCGTCATAATTATTCGTTTTTCTATCAATTGCCCAACAGTAATTTGTTTACCCACCGTATGCATGTTCAAGAGATAAACCTATAGTGAAAACTATGGACCCTGGTCTATCTTTATTATATATTAAAATCTAAAAAATACCTTGCTGCAATTTATTTACTTTTATTTTATTTTGTGTTTTTGTTTATGTATCTATCACTACGAGATTTTGATCCTCGCAATTAACCGCCAAGGGATTGACAACCCCTTGTTTGCGTTGGGTGCAAATATTTGTTATTTTGTGTGTAGGTGTTGTTCACAAGGTGTTGTGTGGTTCTCTTACAGGATTGATAACCTTGATTCTTAATTGAGGGAAATACTTATCTCTACTATACTGCATCATCCTCTCCTCTTCGAGGAAATCCCGGCGTAGCTCACAAGTAGCAGCGCATGATGCGAGCTGGCCGCGGCCGAGCTTGGAGGGTCTCGGGAGGGAGCGGCGTGACCTCGTGCTCATGATAGGGCGGGGTGGGGTGATCGTTTTTCGTGGTCCTCGTGGCGGGGCGGGGACTAGGGTAGAGAGCTTCCACGGAGGCCGCGGACATGAGGGACAAAGGACGCGAGCTCCATCGTCATCCCGCCGAGAAAATAGAGAGAGATGGGGAAAACAGGAAAGTGTGGCTGCCAGTGGGGCCTAAGCAAGGTTAGTTGGATTTGGGTTGACATGGAGAACTGTCCGAACACGCTCATACGCCTTCATATCCCCCTAAATATGTCTGGTTTTAAGGGAAGCCACACAACCTGGACATATGAGGGGAAGTGAGGGGTCTGGTTGGGTCGGCATTTTTCTTTTCATTCCATGTCTCAGCTGTCCGGCCATATAGTAAGGACCGGGGATGCTCTAACCACAATAATGAAAGGATAAAAAGCAAGAAGCCTCTGGCTTCGCCCCGCTCACGCATAGTTCATCATCTTTCGGGTTCCGGCAGGCGTGCTCCAACTCGAACCCTTCACAGAAGCTCAGGGTCAGCCAACGGTGCGGCCCATGAAGGCCTCCCGCTCGTCAGCTTCCTTGCACATCCCAGGTTTCAAAACCTGTCGACTCGCACGCGTGTCAGACTCCTTGGTCCATGTTTCAAGGCGGGTCAGATGGGGCGCCCGCAGGTCGTTGCAGCGCAATGGCGCCGACCAATGTAGAGAATTTTATTTTTCCTTCGGATTTCCTCATCGTTATTTCAGGTTTCATCCAGCGTCTTTGTATTTATTTATCCTTTTCTAGGTTTATTTTTTCTTCTTTTCTAAAACCCAAGATTATTTTTACAATTCTATAATACATTTTTTTTAAATTTTCAAGTTCATAATTTTAGATATATTCAAAAAGAAACTGATAATAAATATTTGTGAAAAAAAGGTAGCTTGTTTTGTCTAGTGCCGCCCGATAATTTTATTTGTTTAGGGGACAAGCCAATCTTTATTCATCATAATCCACAATGGGAGGGATACAAGCAGCGTCATGAGGCTCGTCAAGCCACACATGTCGCCCTACCGATAAATTAATTATAAGAGCGCATGGACCCCGAGCACACCATGGAGCGCCTATTGGGCCGGTCAACTTCATATCATAGGAGCAATCGTTCGCTTCACCGAAATCACTAATTAAGGAGTACTCGTTGCAAAGAACACTCCATCTTCCCAGGTCGCGACAAGTGGCGTACATGCAGCGCGCCACTTGTCGCAACCTGGGAGTTTTTCTTTTTTCCTAGATCCGTTTATTCAAAATGTTGTATCTTTTAAACCGTGCGTTCAAATCTCGAACGTTTTCATCATTTTATTCCTCGCGTCGAGATCTTCAGAACAAGATCCCATATTGATAGGTTTTGACGAACTTTTTTTTTCATAAAAAACAGGACGAAAAAAATCGGAAGAAAAATCGAAACCGGGAGCACGGTTTTTTCCCTTTCCGAAAGAGTCACGCACGTGCCTCTGGCAAAATCACACTCGTGCCTCTCGTGGAAGCAAAACCGTGACTCTCGTGGAAGAAAAAAAACATGTTTTTTTTCGTTTCCGAGAGGCACGGCCGTGACTCTCGCGAAAGCACAACCATGCCTCTCGCGGAAGCAAAACCGTGATTCTAGTGAAAGAAAAAAACAAAAAACACGTATTTTTTCCCTTTCTGAGAAGGACGGTCGTGACTCTCGCGAAAGCACAACTGTGCCTCTCGCGGAAGCAAAACCGCGACTCTCGCGAAAGAGAAAAAAAACAGAAAACACGTTTTGTTTTTTCCTTTCCGAGAGGCACGGCCGTGACTCTCACGAAAGCACAACCGTGCCTCTCGCGGAAGCAAAACCGTGATTCTCACGAAAGAAAAAAAACAGAAAACGCGTTTTTTTCGTTTCCGAAAGGCACGACCGTGATTCTCGCTAAAGCACAACCGTGCCTCTCGCTAGGAAAAACCGTCACTTTCGCGAAAGGGGAAAAAAAAGAAAACGCGTTTTTTTCCCGCAAATTTTTTTTCGACTTTTTTTGGTCGAAAAGCTAAGGAAGGCCGGGGGAAACCAAAACGTCGAAAAAACCTGGAAAAAGAAACCGTTTAAAAAACCGAAAACATGTGCGAAAAAAAACAAAATACGGAGGGAGCGTCCAGAGCGTGACATGTGGTGAATGGCTGAGAGTGCGCCAAGTGGCGCTGATCGTTGCGAGGCTCCCGAAGAAGCGCTCGTAACTAGTTGCTCCCGCGCTTCACTCGTTTTTTTCAGGGTCGCTTCACGCGTTGAATAGGAACAACCTGGTAACATTGCGCCAGGGCTATAACGGGCGACTCCTAGTGGGCTGCCCCATTAGCGTGGTTTGCTCGGTGCCCTCGTAGTTTCGCTCCACTCTGGGTTTAGTGTTTTTTTATTTCTTTTTCTTATGTTTATTCTTTGGTTTTATTTCCTTTTTACTGGTTTTCTTTTATCTTTATTTTACATATTTCTCATTTTTTTTATTTTTCTCTTTGTTCTACTTTGGTTTTCTTTGGTTTTGGCCTTCTTTGTTTTCCTTGCCCTTTCTTTCTTTGCTGTTTTTATCGGTTTTCTTGTTTTTTTAATAGATATCTATTTTTCTCAGTACACAATGTATATTTTTAGAGAACACGTGAAACATTTTTGATACATACTGGATTTTTTCAAATACGTGATGTACATTTAAAAAAAGCATGTTTTGAATCCTTTTTTTCGTATACATGGTAACATTTCCGAATACACAACATAGATTTTTAATGGCAATAAACACGTTTTAAACCATGCGAACATTTTGTACATGCTGCAAACATTTTTTAACATTTTATGGAAATTATTTTGGAGACGAGCGAATATTTCTTTTAAAATGTCACATACATCTTTCTAATGGCAATAAACATTTTGAGCCTATGGGAACATTTTTTTTACATTGTGCATGCATTTTCTAAATGCCATGAACATTTTTTCTTGAAACGTGTGAACATTTGCCATTGAAAAGGGAAAAAGACGGGAAGCCACTTGTGGCACTTACAGAAAACGTACCCGTCGAGAATAGTTTCACATACTTGCTTGAGCTCTGCTGTTCCCGCCGACAGTCCCGAACAGTAGCTCATCCGAATCCAACCCAGAAACGTCGCGTCTCACAAGCAGTAGCAGCTCCATCGGCTGGTCTCTGACTGAGATGGAGTCACAGTGGAGACCAACTTCAACATCGCTCCAACTTACAGTGATCAACTGTGGCAGCATCTCCGAACATTCCTACTGTAACGGCGGGGGCGACAACGGCGACATCGCCGGCCTCTCCGCTGTTGTTCCACTCCGGGACGGGACGGCTCGGCCGGCCATGGCCATGGTAGCGTAACATCAGCCATAGCAGCAGTGTAGTACGGTACGCACAGCCACTGCAGCAGTGAGCATCTACCTGTACGTACCGGCCTGCACTGCTAGCTGCAAGCAGGTTAATCATAACTCTGGGTTCTTCTGGACGGATCAGGTGCATGCATCGCTGCATTTCCTGTAAAATATTTGGAACAGCTCCGAGGCTCCAATATGTTTATGTACATGTTGGTCATGTGCTAGTTGAGTTATGATATGCCGGTATCGATAAAGGCGGCGTTCAGATAGTGCGTTGACGCTCTGATCAATCACTGCAACAAAATGAAGCATCGGTTGTTTATGTGTGGTCCTTTCCTGAGATAATCAGTGAGGCAAATCAAGGCTGTTTTAGAATTAGGCTGCTGGTATCAAAGGTACCGCCACCAATCCACCATGCCTAGTTTACGCCGGCGGCAACTGTGTTTGGCAATGCCAAATGCGTCAGCCGTGAGCTCACTACCTAACCACCTGACCGAACCCTGAATAACAAAGACTATCTACCGATCCATTTGATGTTTAACAATTGCAAGTTTCAAGTTTGCAATGCGCGATCGATTAATCGAATGATGAGAGGTTGTTGATGCCGAGGAAGTAAAGAACGCCCCAGTTGTTGTACGATGTTTCTGTTTGTGGATGCCATGCATGCATGTGCCAGCTGCCACACACAAAAAAGATAATACTACTCTAGATCTTTCCCCCGCGTGAGGCGACTCGGGAGCGATTAGGTCTGCCTCCCCTCGCCGCCGTCGCCGGCGGCCTCCGGCCGGCCCGCGGAGCGGTGGGACCCCTTCCACCTCCTCCTCCGTCCATCCCCGCGTTGGTCCCCCTCCCTGCTCGCCTGCCTCGTCCTCGGCGGCGCGAGGCTGTGTGGAGATCGCCGCCGCCGGTTCGTCCTGGTTGTCTCCCCGCAGGCTGGGGCCTTGCCTCCTGCCGCCGGCCGGCCTGGGGAGCGGGCCTGGCCGTTGCTGGCTACTTCCCCGTCCGGTGGGCTGCTTCCTCTGCTTGGAGCGGCCATATCTGGATCATGGTGTTGGGGTGCTTGGAGCGGCCAGATCTGGATCATGGTGTTGGGGTGCTTGGAGGGGGTCAGTCTGGGATGGGGCCTCGGAGTGGTGCTCGTTACGGTGGCTGGAGCGGCCGGCTTCGCGTGAGCTGCTCGCCTCTTTGGAGATGGGTGAGTATGGCTCTTTGGATTTGGGGCGGCGGCCCTTCCGGCAAGACTCCATTGGCTTGACCGGTGCTCCTTGGTGCTGGCCGTTCTTCCTCGGCCGCGGGGGCGGTGAGGCGGCGGCTGTGGTGCGGGCGTCTCGGCGCCGCCCGATCCAGATCTGAAGGCCTCCGTCTACTTCAACCAGGGCTGCCTCCGATGGTCCTGCTTTGGGCGGCCTTTGTCGCCGGAGTTGTACCTGTTTGGCGGCTGGAGGTGGGAGGTGGCTCCGGAGAAATCCGAGGCCAGCAGTGCTGGTCACGACGGAGGCGACGCCCGAGGGCGCCGTACCCTTCTTGTAGGCGCCGTCCAGGTTGCCTCCTTCCCCTCTTCCTTCCACCTAGCTCGTATGCCGAGCGAAAGCCCAAATCCTTGGCGGACCGAGCGACATCGGTGCTCCGGGCGTCTTCATCCTCTTGGGGGTGTCGTTCATGGTGAGCTTGGGGTGGATGTGATGCTTTGGTTGCTTGGCGGCGGATTGGTCTTCAGCAGCCCTGTCGGGTCTCGGCGAAGCGGTGCTTCATCCTACTCATTGATGGCGGCGTATCTCGGCGGCGTGGCGCAATGGAGATTCAGCGTCCGATGTGTGGCGATGGAGTCGCGCAGGAGGACGAAACTGTCTGGTGTCGTGGTGACGTCAATGGCTGAGTGGCCAGACAAGGTAGAAGTCTCAATTTGATCTGAAGACGGACCTGTGGAAGATGGCGGCGATGACACACGAGTGTGTCTGACCGGATTGTGCCCCAGACCCGGTATG
The DNA here is from genome assembly GCA_021605205.1 of Aegilops longissima. NCBI lineage: Eukaryota > Viridiplantae > Streptophyta > Magnoliopsida > Poales > Poaceae > Aegilops > Aegilops longissima. The sequence continues at coordinate 790,209,156 of CM038677.1, read as the reverse complement.
TAGCTCGGCTGGGGCTTCCGAATGTGTTTCGGCTTTCGGCTTTTGATGTTAGGCTTAGGTGAGTTGTCTGGGTAGTGACCCAGTTAGCACCCCTTCATCATTTTGAATAGGAATAGCGGCATATGTTGTCAAGATGGTGAATTCAGGCACATTATTATAGTACTTTGTAAGGTCCTAAAGAATAATCAATAAAGTGTCACTAGTAGAAAAAGGGCCTGTTGACCCGGTTGGTGAGGGCCTTTAGTCCCGGTTCATGAACCGGGACTAAAGGGTCGGTACTAATACCCTGGCCCTTTAGTCCCGGTTCAATCCGAACGGGACTAATGGGCCTCCACGTGGCCTGTCCGCTGAGCCAGTAGAGGGCCTTTGGTCCCGGTTGGTGGCACCAACCGGGACCAATAGGCATCCACACGTCAGCATTTCTTTGGCTCTGGTTTTTGTTTTTTTTTTTGAAAAGGGGGGGGGGGGGTTTGGGGGGTTTTGGGGGGTTAATTTAGGTGTTTCATATATTGTGCTATAGCTAGCTAATTAATAGAGAAAAGTGTCCTCTCTTTTGTCCGTGCTTGGTCGACGCTACGTACTATACATACGTATAGAGAGGACTAACTAGACATGCTAGCTAGCTAGTAATTAAGCAAACAGAAGATCGTCATGAACATATATGCATACAGAGAGAAGTGATATCGACCACCTCTCCTTCTCCGAGAGATTGGTCGAACAACAAGTTCTCGTATATCTATCCGACACTACCGGCTACATATATACAATAATTATCTTTTACAATACGGACGCGTGGTCCACATAGTATTCTCCGTCTTCAGCGATCACATGGTCAAGAAAGAATGCCGCCAATTCCTCTTGAATTGCTCGCATGCGATCTGGTGCTAGGAGTTCATCCCGCTTCAAACATCTAATTTTAAGAAAGGGTCAATACATATATATATATATATATATATATATATATATATATATATATATATATATATATATATATATATATATATATATATATATATGAATGAATGAAACTCAACACAAATGATGGTAATAAAATAAAATTGTGAATATTTTATTTACGCACTTCATATTGTTTGTCGGAGTAGCCCTCTCACAGGTCGTGTGGCGGATGGACTCGCAAACGTAGTATCCACAAAATCATTCCCTTGTTCCTGCCACAACCACTTTACAAGAAACAGAGGTCAATCAAACTGATAATTAGCAAGCATGCTAAATGGTATTGATGAAACTAGCGCTTGAATCACTAGGAGATGCGCGTGGAATATGCTACTATATAGTACTTACTTTGGTGTCTAAATTGCAGCTTCTTGGTAGTCCCGAGCTTTTTGGTGAATTTTCCCAAGCCCTGCCATACAAAGAAAACAATTACTTGATATCAGAAATGAACAAAGTTGCTGATATGGTGGATAATGATCGATTTAACTTACTTCTCGAGCATTTCAGTCATTTCCGCATACTCCTTGGGATCTTTTCGTCTCGAGTCTAAGACAGTTACTACTCCCTGCTCAAGCTTAATCTCTAGGAGAATATAGTGGAACCTGCACATGCATGCATAACTCATCAATATTACATTACTATAACCTGGACTAAATAAGGGAAACCGAATATGCCACAAGACAGTAACACTCACATGTAGTTGTAAGGAAAGAGTATTATATTTTTGTGTTCATTTATTTCCAACGATCGTAGCAAGTTGGCCTCGGTTTTGGCGGCACGATATTTAACCTCATTTGCATCTATGAGATATGTGTTAATGAACCCAATATCACCCACTTGTTTTTTCTTCATTTCTGCGATCTTCAATCTGCATAATATAGTGAGGATATTTATAAATACATGCAATGAAAGAGCTGAGTTATATAGAGATACTTAATGATGAAGTAGTACTACTTACAGACAGTAGCAGGTGACCATTGCTTTATCGAGGGCCAATTGATTGAAAACTGATAGAACTCCTCAAATGGAATAGGCAACAGTTCAATTCCAAGGAGGTCATGCTCCTTTTAACTCTCACATACAAAGTATTCCTCCCTCGGACTCTTTGCAGGTTTTCATGTACCAATCATGCAATCTTCGCATCATCGTTGTTAGAGAGCTTTCATCTTTGACGAGAGGCTTCCGTATCGTATCTTTGTATCTGCACCTCCAAGAAATCATAATGTACATCGTCGGGCAGGTAATCTGCAGGATTGCCATAACCGGGCACCATCCTCGGATCGACGATGTCGCTAGCAGGCACCTTGAGCGGGGGGCACGATTGCTTCGCTTGTTCGCCGAGCTGGGCAATTTGTTTCCAGCTCGTCGTTCTTTCATCCTTTGATCACCGACAGATTTCCGATCTCTCCGCTTCGCAAATGCCTTTCCAATAATGCGCTCATAGTTGCCTTTCGGCGGAGACTTGGGTGGTTTTGTCAGGGCAGCCAGAGTGCGCTTCGCTTTGACCGGATCTACCTTCTCCTCCGGAGGTGGATGTCTCTTTGCTTTCAACCCTTGAAACCAGTCATCCACTTCGGTCTGCGCGATCTTCGCGTTTTCCTCCTCGCTCCTCTCAGACGGTAACTTCTCCGAGTCTTCAGAGAAGGACCGAATCAGATCTCTCCTCCGCCTTTGGCTGTCTGCTAGACGCCGCAGAGCAGACGGAGCGGATGTCTTCTTTCCTTGCTTACAAGGCGGAGGAGAAGGACTACGACGCGCCGGAGCAGCCGGAGCGGCGGCGGGTCTCTTCCGCCCTTGCTGACGAGGCGGAGAAGGAGGAGGCTGGCTGCCCGGACGCCGGTGCAGGCGGAGAAGGAGACGGAGTGCCGCCACGCCGGAGAAGGAGCCGCCGAGTGCCCTGATCGCCACTCGCCGGAGGAGGAGGCGGTGGAGGAGGCGGAGTGCCTGACTCGCCGGAGGAGGAGGAGGAGGAGGCGGAGGCGCCCAGTTCGGAAGGTTGATGAGATCCTTCCGCCATAGGCATGGAGTCTTGAGCAGTAACCCAGCCGATACTCCCTTCACCGGTAGGGTGGTCAAGCCGAGGTCCTCAAATCCTCCGTTATTTCATCGACCATCACTTTAGCATATCCTTCGAATCGGCGGCGGTGAAAAGTTGAGTCGGGTTTAGTAGGATAAACAGAGCCAACAGCCGCCTTGACCTTCAAATTGCTCCATTGCGCCATAAGGTGGCAATTTTCAGCATCCGTGATAGCATCCACGGATAGCTGGCAGGAGCCGTCAAGGCATGCTGCTCGCTGAAGCAGCTCGGTGGAAGCCACGCTGCTTCTCCACCGAGATGGCGGGTAGCCGGGGAAGCTTCGCAGGTCGTTTGTTGTCATCTGCTGCTTCTCGTTCCTCTTCTCGTTCCTCTAGCCCCATTACCCTTTCGTGCAGCGCTGCATTAGGCTCTGCTCCGTTTCTTCCTCCTCTCATGGGTTTTGTACCCCTGCGTCCGAAATCCAGCCTTCCACGAAATGGAGCTGGCGTGCCTCGTGTCCGTCCAGGTGCTCAGGATTCCCGAGGGCCATTGTGAGCTCGCCCTTCTCCTGTCTTGAACGAACTTCCCTTGCTGCGCTGCTTCGATATAATGCTGAAGCCTCTTGACTGGTATGTCCAATTGTTCGTCCGTCCAAATGCACTTCCCGTTATAGGGTCCAAGGATCCGCCGCCCCAAGAACCAAGTCCGCAATGGTCCGCCAGTTCATTGTCTCGGTTCGATCCCTTTATCAAGCAGATCATTCTCAGCCTTGGCCCACTTAGGCGGGCTACGAGGTAGCCACCGACCCGTGCGATGGTGAAGCTTCTTCTTCGCAGCATTTCTCTTGTTTTTCGCTGACATCTTTTTACTCTTTTTCGATGTCTTGTAGGCCACAAATGCGGGCCAGTCATCTCTGATCTTCTCATATTTGCCCTTGAATTCTGGTGTCTCATTTTTTTCGACATACGTATTGAGTTCTTTCTTCCAATTCCTGAATAGTTTTGCCATCTTCTTAAGAGCAAAAGACTTGATTAATGGCTTTATTACTGGCTTCTCCGGATCATCCTCTAGCGGTAGGGTAAAATTTGACTTCAGCTTAGTCCAAAGATCATTTTTCTGCATATCATTGACACAAGACACCTCAGGATCTTCGTTCTTAGGCTTATACCATTGGTGGATGCTGATCGGGATCTTGTCCCTAACCGAGAACCCTGACCGAGCAACAAATGCCTTCTTTGTCGGTAGGGTTCAATCGGTTGGCCGTCATACGCGATTTGTATGATCTCAAACTTTTCATCCGAGCTCAACTTTTCTTGGGCCTCGTCTCTTTACGAAGTTGTGCTCGATCCGAGGGCTAGAAAAAGAACAAAGACGAGAGTTAATTAATATGTGTACATATATACCAAAACAAAGACGAGAGCTAGTCAGACAGGCTTAACTAATATATATATACCTGGCCGGACTCGGTTTGGTGATCACCGGAGCCGTCCTCACGGTCTACTTCTTCACCCTCTCCTTCTTGCACCGGCATTGGGTCATCAGAGCCATGTAAATCATAGCCAGCTGCTTCTTCACCCTCTCCTTCCAGACCATCGTTGTCGTTGAGAAACATCAACGAGCAGACGACATCACTTCCTTGTGCGATTATGTCCCTCAACAACGCTTCTTGTGCTTCGTCTCGGGGTGTCCATAGTTTCTACAAATATTTACAACATGGCAATTATTATTCAAACATGACAGATATGGATATATTAGTGCCAACGTAGAACTAGCTAGCTAATCACAATAAGGAATCATATTAGTGGCCTCGACGCTGCTTCTCTAGGGTTCGGGGTGGCCTCGACAACGCTTCAAGGGTTAGGGGGTGGCCTCGAGAACGCTTCAAGCTAGGAGGGTAATATCGACCCCCCACGTGTTGAAGCTATCGGGAGGGGTCGGCGTTGAACAGTACATCTATGTCCCACAAGTGACGTGGGCATCGACGCCATGATAGGGTAGAGGGTCGTGGATCGCCGAGCGGTCGAGGGTCAAGGGTCAAGATCGCCGAGGGTCGGGAGGTTGCCTAGTGTCAAAGGATTCAACAAAACCATGTCTTCATCATTAGGCGAAAATAACAGGTGCATGATGGTGAAGCTCTCCAAAGTTGTTTTGGAGCGGAGTCCCAGATAGGATAATTAGCTTTTGGTACAAAGTTCAGCAAAAGGCAAATTATCCTATCCGGACTCCATTCCGTAACAACTTTGAGGACTTCGCACCATCATGCCATGGTTACTTTTGCCAATGATGAAGCCATGGATTTCTTCAACACTTTGACACTATAGGAACCTCGACCATGAAACCTTTGACCCTTGACCCTTAACGACCCTCGACCCTCTACCCTAGTTCCCGACCCTCGACCCTCGGCGATCCTCGACAACCTCGTTCCCGATAAAATTAAGAAGAAGAAGAAAAAGAGGAGAAAAAGGAGAAGAAGCTCCTCTATTCCTTCTTCTTCTCCTCTTTTTTTCTTCTTCTTCTCTTCTTCCTCTCCTCGTCTTCTCCTTCTTCTTCTCCTTCTTTCTCTACTTATTTTCCTTTTCCTTATTTTACTTTTTCCTCTCCACTAACATAAAATGCACTAACCTAAAATGCAACAAACATAAAATGCACTAAATCGATCAACTAACCTAAAATCAGTGATAAAATGCACTAACCTAAAATCGATATCTACTAACAACTTAAAAAATAATACATATATGAAAAATGCATATATTAAAAAACATCATCATATCATCAACAGAAAAAATAGTATATTTTCTAAAATCTATCTTTTGCATATATACATCAACATATATATACACTAACCTAAAATGCACAAAATGCTATCGGAGAGGGGTATATCGACCCCCTCATGTATCCACATACATACATCTATACATACATATATACTTACATATATGTATAAATTTTTGCATATAGAAACTTTTGCATATATAAAGTTTTTCTAAAATCTAACTTTTGCATTATATGAACATATATACAGAGAACATATACATAAAATGTACAAAAAATAAGAGAAAGGGGCGTGGCGGCGGAGCGCGCGGCGTGTGGTCGGGCCGGGCCGGCAGGGCGGCGGCGACGGGTCGGCGCTGGGCCGGCAGGGCGGCGGCGACGGGTCGGGCAGGGCCGGGCCAGGCAGGGCGTGGCGGCAAGCGGCGACGGCGACGGCGACGGGTCGGCGAGGGCGGCACAAGGTGACGGCGACGGGTCGGGCGGCAGGGCGGGGGCGGCACGTGTCGGGCAAGGCAAGGGCAGGCAGAAGTGCAGGGTCGGGGCAGCGAGGGCGAGCGGGCGCGTGTGGGCGGCGGGCGATGGTGTCGAGCAGCAGGTGGTCGGGCCGCAGGGCGGCGGCGGCGACGGCGACGGGTCGGGGCAGGGCAGGGCGGCGACGGCGAGGTGGACCAGCCTGACGGCGTCGGGGCAGGGCTCGGCGGCGACGGCGACGAGGAGCAGAAGGCGTCGGGGCGAGAAGAAACAGATGAATTTTGGCGAAAACTGCTAAGTGTTGTATATATAGCAAGGGCATTAGTCCCGGTTCGTGGCTCCAACCGGGGCTAATGCCTCTTTAGTCCCGGTTGGAGCCACCAACCGGGACCAAAGGCCAATTTTCAACAGCCCAAAGGGCGGAAGCGGCGACCTTTGGTCGGTTGGTGGCACCAACCGGGACTAAAGGGGCATTGGTCCCGGTTGGAGCCACGAACCGGGACCAATGCCCCCTTTAGTCCCGGTTGGTGCCACCAACCGGGACCAAAGGCCACGTGCTGCCCCGCGCCAAATGTTTAGTCCCACTCGCTAGTTGAGAGGAGCCGCACCAGTTTATAAGGTGCGGTGCGGCCCTCTCGAGCTCCTCTCTAAAGCAGGCTTTGGCCTAACTCGCCATCTGTGCTGTGGGCTTGCTGGGCCTTCCATGGCCTGAATCTCGCCCATAGGGTTTCTAGTCGTATTCAGCCGTGGGGGCCCGAAGAGGTGGCACTTTTTTTTGCTTTATATTTTATTTCTTTTTGCTTTTAGTTTTAGAAAAATATAAACTTTCTATTAGTGCCATTAGTTTTAAAATTTGAAAACACTTTTTTGTTTTCTTTGTTGCTTTATTTATTTTATTTTGTTTCTACTTACAACAAAATACTTATTGTTGCTATTTTTATTTTTTTCAAGTTTTTTGTTTTGTTTTCTGCATTATTTATTTTCTTTTGGTTTTTGCTTTATTTTTAATTCTTTTTGCTTTTAGGTCAGCAAAATTATAAACTTTCTGTTAGTGCTTTTAGTTTTAGAAAAATATAAACTTTCTGTTAGTGCCATTAGTTTTAAAATTCAAAAACACTTTTTTGTTTTCTTTGTTGCTTTATTTATTTTATTTTGTTTCTACTTACAACAAAATGCTTATTGTTGCTATTTTTTTTCAAATTTTTTTGTTTTGTTTTCTGCATTATTTATTTTCTTTTGGTTTTTGCTTTATTTTTTAATTCTTTTTGCTTTTAGGTCAGCAAAATTATAAACTTTCTGTTAGTGCCATTTGTTTTAGAACAATTATAAACTTTCTGTTTGTGCCATTAGTTTTATAAAATTTGAATTCTTTGAAATTTGTGTGAATCACAAGTTTGTGAGCTCAACAAGGCGAGAGGGACGGGCTTATAAACCGTGTGAGCGCCCTTCGTTGGCGAGGTTTTCAAATTCATAGTTTTCAAATGAACTCTGAAAAAGTTGGCATAGCATGTTCATGAACAAAATGGACAATGGTATCATACTGTGTGTTACAAAGTTGGCATGGTATCATCATAATAGTTGCGGAGAAAGTCTTCACTTTTTCTTCGCTTGTGTCGCTTTGCTTATTGCGCCAGAACCATGGATAATCTTCATCGCTTATCGGGATGCTTGGGTCAGCCTTGACTTTGAAGGGGGAATTTCATGAAAATTTTCATACTCTTCGACATGTCTCATCTTGCCCTCCACTCCCTGTGGATGTCCCTTTTCTGAAAGAACTATGTGGCGCTTTGGCTCATTGTATGATGTATTCGCTTCCTTATCTTTTCTTTTCCTCGGTATGGTAGACATGTCCTTCACATAGATAACCTGTGCCACATCATTGGCTAGGACGAACGGTTCGTCGCTGTACCCAAGATTTTTCAGATCCGTTGTTGTCATTCCGCATCGTGGGTCTACCTGCACCCGCCTCCTGACAGATTGACCCACTTGCACTTAAACAAAGGGACCTTAAAATCTACTCCGTAGTCAAGTTCCCATATGTCTACTATGTAACCATAATATGTGTCATTTCCTTGTCGGTTGCTGCATCAAAGCGGACACCTCTGTTTTGGTTGGTGCTCTTTTCATCTTGGTCAATCGTAAAATGTATTCCCATTTATCTCAGATCCTTTCCAAATCATTACAGTCGAAGATGGTCCCCGGACAACAAGTACAGCTCATCACAAACAGTGCTGTCACCTCGAGACGTGTTTCCAACCAACTGCTGAAAGTCCTGATGTGTTCACATGTAATCCGATCGTCGACCGCTCCGGTGTTTGGAGCGCAGATCGTTCTTGTGTTCATCGACATACGGGTCACCAAGGTAGAGTTCTCAGAGACCTGTAGTGTGCTTGAGACCAAGAATATCCATCCCTGCATATTATTGAGTCTCTTCCAAGCGTGTTTTTCCATTCAGTCTCCCCTCATACCGCGATTTAGGGAGACCTATCTTATTAAGGCCAGGAATGAAGTCAACACAAAACCCGATGACATCCTCTGCTTGATGGCCCATGGAGATGCTTCCTTCGGCCTAGCACGGTTACTGAACATATTTCTTTAGGACTCCCATGAACCTCTCAAAGGGGTACATATTGTGTAGAAATACGGGCCCCGAATGACAATCTCGCCGACTAGATGAACTAGGACGTGCGCCATGATATTGAAGAAGGATGGTGGGAACACCAGCTCGAAATCGACAAGACATTGCGCCACATCACTCCTTAGCGTTGGTACGATTTCTGGATCGATCACCTTCGAGATATTGCATTGAGGAATGCACATAGCTTCACAATGGCTAATCGGACGTTTTCGGTAGAAGCCCCTCAATGCAACCGGAAGCAGCTTGCGTCATAATCACGTGGCAGTCATGAGACTTTAGGTTCTGGAACTTTTCTCGGCATATTTATTATTCCCTTTATATTCGACGAGAAGCCGTCGGGACCTTCATCTCGAGCAGGCATTGAAAGAATATTTCTTTCTCTTCTTAAGAAGAGCGTAGCTGGCGGGACCTTCATACCGCTTCGGAGGCATGCCCTCTTTTTCGCAAGCGTTGCAGGTCCTCTCGTGCCTCGGTGTATCTTTTGTCTTCCCATACACGCCCAAGAAGCCTAGCAGGTTCACGCAAAGGTTCTTCGTCACGTGCATCACGTCGATCAAGAGCGGACCTCTAGGTCTTTCCAAAGAGGGTAGGTCTCAAAATATAGATTTCTTCTTCCACATGGGTGCGTGATTCTCGGCGTCATTCGAACAGCTAGTCCGCCGGGACCCTTTCCAAAGATTACGCGTAAATCATTGACCATAGCAAGTACGTGATCACCGGTACGCATGGCGGGCTTCTTCCGTGATCTGCCTCGCTTTGAAATGCTTGCCTTCCTTTCGACATTGATGGTTGGTCGGAAGAAATCGACGATGGCCCGGTACACATTCTTCCTGCAGCTTCCTGTATATACTATCGGTGTCAAGTAAACAGTGCGTGCATGCATGGTATCCCTTGTTTGTCTGTCTCCGAAGGTTACCGAGAGCGGGCCAATCGTTGATGGTCACGAACAGCAACGCCTTTAGGTCAAATTCTCCTTTTGTGCTCATCCCACGACGCACACCGCTTCCATTCCACAGCTGTAAAAGTTCTTCAACTAATGGCCTTAGGTACACATCAATGTCGTTGCCGGGTTGCTTAGGGCCTTGGATGAGAACCGGCATCATAATGAACTTCCGCTTCATGCACATCCAAGGAGGAAGGTTATACATACATAGAGTCACGGGCCAGGTGCTGTGATTGCTGCTCTGCTCCCGAAAGGATTAATGCCATCCGCGCTTAAAGCAAACCATACGTTCCTTGGGTCCTTTGCAAACTCATCCCATATTTCTCTCGATTTTTCTCCACTGCGACCCGTCGCGGGTGCTCTCAACTTCCGTCTTTCTTACGGTCCTCACTGTGCCATCGCATCAACTTGGCATGCTCTCGTTTCGAACAGACGTTTCAACCGTGGTATTATAGGAGCATACCACATCACCTTCGCAGAACCCTCTTCTGGGAGGCTCGCCGTCAACATCACTGTGGTCATCTCTCGTCGATCATATACCGCAATGCACCGCATACCGGGCATGCGTTCAGATCCTTGTAGGCACCACGGTAGAGGATGCAGTCATTAGGGCATGCATGTATCTTCTCCACCTCCAATCCTAGAGGGCATCGACCTTCTTTGCTGCGTATGTACTGTCGGGCAATTCGTTATCCTTTGGAAGCTTCTTCTTCATTATTTTCAGTAGCTTCTCAAATCCTTTATCAGCACAGCATTCTCTGCCTTCCTTTGCAGCAATTCGAGTACGGTACCGAGCTTTGTGTTGCCATCTTCGCAATTGGGGTACAACCCTTTTGTGATCCTCTAACATGCGATCGAACTTCAGCTTCTCCTTTTGACTTTCGATTGTGTCCTTGCATCGACAATGACCCGCGGAGATCATCATCATGGGGCACATCGTCTGGTTCCTCTTGATCTTCAGCAGCTTCGCCCGTTGCAGCACCATCGTGCACATCGTCAGTGCATCTTGATGTTCAGTAGCATCACCGTATTCAGGGGCACATAGTTGTCATCGTACTCTTCTTCCTCGCCGTCTTCCATCATAACCCCTATTTCTCCGTGCCTCGTCCAAACATTATAGTGTGGCATGAAACCCTTGTAAAGCAGGTGGGTGTGAAGGATTTTCCGGTCGAGTAAGACTTCAGTATTCCACATATAGGGCATGGACAACACATAAAACCATTCTGCTTGTTTGCCTCAGCCACTTGAGAAAAGCATGCACGCCTTAATGTACTCGGAGGTGTGTCATCACCGTACATCCATTGCCGGTTCATCTGCGTGCATTATATATAATTAATGTGTCAAAAATCATTACAGAACATCATGAATAGATAATTAAGTGACCAAATTAATAGAAGTTCATCATCACATAAAACCAAAGTACATACATAGTTCTCATCTAACAACATAAAGCTCTGCAGAGCATCTAAATTAATTAAACCATACATTGAAACTATGTAAAACATTTCAATGTGAAAACAAATACGATCATAATCGCAACCAAGGTAACAACTGATCCAACGGCATAATGATACCAAGCCTCGGTATGAATGGCATATTTTCTAATCTTTCTCATCTTCAAGCGCATTGCATCCATCTTGATCTTGTGATCATCGATTTACATCCGCAACATGCAACTCCAATATCATCTTCTCCTCCTCAAGTTTTTTATTTTTCCTTCAAGAAATTGTTTTCTTCTTCAACTAAATTTAACCTCTCGACAATAGGGTCGGTTGGAATTTCGGTTCAACAACCTCCTAGATAAATAAAATCTATGTCACGTTGGTCGGCATAATTTTCATAAACAATAAATGAACCAATAGTTATGAAAAGATAATATATACCACATCCGAATCATAGACAGGACGAGGGCCGACGGGGGCGGATACCAAAACCATCGCACTATATAAGATGCAATAATAAAAGTAAGAAAATAATACAAGTAAGAATATTTTTCCTTTCGTAAAGAAGATAAGAACAAGAGGCTCACCACGGTGGTCTTGGCGATGAGATCGGCGCTGGTGATCGACGGCGGTGAAGACGGGACGGGTGTGACGGACCGCTAAACCTAGACAAATATTGAGGAAAATGGAGGTTGGAGGTCGAGCTTGAGAGGAGAAAGCTTAAGTAGTGTGGCTCGGCATTTCATCGAACACCTCATGTGCATAGGAGGTGAGCTAGAGCACCACAATGCCCCCCCTCGCCGGCAAGAGAAAAACATAGCAATGGAGTGCTCTATTCACGAGCGAGGGGTATATATAGGCAGCACTATTGGTCCCAGTTCGTGGCATGAGCGGGACTAAAGGAAGCCTTTGGTCCCGTTCATGCCACTAACCGGGACCAATAGTGATGGGCCAGAGCCAGGACCATTGGTTCCGGTTCGTCCCACCAACCGGGACCAAAAGGTCCGGACGAACCGGGACCAATGGCCCACGTGGTCTCGGCCGCCCCCCGGGCTCACTTAACCGGGCAATAGCTCCATTGGTCCCGGTTCGATTGAACAGGACTAATGGGCTAAACTGCCCTGGACGAAAGCCCCTTTTTCTACTAGTGTGTCCGTATGCATCTCCGAGATGCAGAGGCCGGAAGTCATCCTCCTTTTCTAAAAAAAAGATCTTCAGATCGATCCAACTCGACCCAGCTACTCAGGCATTGATGCGAGCAACGTACGCATGAATCTAGCGCAGGAAGCATGCCAGGGTTTTTCTCCTAACACGTACGAGGCACTTGCATGGATCATATACACTTTAAACACATGCATGACGTAGCACAGGATGAACAACAACAACTCAGAGCATGTATAGTTTGGTATTCCCATGCGATCGGGCGCTAAATTTCGTGTTTTGACCCTTTGGATTGAGAATTTCAGGATCTGACCCCTGTTTGATTATTTTTGATATTTGACCCTTTTGCTACCGTCAGGGTCTTTGGCGGTCGGGTTAGACAGCCTACCGCCAGAGACCCTGGCGGTAGGGTGTGACGGAGGGGACGGCGGCCGTCATCGCGCGCTGACGTGGATAAGTACCTTACCGCCAGAGCCCCTGGCGGTACGCTGTCTAATCCTACCGCCAGGGGCTCTGGCGGTAAGGCATGGCCGAGTTTTGCTGTACAGGCCTTCTGTAACGAAATATGCAAGTGCCTCAGGCGGGAAGGCTGTTCGACCCTACCGCTGTGGAGCCCGCCAGTAGGGTCCTTTATTTGTTTTTCAAGTTCATTTGGTTGCTTGTTTTCAATTTCAATATGAAAGCAATATCACAACAAGTTTTACAAATATGACAGCAATATATGAGCTCACATATTAATAAAGGTTTCACATAGCAAATATCAAACAGTTTACACATAGATTCATAAGTAGGAAATAGTAAATAGCAAACTTGTCCACATAGTTTGACAACCCTTATTAAAACATAGATGCATATCCAATAGACATGTTTATAGGTTGGATATACCCCCCTCCCCCCGCGTATGCTAGGCCTGGCCGTGGACACAGATACAGCAGCGGATCCACCGGTTCAGGCGGAGGCGGAACGCTGGTCGGCATCCGCCCGTTCAAGCACTCCCACCTTGTCATGCCAGCTGGAGTTTTCGCCTCCGCCCTTCCCCAGTTGATGATATCGAACGCCGATGAACTTGGGGGCGGCATCCTGGCTCTCTCCTCCGCATTGCTCTCGAGGTAGATCCTCCGGCCCAAATTGTGCAGCTCCCAGTTGGAGTGCTGCTTGGCAACTTAATGGTCCCTTCCCGGCGTTCACGGCAGATAGTTGGATCTCCCTCCATCTCTGCAGTCACTCTCTTCCACTCCTTCACACTCTGCGACCAACACTTCACATCATCGGTGATCCGTTCTGCCCTCTCGTACCACCGCACTGCCCTCGTCTCCGGTAGGAACTCGTCTGAAAAAGCGGTCACCGGCAGCAGAAGCTCGGGGAAGGACTCGTACACGTACGGAAGTGGCAAGGCGGAAGGGTCGTGTTGGAGATGAATGGGCGATGGTTGCGCCAGTGTTGCAGACCTGAACATGTGGACCAAATAAATAAAATACATATATCAAGATGTGTCAAATGCAAAATCATACCATATCATACCAACCAAATCCGGTACTTGCATCATATATATTTTGTTTACTACAATATGCATCATATCAACATGCATCATATCATAAAAAAACAACATCATAAAACAACATCTTCATATCATATCAACATGCATCATAAAACTACTATCAAGTGCTCCCACATGCATTACATCATAATTTTTTTAACAAAAAATACTATGAACTAGGGTTCATCTTCACACTAACATATGAACTATTGATTAGAGTTCATATTCAATACCACTACTTACTAAAGAACTACAACTACAATCAAGCTAAAACAATCTTAGGTGAAAAAAATCCAATCTAAATTCAAAAACATGAGGGATTTCAAGCAAATAATGCGTCGAAACGGAAGCAAGTTTGCAAAAACTAATTGGAGGGATTGGAGGAGCTTACGTTTCTTTTTTCGGGGCCATCTCGATCCACAAAAACAGTCAACAAACGGTGAAGATCCGAGGGGGAGAGTGGAGGAGATGAGAGAGGGAGAGAGGGGCGACTTGGGGGAGAAAAAGAAGAACTGCCGATGGGGGGAGGGGGAAGGGCGGGGAGAAGGGAAGGGGCGCGGGGGTCTCGGGCGAAATAACTGCCCCGCACCCTATCGCCAGGAGCTCCGGCGGTAGGTTTACACAGCCTACCGCCAGGGCCCCTGGCGGTAGGGTGCAACGGAGGGGGGACGACGCCGTCTCCGCGCGCGGACGTGGATAAATTGCCTACCACCGAAGACCCTGACGGTAGGAAAAAGGATCAAATCTCAAAAAAAAATTAAACAAGGATCAGATTCTGCAATTCTTTATCGAAAGGGTCAAAACACGAAATTTTGCCGCGATCGGGCGAGATCGATCCAATTACTGCCGTGTCAGAAACAGGCAGTGTATCCACGTACATGTCCGTGCCGTGCCCCATGCGCGGCAGCATATATAAGTTTTCTGACGATGAAATGCCGTAAAAGTACGTACGTTGCAACATAAGTTATTGGAACAGTGTAGGTGTTGAGTGCGCGCGTACGTATCGTAGGCACGAAGCAAAAACACTTACATGCATTGATGCCGGAGCGTGTGTAGAAAACTGTGGGATGATAATATTGTGTTATGTTGTATTGAATTGACCCTCGTATGGGGTATATATAGAAGTACATGAGGGATAGAGGTTTGAAGAATAAGACAAGATATTATGTGTTTAAACTAAGTTTATCTCTATCTTTCTTTATCTCTACGTTTATACTTCTAACATTCCCCCTCAGTCGTAACGGGAGTGAAGCGGACGATTACGACTGAATTTGAAGTCTTGCGCTTCCGTACCATGTAGAAAACTATGGGATGATAATATTGTGTTATGTTGTATTGAATTGACCCTCGTATGGGGTATATATAGAAGTACATGAGGGGTAGAGGTTTGGAGTATAAGGCAAGATATTATGTGTTTAAACTAAGTTTATCTCTATCTCTCTTTATCTCTACGTTTATACTTCTAACAGCGTGCAATGTATGTCCCCAAGTTCCTACATCTCTAGCAGTACCTGTCGATCTTGCCTGCCGTTTTAAGACTACCGACAGTGAGAATAAAGGCCTGTTTGGTTCCAATAAGTCATCTGACTTATAAGTTAGGTGACTTAAAACCAGTGACTTATAAGTCACTCATGTTTAGTTGTCACCTGACTTATAAGTCATCTGACCACACCTCAAAATGGTGCATGTGTAAAATAAGCTTCACTTTTCTCATTTATGTTGGTGTGGTTAAAAGCAATAATTCATGCATACCCAAACAGCAGAATAGATCAATAAGATTATCTGTAGCTATCTCATACGAGTAGTATGAAAGGCAACAAAACTTGATAATTGGTATGCACAGATCCATAATATTCCAAGAGCACAATATCTAGAAAGACAGTATAGACTTAATAAGTATGATTCAGTGCATGCATTGGGTAATATTGAAGTGTTCTAATATAAAAAAAATTGCAGAAACAAGTGTAAACTAATTCAGGTAAAGACCAGTTCCTACCTGACGTGAAGTCATCATTCTGTATAGATTGCGTCCTTTGACAAGTAGCAGATACAAAGGTGGTAATTTGCCTACTCCTTTGCTCCAAAACACTTAAATCCATTTCAAATATGCATACATATATCCATACAAGTATCGATACAAGTCATCACTAACAAATACAAATTACATTGTTCGGCACTAGAACAAATACCAATTACCGCCTACTATGCAGTCCTTCCGCTATCCAATTACGAAAAACGTTCATGTTATGATCATCACGTGAGTTTTGCCCGTGCGATTGAGTTGCACGGCTTCGTCGTTGGCGTCGGCGTCGTAGGCGACTAGGCTCATCCACCATTGGAATGAACTCATCATCATCACACTCTCCAAAATCTCTATCCTCCAATTTACTCTCTCTCTAATGAAATTGTGTAAAGCCATGCATGCTGAAATAATTTTACTTTGCTTTGGTGGTGGATAAGAGGGCATGCCGGCGCTGGATGAGGTTCCTCGGCCACCTGCGCCTCGGCTCGCACCTCGACCGCGTCCAGTCGTGGCCACCACATGCGTGCCGCTGCGTCGACGGGGAGGGGCCTCCTGGAACTGCAGAACATGTTGGTACTCCGACAGGCCAGGAAACGCCGCCGCCTCGAAGTTCAGGTCCAGTCCCCCCGGCGTGGGCGGATCGACGAAGGTCGGGGCCTGCCGCGCTCAGAGCACCCACGCATGGAGGGAGGCCGACAACCGCCGCGCTCAGAGCACCCAGGCCTCCAGTCGCCGCGCCCAGGGCACCCACGCGCGGAGAGAAGCCTCCAACCGCCGGAGCACTAAACGGAGCAGCACCCGCACGAATTGGTGGGAAGTAGTTGCCGACCTAGGAACCGTCACCAAAGAAGTCGTCTTCCTCGTTGGCGCCTTGGGAATCTTCGAAAAGGTTGAGCTGCAACCTCGACTTCCTACCGGCCATGGTGGAGACCGGGCGGCGAGCGGAGGAGGCGAGCGGATCCGGGTGGCGGCGTACTGGATCTCGAAGGCGGCGTGCTGGATCGAAAGGATTGCAGCGGGGGCGAGCTGGCGATGGAGGGTGGCGGCGGCGAGGGTTCGGGTGTGCGGTGGGAACAGGCTCGGGATGGGTTACGGGTGAGCGTCCCATGAAACAGAAAAGGTGGTGGGACCCACGCAAAAGGGGGTGACTTATAAGTTTTAAGTTGGGGTGGAGCAACTTATGACTTATAAATTAAGGTGACTTATAAGTTGGGTCTGTTTGGCAAAATAAGTCATTTTTTTCACTTTTCGACTTATAAGTTCGTGACTTATTTGAAACCAAACAACCCCTAATATAAGTAGTAACATCACACATATCTAGATAAAATAGATGATGTGGCAAGCAATAAATGAAGAAAGAGAGGCATGTAGTAACATAGCTAGTTAGAACAAGTATAATACTAGAGATGAGTCAGTGGGCTATAAGGAATAAACTAGTATATTTCTGCTTAGTTGGAGGAAAGAGAATATGAGAGAGAAGGTAAGCCGGCTCTTCGTGAAGAGCCAGCTCTAGCACGCGCCTAGGCACTTTATGAGAATGAAAGGTGGGCCACATAACGAAAAAGCAGTATACTCTTTTGATTTACTATTATACATGTTGGCTATAAGATGGACTGTATATGACATGACACTGGTTTATAGCCAGCAGTTGGCTATATTTTAACCATGCTTTTACTATTAATATGAGTAACATCACACATATAGAAGCAAGATGAGTCTATAGCATAATAAATAAACTATTGCACGTTACCACACATATGTTACTCCGTACTATAGAGATAGCAACATGAAGTAATAACATGGGCATGTTACTACTCTATATTACTATCCATTGTGGCTAGTCGTGTGAGTAGTACCGACCAACCGAACAGCCAACCGCAACGCGTCTCTTCCATGCAAGCCGAGTACTACTACTTGTACTACTGCACTGGAATACGCACCCTCACTTTGTATTTATGTACTACAAAAAATGAATATGCCTTGAAGTTTGAAGATTGAATCGAGTACAGAATTCGGTCAGTCAGTCCGATGTGCAATTTCACAAAGGTCTTTGATTGCCGCCAAGAAGTACTTCCACCTCATCTGCAATTTCAAACCGGCTTGATGTAGGACTAGACAGCCAGAAGCTGCCGTAAACGGTTGCTTGCGGTTTCAGAATATCACCAGTTTCAGAATAGCACGAGTAAGAAAAGAAAAGAAAAGGGTTCCTTTTCCTTCATCCATTGCTTGCTTGAAACCCGGCTGGGTTGAATGCCCAGAACGCAACACAAGATCTCCTTTCCTTTCCCGTGATGAGAAGAGGCGCACCGGCCTTTTCAGACCGCGGCCCGCATTGATTCCGTGTGTCTCGTCCACGGCAAAATTTCAGTTCGCCTGCATGCGCATCATCGATCTGAACATGCATGAATGCATGCAGCACCAGCGCCATGCGTGGCGTGCATGTCTGGCAGGAGACGCTGTTCCTCGCACAAGCGCAGGCCCGGCTGGGGCTGGCTTGTCGCCTTGCCTTGCAAGAGAAAGCCGCAGGCAGGGATCACGCGCCCTGACGCTGCAAGTGCATGGCATGCCGAGGTGCAGACCAGTGGACGTGATCGGGTGTGGTGGGAGACATGCGCCGAAAGGCTCTTTGGTTTCAGTTTCAGTACATGGTGTACCAGTTGAGGATTCATAGATCGATCAGCACCGGTTGACGAGGGAAAGAAAAAAGGGAAGGCCAGTGGTCCTGTTCGTGTTTGTTTGTGCAGAACTGGAGGGGAGTGGAGTGACGCGATCGGCAGAGGATAGGATAGGAGGGGTTTGAAGAGGAGCCAGGCAGAGGTAGACGATGATCACAAGAAGATATAGTAGCTTTCTTTGGGTGGTCAAATATGTATACAGCTTTTGTTGTCGATGACGGGGGAATGACTGCATACGTGGGCAGTAAATCAGCATCCTTTTTACGGGTCAAATCTTGATGGTGCAAGGCTGGTGCTGCAGGCCTGGTACCAGTTTACACAATAGGACCATCCATCCCCCCCTGCTGTTGTTGCTCACATGTAAACATTGTACTTGTACCGGTACAAATAGTCTCAAGTAGACATGCCTTGTTGGCAACTATCTAGCCGGCAATTTGACTTGTCGTAGTGCGAGCAGATGAGTCGACAAGGGGCGGATCATTAACGAGTCAAGACCGGAGAAGCACATAGAAAAAAGTGTCAAGATTAGGGAAAGAATGTTAGAAGTAATCTTGATTTAGTGTTTTAAGTCTAGCAGAGTTAGATTGGGTTTGGTTAGTAGTAGGAGTACTTAGTAGTGCATCCATGTACGAGTTTGTGCTTGGAGGACCTATAGTCCGTATACGTCTAGACTTGCATCTCTGTACGTGTTGTACTAGTTCAAGCCTGGTTGGGTTTAGACAATGGTTAAGTCGACTTGTAACTAAACTAGGAAAGTAGAGTCCGTGTAGGTGTAGAACATGGTGTTAGTCAAGGTCGGTTCAGTTGGCTGTTATATATACACAGCCTTGGTTCTGAGATTGCACCGTGGCGAGAAAACCGAAAATGAAAAGAGAAACAAAGGGCACAAAAAGTGTCCTTGGCTATCAGTTTTTGTGTGCACATGTTTGTCGTGATTTGATATAATTGCTCCTGTAGGCGAACCCCAACAGGCCTTTGGTATCTCTGTACTGGCTCAACTCCTCCACTTCTGAATACTCACTAGTCCATGGGTGGCCGGCCGGCCCTTCCTTCGTCTGCAGCGCAGCAGAAGAGGAGCAGCAGTAGGGGAGATCTGATCAAGCTAGGCAGGCACATTGTAATTGAAAGGCCAGCTTCGTTTCGTTTCCTTCTCTTGTTACATCTATCTTCATTAACTAAGGCAAGGGCAAGAAGAGATTATGCCCATGTCCTGCATGTGTTGATCCTGCGTTGAAGTCTGAAGCTGCAATATTTCAAGTTTGAACCTCTCAACTCAATCAAACACCACAATTGTTGCCAAGATGCTACCCCGAAAAGGTGTTCCTTTTTTTCAAACACTAGTAGAAAAGAGGGTTTTGGTTCAGGCCGGGTCAGCCCATTAATTAGTCGGTTGTTAGTCCAGAACCGGGACCCATGGAGCATTGGTCCGGTCAGTGAGCCCAGGGGGCCGGCCGGGCCACGTGGGCCATTGGTCCCGTTCGTCTGGACCTTTTGGTCCGGTTGGTGGGACGAACAGGACCAATGGGTCTGCTCTTGGCCCACCACCATTGGTCCCAGTAGGTGGCTTGAACCGGGACAATAGGTTGCTTTAGTCCCGGTTCGTGCTACTAACCGGGACCATTGAGGTGTTTGATATATACCCTCGCCATGAAAGCAGAGCACTCAGTGCTCGCTTTTTCTCCTGGCAGGCGAGGGGACGGCTTTGTGGTGCTCTAGCTCACCTCCTATGCACATGAGGTGTGCGATGAAATGCCCGAGCCACACTTGTTAAGCTTTCTCCTCTCGAAGCACGACCTTCGAACTCTATTTTTCCCGAGATTTGTCTAGGTTTATATTAGCGGCCCGTCACGCCCCGTCCCCGTCTTCACTGTCGCCGATCGCCCGCGCCGATCTCGTCGCCGGCACCACCGTGGTGAGCCTCTTGTTCTTATCTTCTTTCTGAAAAAAAAAATTCTTGCTTTAGATAGATACTTGTCTAATTTTCTTACTATTTTATTGCTTGTTATTATATCGTGCGATGGTTTTGGTATCCGCCCCCGTCGGTCCTCGTTCTGTCTATGATTCGGATGTGGTATATATTATCTTTATAACTATTGGTTCATTTATTGTTTATAAAAATTATGCCGACCAACGTGACATATCTAGGAGGTATGTGAACCGGAAATTCCAACCGACCCTATTGTCGAGAGGTTAAATTTAGTTGAAGAAGAAAACAATTTCTTGAAGGAAAAAATAAAAACAATTGAGGAGGAGAAGATGATATTGGAGTTGCATGTTGCGGATGTCGTTGATGATCACAAGATTAAGATGGATGCAATACGCTTGAAGATAAGAAATATTAGAAAATATGCCAGTCATACCGAGGCTTGGTATCATTATGTCGTTGGATCAATTGTTACCTTGGTTGTGATTATGATCACATTTGTTTTCGCATTGAAAGGCTTTACATAGTTTCAATGTATGGTTTAATTAATTTAGATGCTCTGGAAAGCTATATGTTGTTAGATGAGAACTATGTATGTACCTTGGTTTTAATGTGATGATGAACTTCTATTAATTTGGTCACTTAATTATCTATTCATGATGTTCCGTAATGGTTTTTGACACACTTAATTATATATAATGCACGTAGATGAACCGGCAATGGATGTACGGTGACAGACACACCTCCGAGTACATTAAGGGCGTGCATGATTTTCTCGAAGTGGCTGAGGCAAACAAGCAGAATGGTTTTATGTGTTGTCCATGCCCTAAATGTGGGAATACGAAGTCTTACTTTGACCGGAAAATCCTTCACACCCACCTGCTTTACAATGGTTTCATGCCACACTATAATGTTTGGACGAGGCACGGAGAAATAGGGGTTATGATGGAAGACGGCGAAGAAGAAGAGGACGATGACAACTATGTGCCCCCTGAATACGGTGATGCTGCAACGGGGGAAGCTGCTGAAGATTAAGAGGAACCAAATGATGTGCCCAATGATGCTGCAACGGGGGAAGCTGTTGAAGATCAAGAGGAACCATACGATGTGCCCGATGATGATGATCTCCGCCGGGTCATTGTCGATGCAAGGACGCAATGCGAAAGTAAAAAGGAGAAGATGAAGTTCGATCGCATGTTAGAGGATCACAAAAAAGGGTTGTACCCCAATTACAAAGATGGAAACACAAAGCTCGGTACCGTACTGGAATTGCTGCAGTGGAAGGCAGATAATGTTGTGCCTGACAAAGGATTTGAGAAGCTACTGAAAATATTGAAGAAGAAGCTTCCAAAGGATAACGAATTGCCCGACAGTACATACGCAGCAAAGAAGGTCGTATGCCCTCTAGGATTGGAGGTGCAGAAGATACATGCATGCCCTAATGACTGCATCCTCTACCGCGGTGCGTACAAGGATCTGAACATATGCCCGGTATGCGATGCATTACGGTATAAGATCAGACGAGATGACCCTAGTGATGTTGACGGCGAGCCCCCAGGAAGAGGGTTCCTGCGAAGGTGATGTGGTATGCTCCTATAATACCACGGTTGAAACGTCTGTTCAGAAACGGAGAGCATGCCAAGTTGATGCGATGGCACAGTGAGGACCGTAAGAAAGACGGGAAGTTGAGAGCACCTGTTGACGGGTCACAGTGGAGAAAAATCGAGAGAAAGTACTGGGATGAGTTTGCAAGTAACCCAAGGAACGTATGGTTTGCTTTAAGCGCGGATGGCATTAATCCTTTCGGGGAGCAGAGCAGCAATCAAAACACCTGGCCCGTGACTCTATGTATGTATAACCTTCCTCCTTGGATGTGCATGAAGCAGAAGTTCATTATGATGCCAGTTCTCATCCAAGGCCCTAAGCAACCCAGCAACGACATTGATGTGTACCTAAGGCCATTAGTTGAAGAACTTTTACAACTGTGGAATGAAAACGGTGTACGTACGTGTGATGAGCACAAACAGGAGGAATTTGACCTAAAGGCGTTGCTGTTCGTGACCATTAACGATTGGCCCGCTCTCAGTTACCTTTCAGGACAGACAAACAAGGGATACCACGCATGCACACACTCTTTAGGTGACACTGAAAGTATATACCTGGACAGATGCAGGAAGAATGTGTACCTGGGCCATCGCCGATTTCTTCCGACCAACCATCAATGTCGAAAGAAAGGCAAGCATTTCAAAGGCGAGGCAGATCACCGAAAGAAGCCCGCCATGCGTACCGGTGATCACGTACTTGCTATGGTCAATGATTTACACATAATCTTTGGAAAGGGTCCCGACAGACTAGCTATTCCGAATGACGCTGAGGGACACACACCCATGTGGAAGAAGAAATCTATATTTTGGGACCTACCCTACTGGAAAGACCTAGAGGTCCGCTCTTCAATGGACGTGATGCACGTGACAAAGAACCTTTGCGTGAACCTGCTAGGCTTCTTGGGCGTGTATGGGAAGACAAAAGATACACCTGAGGCACGGGAGGACCTGCAACGTTTGCACAAAAAAGACGGCATGCCTCCGAAGCAGTATGAAGGTCCTGCCAGCTACGCCTAATGAAAGAAGAGAAAGAAATCTTCTTTGAATGCCTGCTCAAGATGAAGGTCCCGATGGCTTCTCATTGAATATAAAGGAATAATAAATATGCCGGAGAAAAGTTCCGAACCTAAAGTCTCATGACTGCCACGTGATTATGACGCAACTGCTTCCGGTTGCATTGAGGTGGCTTCTACCGGAAAATGTCTGATTAGCCATTGTGAAGCTATGTGCATTCCTCAGTGCAATATCTCAGAAGGTGATCGATCCATAAATCATACCAAGGCTAAGGAGTGATGTGGCGCAATATCTTGTCAGTTTCGAGCTGGTGTTCCCACCATCCTTCTTCAATATCATGACGCACGTCCTAGTTCATCTAGTCGACGAGATTGTCATTCTGGGGCCCGTATTTCTACACAATATGTTCCCCTTTGAGAGGTTCATGGGAGTCCTAAAGAAATATGTCCTTAACCGCACTAGACCAAAAGGAAGCATCTCCATGGGCCATCAAACAGAGGATGTCATTGGGTTTTGTGTTGACTTCATTCCCGGCCTTAAGAAGATAGGTCTCTCTAAATCGCGGTGTGAAGGGAGACTGACTGGAAAAGGCACGCTTGGAGGGGACTCAATAATATGCAGGGATGGATATTCTTGGTCTCAAGCACACTACACAGTTTTACAGAACTCTACCTTGGTGACCCTGTATGTCGATGAACACAAGAACGATCTGCGCCCAAACACCCGGAGCGGTCGACGACGGCTGGATTACATGTGAACACAACAGGACTTTCAGCAGTTGGTTGGAAACACGTCTCAGAAGTGACAACACTGTTTGTGATGAGCTGTACTTGTTGTCCAGGGGACCATCCTTGACTGTATTGGTTTACAAAGGATACGAGATAAATGGGAATACATTTTACGCGATTGGACAAGATCAAAAGAGCACCAACCAAAACAGCGGTGTCCGCTTTGATGCAGCAACCGAGAGGGGAAAGGACACATATTATGGTTACATAGTGGACATATGGGAACTTGACTACGGACATAATTTTAAGGTCCCTTTGTTTAAGTGCAAATGGGTCAATCTGTCAGGAGGCGGGGTACAAGTAGACCCACAGTACGGAATGACAACAGTGGATCTGAAAAATCTTGGGTACACTGACGAACCGTTCGTCCTAGCCAATGATGTGGCACAGGTTATCTATGTGAAGGACATGTCTACCAAACAGAGAAAAAGAAAAGATAAGGAAGCGAATACATCATACAATGAGCCAAAGCGCCACATAGTTCTTTCTGGAAAAAGGGACATCGTGGGAGTGGAGGGTGTCGGTGTCAAAACCTGCGGATCTCGGGTAGGGGGTCCCGAACTGTGCGTCTAGGCGGATGGTAACAGGAGACAAGGGACATGATGTTTTTACCCAGGTTCAGACCCTCTCGATGGAGGTAAAACCCTACTCCTGCTTGATTAATATTGATGATATGGGTAGTACAAGAGTGGATCTACCACGAGATCAGATAGGCTAAACCCTAGAAGCTAGCCTATTGTATGATTGTTCGTCCAACGGACTAAAACCCTCCGGTCTATATAGACACCGGATAGGGTTAGGGTTACACAGAGTCGGTTACAATGGTAGGAGATCTACATATCCGTATCGCCACGCTTGCCTTCCACGCCAAGGAAAGTCCCATCCGGACACGGGACAAAGTCTTCAATCTTGTATCTTCATAGTCCAGGAGTCCGGCCAACGGTGATAGTTCGGCTATCCGGACACCCCCTAATCCAGGACTCCTCAAGAGCCCCGAACCAGGCTTCAATGACGACGAGTCCGGCGCGCATATTGTCTTCGACATTGCAAGGCGGGTTCCTCCTCCGAATACTTCATAGAAGATTTTGAACACAAGGATAGTGTCCGTCTCTCCAAAACAAGTTCCACATACCACCGTAGAGAAAATAACCTTTGCATAGATCTGCTGACGTATTCCGCGGCGTGACATCACACCACGGCCAGGCCTTTATACGAATCGTTTTACTGTTCCACCTCAGCGCGTTTAGCGAGGCGGTTTCCTTGGCACGTCTTATCAGAGCGGAGATCGTGCCCCCTTATTCTGGGATTCCCATCAATACGGACGTGGGTAACCCAACCGCACCATTGATTACGGCGCTTGGGAGATAAGCGAGTTTTACCAGGCTGGCGGGGGACGCATAGCTTCGTCCATACATATAAGGGGATAAGGATCCACCTTTTCACCTACGCCTTCTTCCTCCTTTGCTCATCCATTTCCGCGCACTCGAGCTCCAGCGCCCAAGTCCGCACATCCCTCCTCAACCTTCTCCAGCCATGTCCGAAGCGGGAGGCAGTGGATGGCCTCCTCCTCCACGGAGGGGCACATCAAAAGCTGCGGAAGGCGGATACTTGTCCGGCGACATCGCGTGTCGGCTCCCCAACAAGGGGCAGCTCATCCCTACCCCCAGGCCCCATGAGAGGGTGGTGTTCCTCCCCCACTTCCTCCACGGACTAGGGTTTCCACTTCACCCATTCGTCCGGGGGCTCATGTTCTACTACGGCCTAGATTTCCATGATCTGGCCCCGAATTTCATCCTCAACATCTCTGCGTTTATCGTCGTGTGCGAGGCCTTCCTCTGCATCCAGCCCCACTTCGGCTTATGGCTGAAGACCTTCAATGTGAAGCCGAAGGTAGTGGGTGGCCGCCAAGCGGAGTGCAGAGGTGCCATGCTGGGCAAGATGGCCAACGTCCTATGGCCCGAGGGCTTCTTTGTGGAGACCATAAAGGGGTGGCAATCGGGGTGGTTCTACATCACCGAGCCGCGCGACTCTCAATGGGCGGCGGCCCCCGAATTCCGATCTGGCTTCTCCACACGGCTCACATCATGGAAAGAGATGGGCCTGACGTGGGGTGATTCGGAAGAGCTATCCGGACTCCAAACCTGCGTCCGAAACCTGGTGGACAAGGATCTCAAGCTTGTCAACGTAATCCAGGTGATGCTCATCCGCCGGATTCTCCCATGCCAGCAACGGGCCTTCAATTTGTGGGAGTTTGATCCGCACAGATCAACCTTGAGCCGCTCTTCGACGCCACGCACGAACATGCCCGTAAGGTGCTGTTCAAAGGCGCGAATCTCCGCATCCGCCATCAAGATCGCGGATTCAGCTCGCAGCGTCAAGCCAGCAAGGTAAGTTATTTTACCCTTTATGGGACTCTTTTTCATAGTTTGACTCTATGCGGGATCTAAAACTCCCTAACCTTTGACAGACTGGTGAAGACGTCCGGACAGATTAACCGTCCGACCCCTTGCCGAAGACCCAGTGGACGCCTGATTGATGGGGCTGCTGGCTCGCACCTCACATGGTGCCGAGAAGAAGGCCAAGAAAGGCCACGGAACTCAAGGAGCTCCCGGCGCCAAGTGTTGTCGGACTCATCGTCCGGACGACTCGAGGCGGAATCCTCCCCGAGGACGAGGAGGAGGAAGAAGCCTCTCCCAGTGGGGAGAGAAGAAAGGAAGGCCGCCTGACCGGGAGGCGAAGGGTCCAAGAAAGGAAGGACCCTTCCTCCGGACTTCTCCACCAACGCCGACAACGACGAGGAGGAGTGGCCACCAAGGGCCAAGCCCCTGGCGAGATCGTAAGTGTCTGGACTCGGGAATAGCTCAGGACTTTTTATTCGTCGAGCGGCTCCCTGGATTCGTCAGATGTGAATAGCACTTCATTTCCGACCGCCTCCTCTCCTCGTGACTTGCAGCGACACCGCGGTGGAGTCCCAAAAGGCCCAGCCAGAGGAGGTGGTCTTGGAGGCGCCGCAAGGCGACCTCCCGGACTCGGCGCAAGGGGCGAAACCCCGAGGGCTCTAAGTCCGGCCTGTGCGGACTCCGCATCGAACCTTCAAGTGGTTCCAAGTCCGCAAGCGCCCTTCGTAAGAAGGGTAAGACTGCGACGCCGGTGACCTCCGTCCATCCGGAGGCACCGGATAGCTTGCTGGAGGCGCTTAACGGCGCCTCCATCGACGAGGAGCACCGCACTATTATGAGTGTGGTGATCCAGAAAGTTCAGTCCGCCAAGAGCGGGCTAACTGAAGCCTGTACCAGCCTTCTAACAGGCTTTGAGGTAAGTTTAGAATATGTAAAAATATTACCGCATAGACAGTAGCCCCTAATGCTTAGTTCGGTGTTCAGAAAGAAAAGCCGGACTGAGGATCTAAAAAGATATACGTAGGAGTCTAACATAAGTATGCCAATATGGGAATGCAGGCTGCGCTGCTGACCTCTCCCGCACTGACTGCGGAGGTCAATGCATTGAAGCAGAGCCTCGAGCGGTCCGAGAACGAGCTCGGTCTTGCCAAGAAGTAGCTCGAGGACAAGGAAGGTAAGTAACACCTTATTAAAGTAATACCTTATAGAAAGGATTTGGTTGCAAATATGACAGGACTAACGTGGGTATTGTAGGGGCCACGAACGAGGTGGCGACCCTGAAGGAAGCGGTGTCCGCGGCCGAAAGCAAAGCGGCCGCAGAGTGCACCGAGCGAGAGAAGCAGGAGGCACGGGTGGCGGAGGTGCGGCAAGAGCTCCAGGCTCTCGTGGAAAAACACGAGAGTTTGGAGCGTGACTCGAAGACTCGAGAGTCCGAGCTCGCCTCGGCTCTTGAGAGTGCCAAAGCCGCTAAGGCCGAAGCCCAAAAAGCCCTCCAGGAAATTGAATCGTTAAAGAAGATAGCGGCGGGTAAGGCATTCTATATGCAAAGCAAGCACGTGAAAGTGAATTATCTATTACTTACCCAAATCCGGAGCTCTCCAAGAGCTTTCGCAGATCTGCCCGAAGAGTGTGTACGATCTTTGTCGTGTTCTATCGCTACCGAGGAGGGAGCTCGACCGAAAAGGTGTTCGGTCTCGTGATGTCGAGGCCGTACATCCAGTGCCTGAGCGACCAGCTGAAGCAGCTGGTCGAGCTCATAAGGTCGCCGAACAGGCCATGAAGGGCCGATAATTCGGCCGTGGCCTAAGGAAGCCATGCACGGAGCTACTTTGGGCTAGTGCGGCGGCTGGTGGGCCTTTGTCCATGGATTGAAGTCATCAAGCGCTCCGTATGTATTGAAGGTGCCCGTCGGGCCCTTGCCCGTGCTAAAGTGCACTGGGGCAAGTTGTATGCGGAGAAGCTTGTGACGGACGGGCCATCGCTGGGCAAGGAGCATCACAAGCCCGAAATGTACTATGAGGGCGTTCTGAAGGGTGCCCGCCGTATAGCGGGTGAATGCTCCAAAGATGTAATTTTTGAATAGACTCGCATTTGTTATCCCTGACGCTGAAAACTTGTTCATATGCGCTAAGCAACGCCAGAATTTAAAATATTACCTTCATGCGGCCGCTTATCAAATTTGAGAGATGGCAAGTCGTTGGCTTCAGCCCCATGCCACGAGTGTTGGGGTGTTAGGGATAAACTTGGCGCTCTTGTTCCCATTCTTGGGTCCTTCGAGGGAGGCGCCAACGAACGAACAAGGCAACCGGACTATAGTGCTTGAACACTCTCACTTAGCCATAGAATTCTATAATTTTAAATTTCGGTGAAGCCCCTAGTACTCGGAAGACCGAGTTCGGGCGCTATCCACGCCTTGGCGGATAATGTCGACTCCTCGCTCTAAGCGGCATAAGTCTTTGGGGACCCGAAAACCTCTCGAACAGCGATCGCTCTCGCCCTATCATGACGGTCAGTTTTAGCTTTTCCACCGAGGTGCTCAACCCAGCTCAACCGGGCACAATCGCAGTGGTTCTCCCAGCGCTACCTTAGCCGATATAACGGAACGTAAGGTACCAAAACATGGGAGCCGGGCAAACCCAACTATTGACCCAAGACATGATTCGGAGCCGATGCATATAATGCTATAAGTTCGGGGTGCCGCACTTGTGAAAGTGTTCGGACTTATCACACCATATTTTTGGGGTACTTAAACCCCTGGTGTATTGGCCGTACCAAAGTGTACGGGTGCAACATGTCATGAATGAACATATATATAGATAAAGAAAGGAGTGCAATAATAGGCAAAAGCTATGTATTGTTTATTCAAAAAGGTACTGCAATGAAAGCAGAACGATACAAATAGTGCGATAAGCACGGGATGGGACTATTTAACATGTCCCCCTCCAGGGGTAAGCTGCGGGATGGTATGTAAAACAGGTATAATGCTCGTAATAGAGACCACCTGGACACTCGACATAGCTTTCTGCTTCCCTGGCTGTTGCATCGTGAGTTCGGCAATTCTAGTGCCGGACAGGCTTCTGGAAAACGGAGTCCTGAAAGTAAGAGAAAAGAAGAAAGAAAAAGAATGACACAATCGGGAGCCCCTAGTGCGGTTGAGCCGCATTCTGGGCGTGTCGTGGTCGTGCCCCTCCCCTTATGCCCATGGTATCTCCAGAGCGTAGTTATGTACGCGTAGTACTGGCTTCGCAATTTCGCGAGGGCTGGGGTTGGGGCCGGATTGCTACGCGTGCTCGGATCGTGCCAGGCGGTCTTGTTGTAGGTTACTCTGGGCGCGCTTGACGGTGTCCGGACGTTTAGTAGCCGGACTCGAGAGTTGCCGTGAGAGGCTGCTTTGTACCTCCGCCGCGAGGGCCGCCGTATGCTCCTCCGTTCGGAGAGAGCGTTCGGTGTTTCCATTGACCGTGATTACTCCTCGAGGGCCTGGCATCTTGAGCTTGAGGTATGCGTAGTGCGGCACCATATTGAACTTTGCAAATGCGGTTCGTCCAAGCAGTGCGTGATAGCCGCTGCGGAACGAGACCATGTCGAAGATTAACTCTTCGCTTCGGAAGTTATCTGGGGATCCGAAGACCACTTCGAGTGTAACTGAGCCTGTACAATTGGCCTCTACACCTGGTATGACGCCTTTAAATGTCGTCTTTGTGGGTTTAATCCTTGAGGGGTCTATGCCCATTTTGCGCACTGTATCCTGATAGAGCAGGTTCAGGCTGCTACCGCCGTCCATCAGGACTCTAGTGAGGTGAAATCCGTCGATGATTGGGTCAAGAACCAATGCGGCGAATCCGCCGTGGCGGATGCTAGTGGGGTGGTCCCTTCGATCAAAGGTGATCGGGCAGGAGGACCATGGGTTGAACTTTGGGGCGACTGGCTCCATCGCATATACGTCCCTTAGTGCACTTCCGCTCCCTTTTGGGTATGTGGGTTGCGTATATCATGTTCACCGTCCGCACTTGTGGGGGGAAGCCCTTCTGTCCTCTATTGTTCGGCGGCCGGGGCTCCTCCTCGTCATTGCTATGCAGCCCTTGTCATTGAGTTCGGCATTTAACTTGCCTGCCTGTTTGAAGACCCAACAATCCCTGTTGGTGTGGTTGGCTGGTTTTTCGGGGGTGCCATGTATTTGGCACGAGCGATCGAGTATTCGGCCCAGATTGGACGGGCCCTGAGTATTTCTTTTGAACGGATTTTTTCGCTGACCGGGTTTAGAGCCTCTGAATCCGCATTGACTGCCGATCTTCAGCATTATCGCCGCACGCGGCGCTTGTGATTGTTGCGACGCGACCTGCCATTGCTGTCCTTGGTATCCGAACTACCAGGGTTTTTGGTCAAGTTATTACTACGAGCTAGCCAGCTGTCCTCTCCCGCACAAAAGCGGGTCATGATTGTTGTGAGGGCTGCCATGGATTTCGGCTTTTCCCGTCCTAGGTGCCGGGCAAGCCACTCATCGTGGATGTTATGTTTGAAGGCTGCAAGGGCCTCTGCATCCGGACAGTCAACGATTTGATTTTTCTTGGTTAGGAACCGTGTCCAGAATTGTCTGGCCGATTCTTATGGCTGCTGAATTATGTGGCTGAGGTCATCGGTGTCTGGTGGTCGCACATATGTGCCCTGGAAGTTATCAAGGAATGCGGCTTCCAGGTCCTCCCAACAACCAATTGATTCTGCTGGCAAGCTGTTAAGCTAATGCCGAACTGGTCCTTTAAGCTTGAGTGGGAGGTATTTGATGGCGTGTAGGTCATCACCGCGGGCCATGTGGATATGAAGGAGGTAGTCCTCGATCCAAACCGCATGATCTATTGTGCCATCGTATGATTCGATGTTTACGGGTTTGAAACCCTCGGGGGATTTGATGATCCATCACTTGATGCGTGAAGCATAGTGGGTGTCGGCGCCTCTGTATTGAGCTATATCACGCGCCGCTCAAATGAGCTTTGTTCATCGTGTTCGCCCGACCGAATTGCTGTATCCGCGTGACGGTTATCATCACGTGTCGTGGGCGCCCACGCCGATCCGTAGATCGATCTTGTTTGCCTTGCCTTGTCCTCCAATATGTCTCGCAGGTCCGGCGCTTTTCCCGTGCCTTGGTCGAGCGGGCGCTGAGTGCGGCTTGAATGGAGGGTCTAGAGGCCTCTCGTCGTGCCACGGGTGGCGGTCGGCCGCATCATGCGCTGGTGATGTAGGTTTGGGTGCTGCTTCCTCTAATTGGGGTAGCAGCCTGCGTTTGGGTATCTCTTGGAGGGGCGTTCGAGTTCGTACTCTTGGCTGCAAGGACTTGATCCATCCGTCACCTAGCAAGTCTTGGTCAGCTCTAAGCTGCTGCTGCTTTTCTTGAGGCTGCTTGCCATGGCCATAAGCCTGCGTTTGAAACGCTCCTGTTGGCGGGATCCTCGAGCACGAAAAATTGCCGTCGTCGAGGCTTGCCTCATCTTCGGAGGAGGCATATAATTATCATCCTCCACCTCCCCATCCGCCGCTCTATCATGAGGGCTGGCTTCTCCCTCCTCGTGCTGAATCCTGCTTTGGAGGAGGTTGTCTTCGCACCG
The DNA here is from genome assembly GCA_021605205.1 of Aegilops longissima. Lineage (NCBI taxonomy): Eukaryota > Viridiplantae > Streptophyta > Magnoliopsida > Poales > Poaceae > Aegilops > Aegilops longissima. The sequence goes on along the minus strand of CM038677.1, from coordinate 790,177,194 downwards.
TCCGGGTGTTATTATCTCCCGTGCCGGAATCACCGTTTTTGCTGTGGCGGGATTTAGAGTGGCGTCGCTGACGCCGACGCTTGGGCTGTTTCTTGGAGGGGTCATCCTCCGCTGTTCCATCACCGTTCCCATCTTTTGGGATGTCCACCATGTATATGGTGTATGACGAGGTGGCCTTCCAGTGCCCTGTAGGGGCTGGTTCTTGGTCATCTCCAACATCGTCGTCCATTCCGTCGATGTCTTCGGAGTCGAAGTCGAGCATGTCGGTTAAATCATCGACAGTGGCTACGAAGTGGGTGGTGGGTGGGCGTTGAATTTCTTCGTCGTCCGCATCCAAACCTTCCTGACGGTAGTCCGGCCAGGGCTCTCCTGTTAGAGAGAGAGACTTTAGTGAATTCAGGATGTCGCCAAAGGGCGAGTGCTGAAAGATGTCCGCGGCAGTGAACTCCGTAACCAGCGCCCAATTGGATTCGATCGGTAGGGGCGCGGAGGGTTCAGAGTCCTGAGAGGAGTCCGGCACCTTGGAGTCACAGTCTTCGCAAAGGACAGGGATGGAGTTCGGCTTAATCGCCGTAGAGATCGTAGCCCCCGAGGTGGTGTCCAGCCACTCGTCCCCGATCGGCGGAGTCGGCTCCGAGCTAAGGGTCGGAGCGGACTCTTGTGCGGCCTCCAGGGCACTGTTCGGCGGCAGAGCTAGATCGTGCCCATCGAGACAGTGCGGCGCGCTTGGCTGTGGCTCGAATCCGTCGAAGACCAAGTCTCCGCAGATGTCGGCCGTGTAGTTGAAACTCCCAAATCTGACCTGATGGCCAGAGGCGTAGCTTTCGATCTGCTCCAGATGGCCAAGTGAATTGGCCCGCAGTGCAAAGCCGCCGAATACGAATATCTGTCCGGGGAGAAAAGTCTCACCCTGGACTGCGTCGTTGTTGATGATCGAAGAAGCCATCGGGCCTAAGGATGACGACACGAGGAACTCTCAATGAAAGCACCAATGTCGGTGTCAAAACCGCGGATCTCGGTAGGGGTCCCGAACTGTGCGTCTAGGCGGATGGTAACACGAGACAAGGGACACGATGTTTTTACCAGGTTCGGGCCCTCTCGATGGAGGTAAAACCCTACTCCTGCTTGATTAATATTTATGATATGGGTAGTACAAGAGTGGATCTACCACGATATCAGAGAGGCTAAACCCTAGAAGATAGCCTATGGTATGATTGTTCGTCCTACGGACTAAAACCCTCCGGTTTATATAGACACCGGATAGGGTTACGGTTACACAGAGTCGGTTACAATGGTAGGAGATCTACATATCCGTATCGCCAAGCTTGCCTTCCACGCCAAGGAAAGTCCCATCCGGACACGGGACGAAGTCTTCAATCTTGTATCTTCATAGTCCAGGAGTTCGGGCAACGGTGATAGTTCGGCTATCCGGACACCCCCTAATCCAGGACGCCCTCAGAGGGCAAGATAGACATGTCTGAAGATTATGAAAACTTTCATGAAATTCCTCCCTTCAAAGTCAAGGCTGGCCCAAGCATCCTGATAAACGATGAAGATTATCCATGGTTACGGCGCAATAAGCAAACGACACAAGCGAAGAAAAAGTGAAGACTTTCTCCCGCAACTATTATGATGATACCATGCCAACTTTGCAACAGACGAGTATGATACCATTTTCCGTTTTGTACATGCACATGCTATGTGGGTGAAATTATGATACCATACCAACTTTCAACTTTTTTAGAATTCATTTGAAATGCTTTAATGTCTTATGGTTCGGCCCTCGTAATACCATTAATCCCGGTTTGCTCCTTGTCAACTATGTTCTCACCAAGAACACTCAAAAGGGCAGCCACGTGGGCCATTGGTCCCGGTTCGTCTGGACCTTTTGGTCCCAGTTCCACCCACAAACCGAGACCTATGTGCCTTGCCCCTGGCCCATGACCATTAGTCCCGGTTTGTTCCACAAACCGAGACTAAAGGGTTGGTCCTCGTTGCGGTCAGAGTTTAGTCCCACCTCGCCAACCGAAGAGCGCTCACACCGGTTTATAAGCCCCTCCCTCTCTGCCTTGTTGAGCTCCTCTCAAAGTGAAAATTGATGCCCTTATACAGGGAATTTGACCTAAATTCATACTGAATTTCTCTGAAATTCATAGAAATTTATTATGAATTTAGGTTGAATCAAGAAATAAGAGAAGAAGCCTCCTACATGGCTCCTTAGAGATCAGCGATTCTCGGCCGTCGGATCGGCTGGCTTGATGCGTTTCTGGGCGTCGGATCAAGATCTGGATGAACCTGGGTCGTCGGATCTGAGATGAACACTGCTGGAATGAATAGCAATGGCAGCAAAATGTAAATACCGTGCCCCCACGGGGTATTTTGGTCATTTCACGTATTGGGGGTATAAAAGGGGGCCGCTCCTGTTCAGACACCTAGCCGCCTCCTCTCCTCCCCTTCCCACCACTCGCCTCGCTTGCTCTCGCCCGCTTGGCCGGCCGTCGCTTCGCCGCCGCCACCTCTCCTCCCATGCCCCGCCGCCTCGCCCGGCCGTCCCTTTCTGGCCTCCTCTCCTCCCCCGCGCCCCCCTTCTCCCACCTCGCCGCCGCCTCCTCTCCCCTCCCGCGCCCCCCTCGTCCTGCCCGTCCAAGCTCAGGGTCGAGGGGCGCACCGGGTCCAGGCGAGGCGACTCGATGGTGAGCGCGATGGATCTCGAGCTAGCTCGGGCATGTGGACGCGTTGGTGAGCGCGCCAACGGCCGTGGCGAGCTCGAGCCCGGGATAAACCTAGCGTCATGGTCGCCATGGACGCCGGCGCTACACCTGCGTTGCCGGTTGGTCCTCCCCGACACCGTCCGGGCCCCCTTGCACTGCATCACCCTCCTACCGCGCCTACTAGACCTACAGGTCCCTCTCCCCATTCTCCTCCCTAAAGCTAGAGATTTCAGGTCGCTTGGGCGTGGAATAGAAAACCCGATGGGTTTGTTTTGGTGTTCATGGAGAGGCAGATCTGGCTTTACTTTTGTTTTCTCATGTGTGATGTTCTTCAATTTTGCAGGAAGTGCTCATGTATCAAATTCCAATTGTTTATATTTTGTAGGGAATAAATAGAGTCTTTGCAATCTTTTACATGATGTCGTTCATCAATTCAGATCCATTGTGCCATTGGAATGATTTGGATTCTGCTGTTGTCACCAGCCGGAGGTTCTGATCCTAGACCATGCCTACTTGGCCAGAAGCTATGTCAGACCAACCTCATTTAGGAGAAGAAGACTCTAGAAGGCAAGCAAGCAAGAACTCGCACCACAGCATGCTCGCCGCCGTCCTCGGCTGGTGAGCCATTAGTCTTCTTCCTCTTCTTCTTAGTCCATCCATGGTCGCTTATTACTTTGGTGAACGCCTCACACACTCAAGAGTTGTGTACGTGTGTTGGCCGTGTGATTTCGCAGTATACAGTTGGCCGAGGAGGGCATCCTCTACAGCTACTGGCATGACTTCTCCGGCTTCATGCCATGCTCACTAACGCACATGCGGCGCCACTCTCGGGTGAGTGTCCGGGCCTGCACATCAGCTCCAGGGCCGATTGTTGTTTTTCTAAGATTTTGTCATCAAATAAATAGAATCTTTTTTCCATTTGGCCTTCCTCACTTGTTCTCATGTTCAGTTTTAATGGTTATATTTTTTTGTTGACCACAGCTTGGAAACAAGATTATGTGCCGTGTACTTTGATTATCATGCATATTTACATACTCATACTCATGGTCCATTAACCAACGCATGTGATTTACTATGAGATGATTCTCATGCATATTTACATATTGTACTAAATCCAAATACACATACTATATATATATATATATATATATATATATATATATATATATATATATATATATATATATATATATATATATATATATATATATATATATATATATATATATATATATATATATATATATATATATATATATATATATGTGTGTGTGTGTGTGTGTGTGTGTGTGTGTGTGTGTGTGTGTGTGTGTGTGTGTGTGTGTGTGTGTGTGTGTGTGTGTGTGTGTGTGTGTGTGTGTGTGTGTGTGTGTGTGTGTGTGTGTGTGTGTGTGTGTGTGTGTGTTTTATCTAATATAGTTCACCATGTAATAAATCCAGGTTCCTCTATCTCGCATGCACTCATATGCACACAGTACTGATCCCCCTTTTCTGTTTTTGCATAGAGCAAAAAAACGACGTCGTCAATGCAGTGAGAGCTTGGTGTCGCATCCAACGGTTGGTGGTGCTAATGTGAGGCAATTTCTCCCTCACTCTATATGCCTGTATCTTTTCTCGTCCCAGTCCCCTTTTCGTTAGTTCATCCATGACATGATCACTAAGGTTATTCTTGGTTTTGTAGTTGTGGATTGCTATGGAGAATAATTTCCCTGATTAATTAGTATTCAGATGTATTATCCCAGACCTCAGAAAAATTAGACATGGCATATTGGATAGTCTTTTCTGATAAATACTAATAATAGGTCCGATCGCAACTACAATTTGTTATGCTCTAAATACCGGTACATATTATTATGTCTACTATTTCCTTCAATAATGATTAATGAGATAATGCAACAATCTTTGTTTTTGTTTTTTCCATCGTTTTTAGTCTCAAATTTTTATGTTTCTACAGTTCTGTCATGCATTATTATTTGTACACTTGCACACAAGCTTGTTATTTGCCTACTGGTTTAGGCGGTAAATTTTCTACTACATCTCTCTTCGCGCGAGATGTTTGATGTCTTGCCTCTTTGAAATATAAATTATATGTCATGGTAGAATGTATGTGTTGTTTCTTAGGATTCATGGGAGTTTTAGGGTTTAACTAGATTCTCATATGTTGTATAAAATTGTTGATCAAATCTTGGTGCTCTCTTTCTTTTATCTGGTAATGTTGTGAAAATAGGAATTGATAACTCAGTGTGCCTTGAAGGAGACAACCGCGGCTACGAAAAGGAGGGCATGTTGAAGCAGCACCAGTGGTGTGGGCGCGTCGCTGCGCTCCTCGGCATCGAGAAGATGTCGCTCACGAGTCATCTCTGTACCACCTCCAGGTATACCAGTTGCTTCTACTGTTCTCCCTACCCCTTCCTCCATGGTCAATTGTTCATTAGGCTGGCCCATGGGAGAACTGATACATTTACCTCGTTCAATTGTGTGTGCAATGATAGTTGGATTTGTTTTACAGATGAACATTTGTCTTCTAAAAGCATAGCCTACCAACAGGTTGAAGCAAATGCTATTTTCGTTGTTCATTTCATCCTTCTTGTTTATTTGGTAACTCTCATTTTAGAAACAAACCAAACCCATTATGTCTACTATGTTAACTATATCTATCTAACTCTAGGCAAATGCATAGGAGGAATTTAATGGTTCTTATATTTGCACAGCTAAACTAAAATTTTGTAGTGTTTTCAAAATTGTATAGTGTTTCCGTTGAATATTCATGCCCTTTAAAAGTTTAAATCCAGTTTCTCTTAAAATCTCACCATGTTCCTTTTAACAAAATTAATGCAATGATTTTCTATGTCTGACAAAGGCTGGTCAATCGGGCATCTGCTGAAAACAGTCAATTTTGGCTCTTACTCATATAGTTATTCATATGAAATTATCCAGTTATGTTTGGCATGGTCCAGAAGTGATTATATGACCTATTTCATTTGCTTTTAATGTAGGCCATGGAAGTCACTAGGGGGTTTGGCTCTTACTCATATAGTTATTCATATGAAATTAAATATGGGATGGTTGGGTTTCATGTATGGGTGAGGAGGGTGCCCGATTGGTTCAGAACCCTAGCTGGTTCTCATATTTATGTATGAGGAATCCTTCGATTGAGAATTTGCAATGTTGCTGGTTAGGTTCATGTCATGGAGACGTTAACGGTGTGTTCTCCATCAATATGTTAAATGAACTTTAAAAGAAATCAGTTGGTCATTTGTTTAAAATTATTTCAAACCTAAGAACTTGGGGTTGCTTAGAGTTAGATAGTTTTGTACTGACGAGTCACAAATGGTCGACATATATTTTCATGGATCTTATCGAGTTAACTGCTACAATACTGACTCTAATTATCATTTCCTTCACTGTTAAAAATATATGTAATGCTCACTCTGCTTTTGAAGGTTCCTATATACTCCCTTCGTCCCAAAATAAGTGTCTCAACTTTGTACAAACTTTGCAAAATAAGTATCTCAATCTTCGTACAACTTTGTACTAAAGTTAGTACAAAGTTGAGACACTTATTTTGGGACAGAGGGAGTATATACTAAGAAAGGCAGTGCTTCTTTTCTTTAGCATGAGTCTTCTTATTTCTTCACCCCTTTGCACTTGCTTAGGGTGGTAGCATTGTTTACTGGATGCTTACTAATGGAATCATTTAGGCTAAGAAAATGCATTGTCTTTTAATCTCTAATGCAACCATTTCCTGATATTAATTAGTGATCACATGGTTTCCTTGTGTCAAATGGTATGGCAGCTGCTGGGCTGGAGGCGGCATTCCGGGTTGGAGATGGCAGGAGAAGCAGAGCTCCCTTGTTCCACTCTCTCTACAAAGGTGATGCTTGCTCCCATTCATGGCTTGGTTTGCTAAATTAGTTGGACTTGTGATTAACTAGCAGTTCTTACATATATGTGCTTTCATTAACAAGAATAAGTTACCATGCTAGATTAGTTGATCCATTGCTTAAGTTATATATACAAAAATAATGCTGAGAGGAGTTCCGTCAGAAGTACCTTGAGCCTTTTTATTTCTATATTCTGTTTTGCGCACTCATTTAATGCTAGTTGCAATCTGCGGTAGAAAATATCACAAAGAACTTGATGACTTCTATCATTATTGGTCATAGTATATTAAAGGCGGTTTAGGTGACCAATTAGAAAATAATCAATTGTGAGTGCTTAATATGGTTAGATCGTGTCATAAAATTACCAAAATGTTCAGAATTGGGATATGTGAATCCTCTGTATTTCCAGTTACATATATTTATTATTCAGTCCTCAGGCCATCTACTTACTGGAATATGCAACAAATGGAGGAGGGTAGACTATAGAAACCGGTCTTAGGCTGCAAAAGTAGTGGGATGAACATCACTTGAGGAGTATGCAACTTCATAACATATTCTTAGGTTTATTCTTGATTCTTTGCATGATCTTGGTTGCTCCCAACTCTGTTCTTAGCTGAAGGTTACTCATCAGAATTCATGGACATTGGAGGACACATTTATATGTATAGTAAGCCTTTTATTTTCTGGGTGACATTTACCAACCCCTCCACCTTAGCATGACTCTACCAGTGCTCTCCCCGTCAAGGAAGCCCCTTGGAGCTCCTCCTGATCCACCGGCTGGCGCTCTCCCTTTGTAGGGAGGAGAGGAGCACCGGCAGGTCGAGTCCCCAGTGTTTTCCTCTACGGCTCTCGACGCGGCAGATCGGGCCCCAAGAAGTGATCTTCATCGAGGCTCACCCCCCCCCCCCCTCTCTGACCGCTGCTCCTCTCGTCGTCGGAGCTCATGTGGGAGATGTTGTATGCTCAAGGAAGGATTGGTTGGTTCATTTGGTAATATATTTCTCAACAAAAGCACATGTACCAAGATACTATACTGATCCAGAAAAGGTTTTTGCATATTAGGGGGCTATATGCAGAAGCTACGTATAGTTTTTTTTAACATGCTTACTGGCACATGTTTCCTCTTTATTGGGTGATTGTTAATTACTTAATTATATCTTTTTTGGTGCAAATTGCTGTAACAGTGTTTCTGCAAAATTGCCTTTCAACATGCTCTGTCCGTATCACTTGTGTATATATATATATGTTTATTAGGCTGCTTGATGTTTTCCCCAGTCAATCATGTTGAAAGGGTTCTTCCAGTCGTACGAGTAAATTAAACTATGGTGAAAATATATAGGTTTTGGTTCTACTACTATACCCTCCAGTTTAGGTTACCAATGTAGTTTCTTGATGTTTATACTATAACAGATCTTACTAGGTACATGCTAACAACAATCCTCTTTGTTTAATTTGACATTTACCAGCGCTCATCTTGGTTCTACTATACTCTTAGCTGTATTGTTAATTTCATAATTGACATGCTGATGCCCAGTGGTTAAGACTCTATAGTGACTCGGCAAACCTATCAAGTATTAGGTTATAGTGCGGCTACTTAGGTTCTTTATGTTGCATCGCCCTTATGCTCCTTTGTCTATACAATGACTGAACTACATTATCTACTTTGTGACGAACCATTTGTGTTGGTTTATTTTTGAAATCAAACAGCGAATGAGCCTTTGGTGTGACCAATTGCACTGCCCTATGGTTTAGTCTGGACAAATGCCATGTGTTAGCAATAGTTGTGTTGTCTATAAAGACAATCTCATGTTTTTATGCATTAAACTTCTTTTATAATTAGCAACTACTCGTGCAACAATTTATAATTTGTTTACACGCTCGGACAATGTGTTGAGCCAGACACTGTGTGTTAAGGCGCGGCAAGGTACATTTTTTGGATTTATGCTTTGTAGTAAAGTAGCAGGTCAATTGTCTTGGGAACAACTATACCTTGCTTTTGGTACATCCTTAATCTATATTCTCTAAACTCTGTTATCCTGGGCAACAACTATATACCTTAGTTTAGGTATATCTTTAGTGTTTATGATCAGTACAGAACACATTTAGCTTGACCAATTAGTCTAATTTCCTTTGAATGTACTAAATGCCAAGGCGCACTTCCGATCTTCATGTCCAGTGGCTGCGCTTTTGGTTTCGAACTTCATGTCGAGTGGCTGCGCTTTTGGTTTCGAACTTCATGTCGAGTGGCTATCTTTTGTGATCTTATGAATGCACTAAAATCGATTCTGCCTTATAGTTTCGTGATGATATTGAGCATAGCTATGTCTCTCTACTATCGCAATTGGATATTTTTGTTCACTTTATTCTTAACTTGTATGAATGCATATGCTAAATCTAAATTTCTACTAACTTAGTATTATTTGCTTGATCAAAATGTTGAGACCGGCACCCTCGCGCCAAGGCGCGATACCCTCTGGGGTTGGTCCTGCGCATCGTCTATCAGCACCCTCCCGCATCTCCATTCATGGATCTGCAGGTCAACCCCTCTTCTCCTCCGCCTTTCCACTCATCTTCTTTTTCCAGTGCTAGGTGTATGGTTGCGTGGCAATTTGTGTTTTGGGGTTCGATATGTTCTGCTTGTCTTGATTGTCGTGTGTGTTCATGTGCAGGTTGGCCAATGAAGCTTTTCTTTTCTGGTAAAGGCTATTCTCTATGCATTAGATTTTTGTAATTCCCTTGTTTCCATGCTTGTTTTTGGAGGGGATGTAACTATATGCTTTTTGTTCCTGTCTGGATTAAGGTAGGGCCTAAAACTATTGTTCCTTTGTGCATGGAAATGTTGGTGGTTTTGTTCCTTTGTGTATGGAAGGGCGCCATGATATGAATTTCCAATGTTTCAGTTGTAATTAGTGTTTTTGTTACACATGAAAACATATGGTTGTTTGTCCAATCACACATGAAAAACAGAGGGCTGTTTGTCCAACAATTTTCTTTCTCTGTGATGGTTTTACTAGAAACAAAGCATATCCACTATTACATCGTCTTATATATCTTACTACGTCGTGATATCTGTATAGACTCTGTCTACGTCCTTTTGACATTCCAAGTTTTGTTTTTCTATAGCATATATTTGACTCCTTTGCATGCCTTTTGGCTCTGAAATTTCCTTATGGTCATGTCTACTGCCATATAGGGCACTAAAGCCACATATATTGTTATCTACAGACTGCACCATAAATCTCTATTTTACATGGAATTTTCGCCTCCTAGTATTAACTTTAATCGTTGTTGACCATAAAAGCACATATCACGGCTCACGTCGTTGTTCCATCGGGGTCACCATTGCGTGGCCATCGTCCTCTCACTGTGTGCGCGCTTAGGTACTGCATCCCAGCTTCCTCTCTCATGTTTAATAAATTTCAGGTTTCATATTTCCTTCGTGATCTTGGAGATGGCCACATGTCCAGTTTTTTTACTTTTTGCATTGTTGGGTAAATCAGTGATTTTTGTTTCAATGTCTGGTCTAGGTAGCTATTCATTTTGCGTCAATCTGCCGGTAGCTGAAGAATGTTGGTTCCATCCAGCTTGAGTAGGTTGTCTTGAGCTCAGTACTTAATCTTGTGGAAAGTGTGTTCTGCAGATTAATAATTATATAGACAAAATTGTTTTATATCTCTTAATTGCAACTCTAGCTTTCTGATGTTCACTTCACAAATTTTTTGGGCGTTGCTAGCTCACTCTCGTTCTAAATTTGCATACCTTTTTGTAGGACAAGAAATAGAGGCACAAGGACCTGTTCATTTTTTAGATAAAATAGCCTATTTTTTTCCAGTATTGACATTTTTTTATATTTTTAGATTGTGTAGCAAGACATTTGTGCATTCTATTGGAAGGAAGAGAGAGGGAGGGAGGGAGTTGCAATCTTCTGTCTATTAAACCACGTGAGATAAGTACTTGGTGTTGAATTTTTGTATAGTTGTTGCAGGCTACATTTGAGACTGGGAGGACTAGCCTTTGGATCCGGTTACCTTTCCTACTTGGTATTAAAGGATTTGGAGCAGGCTACATCTGCGATGACCCAGATGGATTATGCATAATCTCTTGGTAATGAATCTCTTAACATGCATGTACCTAATCGTGTATGTTCCATTCTTTTGCCTTTTGAGTGGATTGCTATATGGAACACCATCTATTTCTAATGAATTGTATGTTGTTTGCTGCCTTCTTTAACTAGATAGATCCAATAACTATACCAAATATACTATCATGCTCCAAATTTAGCTGGCGATCAGTGCACATGTCTGCCAGGAATCAGGGAATCAGGAAACAGTCCTTGAGCTACTAATTATGGCCGTTGTTGATAACAATGTAGCTCTCTATTTGTAGTAAAGTTCGGCTACATATGATCTCTTGGTCCATTAGTTAGTCCTTGGTCCTCCTGTCGTTGAATGATTGTTATTTTGTATTTTAGGCCAGCTTCGTATGCTCCTATTGCTCGAGTGCGAGTTTTGTCCCACAAGGTTAATGCCACTTCCATTTTTTACCCCCCCCCATATCCTTTATATTATGCACGTGAATAGATATAGCCTGTCAAAAGTTCCTAATATGATGTTTCTTAGGGTAGTATCGTCTGATGTCTGTATTAGAATGTCTTACCCATGTTTCATCTTTCTTTGGATCTTTTTTGTACCAGTACTATGCAAAATTAGTTAGTCAAGGCTCTGGCAAAATTCATTACTCCACAGTTGCAGAAAAAATTTCTAGGTTCCAAGTTCTGAATATGTGTTAATACAACATCTATTGTTGACCCTATAGATAAATTTATCCCCAGATGATTATGCAGGGAAGGAGGAAGCATACCGTAGATAGTTTGAATCAAACCAGTAGAGGACGCCACAGTTGGTTATGGTGCGACAGAACTGCAGTAATCTGGCAGCGTGACCGTTAACCTCCTTGACACCCTTCATGTTCGTTGCTTTGAACTCACTCAATAGACAAGTAACTCTTTATCCTTATGTTTGCTGTATAGCTCTGTATCTGTAAATTCCCTGCATTATTCTCATGACCATCTGTCGGTGTACTAGAGCAGGGGTACCCTAGTACCCGAACTTCGTCTGCAGACGATTCTGGCACCCCAGCGAGGCTGGCACGATGACCGCCAAGGCCCTCGATGGCTCTTTGAGCCATTCAAGAACAAAGTAGTCAAGACCCGGCAAGAGGAGCTTGCCGAAAGGCCACTCGGTGCGAAGGAACAAGGCCCGGCAAGAGGAGCTTGCCGGGAAGGCTTGGTGGGCGCCGAGCCCCAGTAGCGACAAGGTTCCCTTGTGGCAAAGGCGCTTGTCGGGGAGGCGACCTCTCTTCATCTCGCTCCAGCTCACCCGCCGATGTGTCACCACAGGGCTCTCCCAAGCGCAGCGTGTCGGCGGGCTGTGCCGCCAGTGGGGAACAGCGACAAGCGGCGACAAGCTACCATTGTGGCAAGCGGAGGTGCACTTGGCGTCCTGTTACCTTTGTTGAGGCGGCGGAGGCGGGCATTGATGACTCTTGTCCCTTGCCGTCGAGTTAGGTATAGACTACTGTACCTTTGTACAAGCGGTGTACCAACCTATGTTTTACTATCTTACCCTTGTCTACTTGCCATATGTGGTAACCCCTTGTGCCTATAAAAGGAGGCCGAGGGCAGCGTAGAAAGGGTTCGGCTCAACTCGGCTTAGTTCATCCTACTCATCTGAAACCACACCCAGGCTAGGTCTTGTAGCTTCCATTGCTCCCTAGCAAGAACACAAGATAATCCACTAAAGCAGCAGTAGGAGTATTATCTCTCGGAGAGCTCGAAGCTGGGTAAGCCTGCTCGTGTGCATCGCCTCGATCCGCTCTTTGTGCAACCTCCGCCCCCCTCCGAACCACAAGGGACCCAGGTCCGTAGGTGTTAAATGGGACACGATCACCTTCTCCCGACATCTTTGGCGCGCCCGGTAGGGGGCGTCGAGGCTGTGTGAACCCGATCCGGTGGTCACACGGCAACTTCATCAACATCTTCGTCAACATGGCGCGAAGAAGAAATCTTGGCAGCAGCGAGAGCCGTCGCGTCGAACCCACCACCACGAGCAATCGGTGGTGGGGAAACAATAGCGGAGGAGCGGCGTCGACGAAAGAGCCCTAGCGCCGCCAGGTCCAAAGACAAGGCAGCGCGGCGTCGGCGTCGAATCTTCACGCGTCCTTCTCGGGGGCGCGAGGCGAACAGCGTCGTGGCTCGCGGCACCATCGCTCATTGGACCAAGGCCAAGCTGGGGATCGAGGCCCTCGAGACCGCATGCACCCCGACATCTTTGATGCGGCGAATCTGATCGCTTAGGCGGGATGTTGCTCCTCTAACTTGGTTAGGAGTCCGAGCGCGTCCGTTCTTCGCTCCGTACCGTTGCCGCCAACCACACCAGCGGAAGCCTTGGCAAGAGCTCGATTACTTCTAGACTACCCTCCAACGGCCGACAAAGGTCGACGAATGGAGGCCACAATTCAGAGTCTCATCGGCCGCCAGCGGTGGCGGCCCATGACAACCGCGCGCCGCGGCCGCGGCAAGGCGACAAGGCGCGAGCTGATGGCGGCGAGACTTACGAAGTGCAGCCACCGTGCACTCCCCTTCGAAGACCAGATCGCCGACTCGCGGATCCACCTCGGCAGCGACTCCACGCCGCCGTCGGATCCGCGAGCTTCGTCGCGACCAGCGCCAAGTTCTTTGAGCGGCAAGAAGAACACGCTCGAACCCGTATCGGCGCCCGAAGAAAGCGCGCCGTCAATCGACCAGCGCGCGGGCCCATTGTCGATATGCATGCGCCCGAAGAACGAGGCGACTTGCCGTCTGTGATAGGTTGCCCTGCGTTCACTCGTGAGCTGCGGCAAGTCCGGTGGCCCGACAAGAAAAACTTCAAACCAGATGTGCGGAGAAGTATGATGGTAGGACACACCCGTCGGAGTTCCTCGGCATCTACACCATCGCGGTGCAGGCTGCGGGGGCGAGGCGACAAGATCCTCGCCAACTACTTTCCCTTAGTGCTCAAGCCAAGCGTCGAGATCTTGGCTCATGCACTTGCGGACAGCTCCATATCTTCTTGGGCAGATTTGTGCCACCAGTTTGTCGGCGCCTTCTGGCGGCCACAAGCCTCATAGCCAGAAAGTGATCTTCACCTGCTTGCCCGGAAGGAGGAGAGTCCTGCGCAAGTTTATCCGAGAGATTTAGTCGTGTGCATTACAACATCCAGGCGTCCACCTGCTGCGGTGATCGGTGCATTTCATCGAATGTCTGAAACCGCGGGATGAGGAGGAGATGGGGATGTGCAAAGTGAAAAGCGTCGTGAGCTCTCATACTGGCCGACAAGTGTGCATCTTGTTGAAGAAGGAAGAAGGCTCCGAGGAGAGAATGTGGGGCAGAATCGGCAGATGAAGAGATCGCCCGGCAAGGAAGAAGTCGTGGCGAAACAACGAGGAGGAAGAAAAACCAAGAAGTGCTAGTTGTTGAGCAGTCCGGCAAGGATGGGGCCGCCAACAAAACCAAGGCTAGTGGCTCCGGCAAGGAGGTTGCTTTGTTAGCGCCGACCGCCAAGCTGTGGACGCCGCCGACAAACCGATAGCTCAACAAGCAGTCTGTAAAATCCACCGCACCAAGGGCCACGATCTCGAGCTGCAAGAAAGTCGAGCAGCTTGTTGAGCTCTGAGAGAGCTGAATCTGACGGCGAGACAAGGAGAAAGCCCAAGAAAGTGCAAGTGCAGCAAGTAAGAAGAGACCGGTCGGGGAGGGCTTTGGCAAGGCCAAGCAGCGGCAAGGTGACAGAGACCTCCCAGCGGCGCGACAAGGAAGAAGATGAAGATGAGGATGGCGAGGACATGGAAGGCGATGAAGCGGACGAGCAAGAGTTTCAAAAGGCAGCGGAGGTCCTTTGTGTTGGCGGTGGTGCTTCTCGCATACCTCGCACCGCCAACTCAAGCAATGGATCGTGAGGTGAATGCAGCGAGAACCCTCCATAGAGTCCGCAAACCTCGAAGTGGTCACCGCCCATCATCTTTGACATTGAGGATCACCTGATCGCATCACTGCGGTCGGTGCTTGCCGATGTTGGTCTCGCCAACCATCCGCAACCTCAAGGTCACAAAGATCTTGGTTGGTGGCGGGGCGGCTGAACTTGATTTCCTCTGCGGTGCTTGAAACTTCAAATCCACGACGTGAGCTCGAAGAAGCTGGTACTTTCAAGGAATCAATCCGGAAGGAGCAAGCCCAAAGGGAAGATCACGTTGCGGTAACGTTCGGCGCGAGCTCAACTTCAGAGCGAGAGGTCACGTTTGGCGTCGCCGACTTCCCATTACCCTACAATGGCATACTTGGCGTCCGGCGCTTCGCCAAGTTCATGGCCGCCTCTCATTATGCTTACAACCTACTCAAGATGCCCGGCCCGATAAGCGTCATTTCTGTCCATGGCGACAAGAAGGGCGCGCTTATCTGTGCCGACAAGATTCTGGGGAAGCGGCAGCGCAGCGAAAACAAACCACTTGCATTTGAAGCTCCCGGGAAAAAGACCACCAAGTCCGGCAAAGCTCTGTTGCCCTCGGCAAGCGCACCTCTTGGTGCTGCGCTACCGTCGAGGGCGCACCATCGAGCTCCACCGGCAAGTGCAAGAAAGGCGATGGCAGCTCCACGAAGATCAAGAAAGTGCCGCCAAGGAGGGCGGCCTGGTGGTACCTTCACCATCGATGCCACGCTTGATCCTAAATAGGAAGGCGAGCTCGTTGCTTTCCTGCGGCGAATGTCGATGTGTTTGCATGGCAACCATCGACATCCCGGTGTTCCGGAAAGTAATTGAGCACCACCTAGCCGTCTGTCCTCACATGCGGCCCGTCAAGCAAAAAGTTAGGAAGCAGCGGTGGGCGCCAAGAGTTCATAGCGAAGAAATCAAGAAGTTGGAAGCAGCGGGGCTTATCGGAGAGTCCTCCATCCCGTGGTTGGCCAATCCGGTGGTGATGCATAAGGCTAATGGGAAATGGAGACTTTGTATTGACTTCGCGATGTTAATAAAGCTTGTCCCAAAGACCCATTTCCCTTGCAGCGTATCGACCAGATTGTTGACTCCACGGCTGGATGTGATCTGCTTCGTTTCTTGATGCATATTCAGGATATCATCAGATCTTCATGGCGAGAAGAAGATGAAGAAAACGCATTCATTACACCATGTAGCGCGTCTTTGCTTTATCACGGATGCCTTTCGGTTTGAAGAATGCTGGTTCAACCTTTGCAAGGTAGTCCATGATGCCTTTGAACCACAGATACACGAAATGTAGAAGCATACATGGATGACATAGTGGTCAAAGCAAGGACAAAGCGACTCGGTTCAAGATTTGGATGAAACATTTGCAAATCTGCAAGATCAACCTCAAGCTCAACCCGAGAAGTGCGTGTTTGGAGTCCCTTCCGGCAAGCTTCTCGGGTTCTTAGTGTCTCGGTGAGGAATTGAAGCCAATCCCGACAAGATCAAGGCCATTGAGCAGATCGAAGCACCAAAGCGCGTCAAGGATGTCGGAAGGCTTGCGGTTGCGTGGCTGCTCTCGGCAGGTTTATCTCTAAATCTGCTGGCGCGCCTGCCATTTTCAAAATTTTGAAAAAGGCGGGTCAATGAAATGGACTCGAAGCGGAGGCTGCGCTGCAGGACTTGAAGAGATACTGTCCTCCGCTCCAATACTTGTCGCACCTAGGCCACAAGAGAAGTTGCTGCTGTATATAGCGGCGACCAATCAAGTGGTTAGTGCTGCGTTAGTAGCGGAGAGGAGGCGGATGATGAGCCGACAACGAGGCAGGCGCATCCAGCGACAAGCAAGGGCTTCGCCGTCAAGCTCTGGTCCCGACAAGGACGGATCAGCGAGGGTTGCGACAAGATCTGAAGAAGATGGTGCAGCGCCCAGTCTACTTTGTCGGTTCCCTTTTGCGGGGCTAGATCAAGGTACTACGGTGTGCAAAAGCTGCTTTTCGGCCTCCTCATGGCCTCGAGAAAGCTGCGCCACTACTTCAAGCACATGAGATAACAGTTGTCACTCGCTTTCCGCTAAAGAGGATATTACAAAATCCGAAGCAGCGAGCGAGAATCGTCAGTGGGCCTTTGGAATTGTCAAGCTTTGGTCTCAAATTTGAAAGCACTTCAACTATCCATAGCGAGCATTGGCGGAATTCATAGCTGAGTGGGCGTAGCGCAAGATGAAGAAATTCGAGAGCGAGCATCCCGTCAAGGAGGCAAATAAAGAGTGGCTGATGTACTTTGGCGGTGCCTTCTCGCTGCAAAGGCGCCCGGTGCGGCGTCTGATTATCGCACCACGGAGAGCACCTCAAGTACATAGTCCGGATGCACTTTCCCAAGGAACAAGCAACAAATAATCTGCAGTATGAAGGTTTGCTTGCGGCCTCGAGATTGCGGTAGACCTTGGGATCAAGAAGCTCATTGTCGGGGGACTCGCAACTTGTCATCCGCCAAGTAAATAAAGATTATCGAGTCCGTTGATGGAAGCCTCGTCGACAAAGTGAGGAAGCTGGAAGAGCACTTTGAAGGCACTGCAAATGGAACACGTTCCAAGAGCTCGAGAATGATATAGCTGATGGCCTCTCCAAATGTGCGCACTCAAGTTACTATGGAACCAGGATTTTTGTGCTCAAGCTAACTCAGCCAGCCGTAACACCATCAACGAGGACGAGCAAGAAGAAAATTGGTTTACGGTGACTACTTTCCGGAGAGCTCCCGAAGCCGCCGCCAAGAAGGTCCCTAAAATCAGCATAAATATCAGCGAGGAGCGATCTGCTCCGACAAACCATCTGATTTGCGTCGTTGAAGCAAGCGCTCCCGACAAGTTTCGCTCCGGCAAGCTTGCGGGGATCATCAACTCGGCGGACCCACGAGTTCTTGCCGCGAAGCTGATGTTCCGCGATGATGGATGAGCCTTTAGTCCTTGTTGGCCGAGCCACAAGCTCTAGCATGGGCACGACAAATCGTCCATTTCCTTGAGACGGAGAACTTCCGAAGAGCAAGAAGAAGCGGAAAAAGTAGCCCGGCGGTCAAGTATGTACCGGTTTGTTGACAACATCCTATCTGAGAAGAAGGCTCAGCGGTGTGAAATTGAAGTGCATTTGCGGGAAGATGGGCGAAGCTGTTGGCGTGAAATACATGGAGGCATATGTGGTCACCACATTGGCGCAAAAGCGCTGCGGCAAAGCTTTCCGGCAAGGTTTCTTCGGCGAAGCCCTCCGGGATGCTGCTGCACAAGTAACCAAGTGTGAAGCGTGCGGTTCCATTCCAAGCAGATACACCAACCAGCTCAAGCTCTCGGGCGATCCCTTTATCCTGGCCCTTCTCGATGCAGGGGCTCGACATCCTCGGCCCTTTCCCCGAGCTGTCGGGGCTTTGAGTACTTGTATGTTGCAATCGACAAGTTCACAAAGTGGCGGAAGTGGAACCAGTGAGGAAGGTGACAGCCACGGTCGGTGGTCAAGTTCTTGGTCAATTGTTTGCCGTTTTGGGATTCCTAACAGAATCATCACCGACAACGGCACACAGTTCTAACCCGCACCTTCATGTAATCGCCCAAGATCTTGGTGCCAAGATCTGCTTTATACATTGCTCATCCGAGAAGCAATGGTCAGCGAGAGAGCAAATCTTTGAAGTGCTGCGAGGACTCAAGACCAGAACTTTCGACAAGCTGCGCAAGTCACGGAAGAAACTAGATCGAGGAGCTGCGGTGGTTCTTTGGTCGATCGGGCGACGCCAAATCGAGCCAGCGGCGGACACCTTCGCTCTAGTCTATGGAGCGAGGCAGTTCTCCCCACGGAACTTCGTATATGGGTCACCTCGAGTGCTCGCTTATGATGAGCTTGAGCAAGAGCAGCTGCGACAAGATGGCCGCTGCTCCTCGAGGAAGATCGTCTTGAGGCTCTTTGTCTGAGCTGCTCGTTACCCGACAAGCTTTGCGTCGCTACCATAGCCGCAAAGTTAATGCGAAGCGAGGAAAGGCGACCTTGTTCTTGGTAGCGTTCAATCCGCCAAGAATTCCAACAAGTTGGCCTTGAAGTGGGAAGGCCCTTATCGGGTCAAGCGAGTCACTAGGCCGGCGCTGTCGCCTCGAGACCGAAGATGGCGCTCGGTGAGCAATTCCTGGAATATAGAACATCTTCGCAAGTTTTACCCATAAGGCGCGGTTGCCGGAACCTGTTCCGGCAACCACCCTTTTGTACAAGTCTTGCCGCTGTTGCATGTAATCCTTTGTACAAAGCGGCGCGAGACCCAGCGCATCGATAAAGCCTATGTGTTGCGCACAACTTGTCAATACATGCCCTCATAATCATATATGCATGTGTTTACTAACATCTTGTGCAGCATCCACACCCGATGGCGATAACGAGCCACTAAGCTCCATAACTTTATTTTCTCTTCTTTCTTCTCAAACAAGAAGAAGGGTCATCCACCACAAGTTAACGGGGGGAGAAGATAATAGTGTGGGCAGCCATAGCGTCGCTCGAGGAACTATCGCCTTGCGGAACATGGACAACAAAAAGCTAAGTTGCTAAGTTTAAGCGACCAGTTTTAAATTTTAAGTTATCTTCCTCGAACGATAGTACTTTGTATGGAAAACCTGTGCGTGGAGGAACCGACTCGCGACTAGCTTGCGCCCTTACTTTGTTTCAAGTCCGCTCAACAACTTAAGCGTGCTGCAACTAGTTGCGACAAGGTTGCTTGTCGAGGCAACATCGCATGACGAGGCTGTTGAAGTTCCGCTTTCGGTAGCTCGCGGCAAGGGTGTTCATCTTGACAAGTTCCCCTAAAAACGTAGGGTATAAACATACAAGGGAAGAAATCGAGTAAAGGAAATAACATTTGCGTTCGGTAGCCTAAGATAGTGTATATTACATAATATATTGTCGCGCGTCTAATGGACTTTTTACCTAAACATGATCTCTGACGACAAGAGAAAGATAGACTTGGCGGCTTAGTCCCTTGATGCGCCCTCGAGCCTCTTAACTCCGCTCACCCTATCCACAATGGGTGCGACAAGGGCCTTGGCGCTCAACATCGGCGGATGGAGGAAGGACTTGAGGACTTTGGTGAAGTCGGCCTTTGGGTTGCGGAAGGCCACCTTCATCAACACCTTACGGAGGCCTCGGCGCAGACTTGGCGTGATTCCTCCGCTTTGTTGCTTGGGACCTCTTCCGGGCCGTTGGATACCCGCCAACATGCCTTTGAAGAATAGGCTGAGCTTGACGCTGGGTTGGAGGTTCTCGTCAGTGGAGTATCCGAGATCCGTCATGACCAACTCCATCAGCTCATTATGGATGTCGGCGGCGGTGTCCACGAGGCCTTCCGTCCGATGCATTATCTTGTCTCGAAGATTATGCAGGTGGTCACAGCATTCGGCGGCAACTCCTCGGTGGCCTTGATCTTTTCCAGCAGGCCCTTTTCCCGATCCTTGACGCCATTCAACGTCTCCGTCAGGGTGGTCAGCTTCAGCTCCAAATCCGCCTTAACGTCCTTGGCGGCATCGATCTCCTTGATCTTTTCAGCAAAACGACCCTGCAGCTCGCCGAGGGTGTAAGCGTCCTTCTCACGCTCGCGCTTCAACCCGGCGACCTCCTCGGCACTCTTACGGAGGTGGACTCGGCTGAGCCACCCTCGTCTCCAATTCCCTCTTGGCGGCCTCGGTAGCGCGGCAGCATCCTTTGCCTCCTGAAGTGGCCCGCTGATCGTTTGCTCGCAGCTTGAGATCTTCCTCAAAGCTGTCAAGGTTGATGTTCCGCTCGCCAGCTCACCTTCTCGCGGAAAGCTTCTCGCCGGCAAGCCTCTGCTGCTCTTGACCTCGCCCTTCTCCAAGATGAAGGCCGTGCGCTCCTCGTGAGCTGCTCCAGCGCCTCCGCTATATCCGGAGAGTTTCTTTGTTGGCGTGCGGAGCTCTTCCGCGCCTCTTCAAGTCAGCTCCGTCCTCGCGACAAGCGCCTCCACAGACTCAGTTTGGCTTGCCGAGGCGCGGTATAGCGGCAACAACTTCCTTAGCAGCTGCTCCTCCTCGGACTCACGCTGCTGCTGCTTGGGGCATCAAGCAGCGACAGCCAGCGGAGCAAGCAGTTCAGCGTCGAAAGTCTCCCCCTCGGCCGGCGCCACAGGCTTGATGCCGGGGAGCTTGATAAAGACACCTTCGCCGACCTTGGTGGCGCGGGCTGGGGGCTCTTGAATCAGGTGCGGCGTCGGTGGCGGGAGGATCAGCGGTCGGTGTAGCGTCTGGCGCTCCTGCGGACCCGGGGCCGTCGATCGATCGCCAGATCCCTCCCGGCCTCTGCGCCCGGCAGCCTCGGCTGACCTCCTCGCCCGGCGGGCTGTCGGCGCCGACCTCCTCCTCCATGTTGGCGGCGTCGACATTGTCGCCATGGCGTCTTCCTCGCCGCGGCCTCGGTCTCCATTGGGTCTCCGGCAGGTGGATCTAATGGTCATGAGAAGAAAGCGCAGGTCAGAAGATATTGAAAGAAGAACGAGAAAAGAAAGAACCCAAGGGAAATTATCAAACAAGAAAATCACCGCAATGGGATCTGTTGCCACGGTCTCTACTACCGGAGGGTCGTCGGCGCTGGTCCTTGTCGGAAGCTCCCCTTGTCGGAGGCCTCCCTTGCGGAGAGTGCTCCTTGGCGGAGAATTTTCCCTTGGCGGCGTAGTTGAAGCAAGCAGAACTTCGGGAGTGGCCTCCGGAGCTTCCTGACGAGGCTGCTCTGCTCCTACACAATTCAACAAATCAGATATCAGTAATGGAGAAACACCCGAGCATGCCCAACTGTGAGAAGTATACCAAACACTTCTGGCTGGGGGCTGTCTTTGGGGCTGCTCTGATGAAGGGTTGCGGGTCCGGCAAGGGAGTCTCAGACGTGCCCCAGCCGCCACAAGGAGTCATCGAGGCAGCGACAACCACGGCGTCTTGGCCCTCTTGACGCCCTCACGAGCTAACGACTGAAGAAGAAGGTTTAGAGTGAAGCCGTCAATTACAAAGATAAAGCGGTAAGTTAGAAGATTACAAATAGCAGCGACGGGATCTTACTCTTCCTCCTCTTCCTCGGAGCTGAGGCGGAGAGATCGAACTCTGCTCGGTGCGGCAGATTGGGGGAAGACTCCCTCGGCTCTTGGCGGGTGCGGGGGCGCGACTCCGAAGACCCTGCGCCCGTCGTCGTGGCGGAGTAAGCGCTCCAGCGGCAGCGATGCCTGCAGTGGAAGCGCGTCGGCGGCGGCGGCTGCTGGACCATAGGCCGCCCCTCCACTTCTCCAGTCTTGCGTAGGCGTCTCCTTGGCGGCGCAGCAGGCCCCTCTTGCGGCAAGTTACTTGACGGCGGAGGAGAGGCGTCCCCAGCAGGCTCGCTCGGTTCGTTATCGGGCTCGGGCTGCTCCTCCTCGCCGATGAACTCTTCTTGGTCGGCAAGGCTTACCGCCTCGGCCCTCTCTGCCTCCTCGATAGTGAACCCAGACGCGCCGGCGGCAGCAGCCTCTGCAGCCTCCTCCAACCTCGTGGCGTCGCGCCATCTCTGCTTTCGATGGTGTCGCGAGTGAGCCGCCTCTGCTTTCGTCGGGCGGATCGGCACTTCGGCAAGTTGTCGAAGAACTGCTGCACTATGTTATCGGCGGGCTCTGCCAAGTTGGAACGATCCATGGGAATCGCTGGCGGCATTATCGCGGATCTTTGTCAGCGGCAATTGTTGCACAAAGGCACAACTCCCTCGGCAACATGCACCATCCGGGGTTATCCGCCGGGCTTGAACAGCTCCGCAGCATGCCGTCAAGCTCCAAGGTGGTGAAATTCCAATTCAGACACTGGCGCAGCCTCATGATATCCGCCGCGTTCTGGAATTCCCAAGCAGGCTTCCCTCTCTCCTGCAAAGGCGCAATCGGCGGCGAAGGAAGTCGCGCCAACTGCTCGACGGTAAGCCTGCTTGCGGAGGCGCAAAATCCTAGTCGTGGCAATCTTCAACTTGTCGTCCTCTGGCGCCAAGTTGCTCAGTGTTGCCACGAACTATGGGAGTCTAAGCGCGAGGCGGTGAAAGGCTGTGGCTCCTCCTCTAGAATCCAACACCAGTCAGCTCTCCCTCCTCCCACTTGCTGCGCAACTCTCGTCAAGATCGCCTCCTTCTTGCCGATCCTAGAAGTCCATGCAATTCCTCCGACAGCGGCTCTCCTCTCTCTGGCGGGGTGAGAAGTAGTGGCGGAAAAGTGCGACATTTGGATGGACCCGGCGAAGTTCTCGCGAGGTGTCGAAAACAGCCATGGTGAGGATGGCGTTGGGGTGAAGTCAAAGGCGGAGGCCATATGTGTTCATAACATCGCGAAAAATTCAGAAAAGGGGGCGAGCCTGCACGAGAAGAAAATCGCGAAGAAGGGTACCCGATGGAGACCTTAGCAGATGTGCGGCGGAGATGACCCTCGTGGCGGATCGCCCAGGTCTCCGTCGACCAAAGAGATAATACAGCTCCGCAGCTCCTTCTGTCGGCGGGGATCGAAGAGGCCCGCTCCTTCCATGGCGCCAGTGAGCCGCTGCGCCTCGGCCGATTCCGCCGTTTCCCTTATCGGCCTTGAGCCATAGGGAGTGGCGGTGGAGGAAGCGGCGGCGTTGGTGGCACGGAGGCAATGGAGGCGGGCGTCTCTCTCTGGTTCGAGAAGAAAGAGGAAAGCGGCGGGGTTTTACGATGTGACAGCAAGGGCAAGTGGGCGCCTGCTCCTATTCCCCGCTTATAAAGGGAGAGGGGCCAGGCGTTCGATTTTCCCATTAAAAAGCCCGACCTCCCCACGGCGCCACGTCCGGTGCGTGCCGTTTGTGGGAGGCGTGGTGGGTCGAGGCAACTAACGGTGTAATCAAGACCCGTGAGCCCGTGCCTTTGTTTTGGGCTGGCCCATGAGCTTAGCGCCGTGTGTGGCCCGAGCCGGGGCTCTGTCGGTGTACTTGGTAGGGGTACCCTAGTACCCGAACTTCGTCTGCAGACGATTCTGGCACCAGCAGGCGAGGCTGGCACGATGGCCGCCAAGGCCCTCGGCGGCTCTTTCATAGCCATTCAAGAACAAAGTAGTCAAGACCCGGCAAGAGGAGCTTGCGGGAGAATACTCGAGGCGCGAAGGAACAAGGCCCGGCAAGAGGAGCTTGCCGGGAAAACTTAGTGGGCGCCCGAGCCCCGTAGCGACAAAGGTTCCGCGCGGCAAAGCGCTTGTCGAGGCGGGCGACCTCTCTTCATCTCGCTCCAGCTCACCCCTGGCGTGTCGCCCAGGGGCTCTCCCAAGCAGCGTGTCGATGGGCTGTGCCGCGTGGCGGAACAACGACAAGCGGCGTGACAAGCTACCATCGTGGCAAGCGGAGGTGCGCCAGCGGTCCTGTTACCTTTGTTGAGGCGGCCAGGGCGGGCATTGATGACTCTTGTCCCTTGCCGTCGAGTTAGGTATAGACTCTTGTACCTTTGTACAAAGCGGTGTACCAACCTATGTTTTACTATCTTACCCTTGTCTACTTGCCATATGTGGTAACCCCTTGTGCCTATAAAAGGAGGCCGAGGGCAGCGTAGAAAGGGTTCGGCTCAACTCGGCTTAGTTCATCCTACTCATCTGAAACCACACCCGGGCTAGGTCTTGTAGCTTCCATTGCTCCCTAGCAAGAACACGAGATAATCCACTAAAGCAGCAGTAGGGTATTATCTCTCGGAGAGCTCGAAGCTGGGTAAGCCTGCTCGTGTGCATCGCCTCGATCCGATCTTTGTGCAACCTCCGTCCCCCCCCTCCGAACCACAAGGGACCCAGGTCCGTGGGTGTTCGTGGGACACGATCAGCCCTCCCGACATCTTTAGGAGATAATACTCCTCTGCTGCTTTAGTGGATTATCTTGTGTTCTTGCTAGGGAGCAATGGGAGCTACAAGACCTAGCCTGGGTGTGGTTTCACATATGGCAAGTAGACAAGGGTAAGATAGTAAAAACATGGGCTGGTACACCGCTTTGTACAGTGTACAGTAATCTATACCTAACTCGACGGCAAGGAACAAGAGTCATCAATGCTGCCTCAACAATCGCTCGAACAGCAGGTAACGTGGGACCGTCAAGTGCACCTCCGCTTGCCACGATGGTAGCTTGTCAGCGCCGCTAGTCGCTGTTCCGTCGGCGGCACAGCCCGTCGACACGCAGCGTGCTTGGGAGAGGCCCGTGGTGACACGCTGGCGGGTGAGATGGAGCGGAGATGAGAGAATTCGCTTGCATGGCAGCGGTCATCGTTCCAGCTCCTTCCGCCGGTTTTTTTGCACCTGTGGTGCTCGCAGCTCTTCTTGGGGTCTCTTGCTTTGTTTTGAATGGCTCGGAAGACATCGATCTTGGCGGTCATCAGCCAGCCCCTGCCGGTGCTGCAACTGTCTGCAGCACGAGTACCCTAGCCCCCCGGAACTTAGAGCAGGGGTACCCGATTGCAGCACTACGCAGCAGGGCTGGCACGATGACCGCCAAGATCTCGGCCGGCTTCTTCCGGAGCCATTCAAGAACAAAGTAGTCAAGACCCGGCAAGAGTAGCTTGCGGGAAGGCCACATTACCGAAGCAAAGGAACAAGCCCCGGCAAGAGGAGCTTGCCGGGAAGGAAGTGGGCGCCGAGCCCCCAGCGCGACAAAGGTTCTGCCATGACAAAGGCGCTTGCAGGCGGACGACCTTGTTGGGGAGCGTTGCAGAAAATTAAAATTTTTCCTACGGTTTCACCAAGATCCATCTATGAGTTCTACTAAGCAACGAGTTACGAGAGAGAGTTTGCATCTACATACCACTTGTAGATCGAGTGCAGGCGTTCGAGGGAGTGGTGATGATGAAGGCGTTCCCAGCGTGATTCCGATCACCGATGACCAAAGTGCTGAAAGGACAGCACCTCCGTGTTCAACACACGTACGGGACGATGGCGTCTCCTCCGTCTTGATCCAGCAAGAGTGAAGGAGAGGTTGAGGAAGACAACTCCAATGGCAGCACGACGGCGTGATGCGGTTGGTCTGGCAGTTCTCCGTGAGGCTTCGCCAAGCTTGCGTGGAGAAAGAGAGGTGTTGGGGAGGAGGGCTGCGCCTTCAATGGTGTTGCAGCCCTCCCCCACCCCTCTATTTATAGGAGGAGAGGGCAGGGGGCGGCCATCTAGGGCAAACCCTAGATGGGGGCGGCCAAGGGAGGAGGGAGGTGGCTTGCCCCCAAGCTGGGGCGCCCCTTTAGGGTTTACCCTCCCAAACCCTAGCCGCATGGGCCTAGGTGGGGGCGCCCAGCCACCAGGGGCTGGCTCCCTCTCCCACTTAGCCCATGTGGCCCCGGGAGGTGGCCCCTCCGGTGGACCTCGGAACCCTCCGGTGGACCGGTACTTTACAGTATACCCCGAAACTTTCCGAGTCCGTTTAACCACTTTCCATATATAAATCTTTACCTCCGGACCATTCCGGAACTCCTCGTGACGTCCGGGATCTCATCCGGGACTCCGAACAACATTCGGTAATCACATACTTGTCTTCCTATTAACCCTAGCGTCACCGAACCTTAAGTGTGTAGACCCTACGGGTTCGGGAGACATGCAGACATGACCGAGACTACCTCAAGTCAATAACCAACAGCGGGATCTGGATACCCATGTTGGCTCCCACATGCTCCTCGATGTTGTCATCGGATGAACCACGATGTCAAGGGTTCAAGCAACCCCGTATTCTATTCCCTTTGTCTGACGGTATGTTACTTGCCCGAGACTCGATCGTCGGTATCCCAATACCTCGTTTAGTCTCGTTACCGGCAAGTCACTTTACTCGTACCGCAATGCATGATCCCGTGACCAGACACTTGATCACTTTGAGCTCATTATGATGATGCATTACCGAGTGGGCCCGGTGATACCTCTCCGTAATACGGAGTGACAAATCCGATCTCGATCCGTGTCAACCCAATGGTCACTTTCGGAGATACCTGTAGTGCACCTTTATAGTCACCCGATTCGTTGTGACGTTTGATACACCCAAAGCACTCCTACGGTATCCGGGAATTGCACGATCTCATGGTCTAAGGAAGAGATACTTGACATTGGAAAAGCTCTAGCAAAACGAACTACACGATCTTTGTGCTATGCTTAGGATTGGGTCTTGTCCATCACGTCATTCTCCTAATGGCGTGATCCGTTATCAATGACATCTGATGTCCATAGTCAGGAAACCATGACTATCTGTTGACCAACGAGCTAGTCAACTAGAGGCTTACTAGGGACGTATTGTAGTCTATGTATTCACACGTGTATTACGATTTCCGGATAATACAGTTATAGCATGAATAAAGACAATTATCATGAACAAGGAAATATAATAATAATGCTTTTATTATTGCCTCTAGGGCATATTTCCAACAGTCTCCCACTTGCACTAGAGTCAATAATCTAGTTTACATTGTGATGAATCGAACACCCATAGAGTTCTGGTGTTGATCATGTTTTGCCCATGAAGAGGTTTAGTCAGCGGATCTGCGACATTCAGATCCGTATGCACTTTACAAATTTCTATGTCTCCATCCTGAACATTTTCACGGATGGAGTTGAGCGACGCTTGATGTGCCTGGTCTTCTTGTGAAACCTGGGCTCCTTGGCAAGGGCAATAGCTCCGGTGTTGTCACAGAAGAGTTTGATCGGCCCGACGCATTGGGTATGACTCCTAGGTCGGTGATGAACTCCTTCACCCAAATTGCTTCATGTGCTGCCTCCGAGGCTGCCATGTACTCCGCTTCACATGTAGATCCCGCCACGACGCTTCGCTTGCAGCTGCACCAGCTTCTTGCTCCACCATTCAACATATACACGTATCCGGTTTGTGACTTAGAGTCATCCAGATCTGTGTCGAAGCTAGCGTCGGCGTAACCTGTTCTGACGAGCTCTTCGTCACCTCCATAAGCGAAACATGTCCTTTGTCCTTTTCGGTACTTCAGGATATTCTTGACCGCTGTCCGGTGTTCCTTGCGGGATTACTTTGGTACCTTCCTACCAAACTTACGGCAAGGTTTACATCAGGTCCGCACACAGCATGGCATACATAATAGATCCTATGGCTGAAGCATAGGGATGACACTCATCTCTTCTTTATCTTTTGCCGTGGTCGGGCATTGAGTTGAGCTCAATCTCACACCTTGCAATCTGGCAAGAACCCTTCTTGGACTGGTCCATTTTGAACTTCTTCAAAATCTTATCAAGGTATGTGCTTTGTGAAAGACCTATGAGGCGTCTCGATCTATCTCTATAGATCTTGATGCCTAATATATAAGCAGCTTCTCCAAGGTCCTTCATTGAAAAACACTTATTCAAGTAGGCCTTAATGCTGTCCAAGAATTCTATATCATTTCCCATCAAGTATGTCATCTACATATAATATGAGAAATGCTCTGAGCTCCCACTCACTTTCTTGTAAGCGCAGGCTTCTCCATAAGTCGCATAAACTAACGCTTTGATCATCTCATCAAAGCGAATGTTCTAACTCGAGATGCTTGCACCAGCCCATAAATGGATCGCTGGAGCTTGCATACTTTGTCGACATTCTTAGGATCGACAAAACCTTCGGCTGTATCATATACAGCTCTTCCTTAAGATAGCCGTTAAGGGCGCTGTTTTGGCGTCCATCGCCATATCTCATAATCATAGTATGCGGCAATTGCTAACATGATTGGACGGACTTAAGCTTCGCTACGGAGAGAAAGTCTCATCGTAGTCAATCCCTTGAACTTGCCGATAACCCTTAGCGACAAGTCGAGCTTTATAGATGGTGACATTACCATCGCGTCCGTCTTCTTCTTAAAGATCCATTTGTTTTCTATCGCTCGCCGATCATCGAACAAGTCGGTCAAAGTCCACACTTTGTTTTCATACATGGATTCTATCTCGGATTTCATGGCTTCTAGCCATTTGTTGGAATCTGGGCCCGCCATTGCTTCTTCATAGTTCAAGGTTCATTGTTGTCTAACAACATGATTTCCGAGACAGGGTTGCCGTACCACTCAGTGCGGGCGTGTCCTAGTGGACCTCTGAGTTCAAGAGCAACTTGATCCAAGTACCTTGATCATCATCATGAATTTCCTCTTCATTGGTGTAGGCATCACGGGAACATTTTCTGAGCTGCACTACTTTCCTGTTCAAGAGGTAGTACTTCATCGAGTTCTACTTTCCTCCCACTTACTTCTTTCGAGAGAAACTCTTTTCAAGAAAGATTCCGTTCTGGCAACAAAGATCTTGCCTTCGGATCTAAGGTAGAAGGTATACCCAAAGGTTTCCTTAGGGTATCCTATGAAGACGCATTTTTCCGACTTGGGTTCGAGCTTTTCAGGTTGAAGTTTCTTGACATAAGCATCGCATCCCCAAACTTTTAGAAATGACAGCTTAGGTTTCTTCCCAAACCATAATTCATACGGTGTCGTCTCAACGGATTTAGGCGGTGCCCTATTTAAAGTGAATGTAGCTGTCTCTAGGCGTATCCCCAAAATGATAGCGGTAAATCGGTAAGAGACATCATAGATCGCACCATATCCAATAGAGTGCGATTCGACGTTCGGACACACCGTTACGCTGAGGTGTTCGGTGGCGTTAGTTGTGAAACGATTCCACATTTTCTTAAGTGTGTACCAAATTCGTGACTTAAATATTCTCCTCCACGATCTGATCGTAAGAATTTTATCTTTCGGTCACGTTGATTCTCTACTTCATTCTGAAATTCCTTGAACTTTTCAAAGGTCTCGGACTTGTGTTTCATCAAGTAGACATACCCATATCTACTCAAGTCATCGTGAGAGTGAGAACATAACGATATCCTCCATGAGCCTCAACGCTCATTGGACCGCACACATCGGTATGTATGATTTCCAACAAGTTGGTTGCTCGCTCCATTGTTCGAGAGAATGGAGTCTTGGTCATCTTGCCCATGAGGCATGGTTAGCATGTGTCAAATGACTCATAATCAAGAGACTCCAAAAGTCCATCAGCATGGAGCTTCTTCATGCGCTTGACACCAATGTGACCAAGGCGGCAGTGCCACAAGTATGTGGGACTATCGTTATCAACTTTACATCTTTTGGTATTCACGCTATGAACATGTGTAATACTACGCCGAGATTCATTAAGAATAAACCATTGACCATCGGAGCATGACCATAAAACATATCTCTCATATAAATAGAACAACCATTATTCTCGGATTTAAATGAGTAGCCATCTCGCATTAAGCGAGATCCGGATACAATATTCATGCTCAAACTTGGCACCAAATAACAATTATTAAGGTTCATAACTAATCCCGTGGGTAAATGAAGAGGTAGCGTGTCGACGGCGATCACATCGACTCTGGAACCATTCCCGACGCGCATCGTCACCTCGCCCTTCGCCAGATCTCCGCTTATTCCGCAGCTCTGCTGTGAGTTACAAATATGAGCAACGGCACGGTATCAAATACCCAGGAGTTACTACGATTCTTGGTAAGGTACACATCAATTACATGTATATCAAATATACCTTTGGTGTTGCCGGCCTTCTTATCCTCTAAGTACTTGGGGCAGTTCCGCCAAAGTGACCCTTCCCTTGCAATAAAAGCACTCGGTCTCGGGCTTGGGTCCATTCTTTGACTTCTTCCGGCAACTTGCTTGCAGGCGCGGCAATCTCCTTGCCGTCCTTCTTGAAGTTTTTCTTACCCTTGCCCTTCTTGAACTTAGTGGTCTTATTGACCATCAACACTTGATGTTCTTTCTTGATTTCAACCTCGGTGACTTCAGCATAGAGAACACTTCAGGAATGGTCTTTACCATCCCCTGCATGTTGTAGTTCATCACAAAGCTCTTGTAGCTTGGTGGGAGCGATTGGAGGATTCTGTCAATGACCGCCTCATCGGGGAGGTTAATATTCAGTGGGTCATACGGTTGTGCAACGGACATCTTGAGAATGTGCTCCTTGACGTAACTGTTTTCCTCCATCTTACAACTATAGAACTTGTCGGAGATGTCATATCTCTCGACCCGGCGTGAGCTTGGAAAACAAGTTTCAGCTCTTGAACATCTCATATGCTCCGTGGTGCTCAAAACGCTTTTGGAGCCCGGTTCTAAGCTGTAAAGCATGCCGCCTTGAACGAGGGAGTAATCATCGACGAGACTGCCAAGCATTCATAATGTCTTGGTTCTGCAGGGACGGAGCGTCACCTAGCGGTCCTTCTAGGGCGTATTGTTTCTGGCAGCTATGAGGATGATCCTCGGGTTCGGACCCAGTCCGTATAGTTGCTGCCGTCATCTTTCAGCTTGGTTTTCTCTAGGAGCGCGTTGAAGTTCAAGTTGACATGGCGTTGGCCATTTGATCTACAAGACATATAATTCAAAAGTTTTAGACTAAGTTCATGATAATTAAGTTCATCTAATCAAATTATTAATGAACTCCCACTTAGATTAGACATCCCTCTAGTCATCTAAGTGTTACACGATCCGAGTCAACTAGGCCGTGTCCGATCAACACGTGAGACGGACTAGTCTGCGTCGGTGAACATTCTCATGTTGATCGTATCTTCCATACGACTCGTGTTCGACCTTTCGGTCTCCGTGTTCCGAGGCCATGTCTTCACATGCTAGGCTCGTCAAGTTAACCCTAAGTGTTTCTGCGTGTGTAAATCTTGCTTACACCCGTTGTATGTGAATGTAAGAATCCATCACACCCGATTAACACTTGGTGCTTAGAAGCGACGAACTGTAGCAACGGTGCACAGTTAGGGGAGAACACTTCTTGAAATTGTTCTAAGGGATCATCTTATTTACTACCGTCGTTCTAAGTAAACAAGATGCATAATCATAATAAACATCACATGCAATTATAAAGTAGTGACATGATATGGCCAATATCATATAGCTCCTTTGATCTTCATCTTCGAGGCTCCATGATCATCCTGTCACCGGCATGACACCATGATCTCCATCATCATGATCTCCATCATCGTGCCTCCATGAAGTTTTCACGCCAGCGACTACTTCTACTTCTATGGCTAACGCGTTTAGCAATAAAGTAAAGTAAATTACATGGCGTTCTTCAATGACACGCAGGTCATACAAAAATAAAGACAACTCCTATGGCTCCTGCGGTTGTCATACTCATCGACATGCAAGTCGTGATTCCTATTACAAGAACATGATCTCATACATCACAATATATCATCATTCATCACAACTTGGCCATATCACGTCACATGACAATTGCTGCAAAAACAAGTTAGGCGTCCTCTAATTGTTGTTGCATCTTTTACGTGGCTGCAATTGGGTTCTAGCAAGAACGTTTTCTTACCTACGAATAACCACTGGCGTGATCTTGTCAACTTCTATTTACCCTTCATAAGGACCCTGTTCATCGAATCCGCTCCAACTAAAGTAGGAGAGCAGACACCGCCAGCCACCTTATGCAACTAGTGCATGTCGAGTCGGTGGAACCGGTCTCACGAAAATGCGTGTAAGGTTGGTCCGGGCGCTTCATCCCACAATACCGCGGAAGCAAGAAACAACTAGTAAAGGCAAGTAAGTTGACAAGATCACGCCCACAACAAAATTGTGTTCTACTCGTGCAAAGAGAACTACGCATAGACCTAGCTCATGATGCCTTTGTTGGGGAGCGTTGCAGAAACTTAAAATTTTTCCTACGGTTTCACCAAGATCCATCTATGAGTTCTACTAAGCAACGAGTTACGAGAGAGAGTTTGCATCTACATACCACTTGTAGATCGAGTGCGGAAGCGTTCGAGGGAGTGGTGATGATGAAGGCGTTCCCAGCGTGATTCCGATCACCGATGACCAAAGTGCTGAAAGGACAGCACCTCCGTGTTCAACACACGTGCGGAGACGATGGCGTCTCCTCCGTCTTGATCCAGCAAGAGTGAAGGAGAGGTTGAGAAGACAACTCCAATGGCAGCACGACGGCGTGATGCGGTTGGTCTGGCAGTTCTCCGGCAGGCTTCGCCAAGCTTGCGTGGAGAAAGAGAGGTGTTGGGAGGGAGGGCTGCGCCTTCAATGGTGTTGCAGCCCTCCCCCACCCTCTATTTATAGGAGGAGAGGGCAGGGGGCGGCCATCTAGGGCAAACCCTAGATGGGGGGCGGCCAAGGGAGGAGGGAGGGTGGCTTGCCCCCAAGCTAGGGAGGCGCCCCCTAGGGTTTACCCTCCCAAACCCTAGCCGCATGGGCCTAGGTGGGAGGCGCGCCCAGCCACCAGGGCTGGCTCCTCTCCCACTTAGCCCATGTGGCCCCCGGGAGGTGGCCCCTCCGGTGGACCTCGGAACCCTCCGGTGGACCCGGTACTTTACCGATATACCCCGAAACTTTCGAGTCCGTTTAACCACTTTCCATATATAAATCTTTACCTCCGGACCATTCCGGAACTCCTCGTGACGTCCGGGATCTCATCCGGACTCGAACAACATTCGGTAATCACATACTTGTCTTCCTATTAACCCTAAGCGTCACCGAACCTTAAGTGTGTAGACCCTACGGGTCGGGAGACATCTGAACATGACCGAGACTACCTCAAGTCAATAACCAACAGCGGGATCTGGATACCCATGTTGGCTCCCACATGCTCCTCGATGTTGTCATCGGATGAACCACGATGTCAAGGGTTCAAGCAACCCGTATTCTATTCCCTTTGTCATGACGGTATGTTACTTGCGAGACTCGATCGTCGGTATCCCAATACCTCGTTTAGTCTCGTTACCGGCAAGTCACTTTACTCGTACCGCAATGCATGATCCCGTGACCAGACACTTGATCACTTTGAGCTCATTATGATGATGCATTACCGAGTGGGCCCAGTGATACCTCTCCGTAACACGGAGTGACAAATCCCGATCTCGATCCGTCTCAACCCAATGGTCACTTTCGGAGATACCTGTAGTGCACCTTTATAGTCACCCGATTACGTTGTGACGTTTGATACACCCAAAGCACTCCTACGGTATCGGGAATTGCACGATCTCATGGTCTAAGGAAGAGACACTTGACATTGGAAAAGCTCTAGCAAAACGAACTACACGATCTTTGTGCTATGCTTAGGATTGGGTCTTGTCCATCACGTCATTCTCCTAATGGCGTGATCCGTTATCAATGACATCCGATGTCCATAGTCGAAACCATGACTATCTGTTGACCAACGAGCTAGTCAACTAGAGGCTTACTAGGGACGTATTGTAGTCTATGTATTCACACGTGTATTACGATTTCCGGATAATACAGTTATAGCATGAATAAAAGACAATTATCATGAACAAGGAAATATAATAATAATACTTTTATTATTGCCTCTAGGGCATATTTCCAACAGACCTCTCTTCATCTCCGCTCCAGCTCACCCGCCGACGTGTCACCACGGGGCTCTCCCAAGCACGCGTGTCGACGGGCTGTGCCGCCAGCGGGGAACAGCGACAAGCGGCCGACAAGCTACCATCGTGGCAAAGCGGAGGTGCACTTGACGGTCCCTGTTACCTTTGTTCAGCGGCCGAGGCGGGCATTGATGACTCTTGTCCCTTGCCGTCGAGTTAGGTATAGATTCTGTACTTTGTATAAAGCGGTGTACCAACCCATGTTTTACTATCTTACCCTTGTCTACTTGCCATATGTGGTAACCCCTTGTGCCTATAAAAGGAGGCCGAGGGCAGCGTAGAAAGGGTTCGGCTCAACTCGGCTTAGTTCATCCTACTCATACGAAACCACACCCAGGCTAGGTCTTGTAGCTCCCATTGCTCCCTAGCAAGAACACAAGATAATCCACTAAAGCAGCAGTAGGAGTATTATCTCTCCGGAGAGCTCCGAAGCTGGGTAAGCCTGCTCGTGTGCATCGCCTTGATCCGCTCTTTGTGCGATCTCCGCCCCCCTCCGAACCACAAGGGACCCAGGTCCCGTAGGTTTTCGTGGGACACGATCAGCCCTCCCCGACATCATCGAATACATCATGTAACACAGTGAACTCGATACTGCCTTATTATCTCAATATCGTGCACTTAGTACTTGGTCTCTAATGTTTGTGCTTTTATTATTATACTGTACTAAATGTCAAGTGGTTACCTTTGTGGTCTCATGAACGTAGTGAACTTGATACCTCCTTATTATCTCATGACAATGTTGAACCCGATGATGTCTTGCTTCTATTGCAATTTCATGTTTCTTCTTCCTTTCTTTTTGTTGTCCTGCCTGAGTACGTACCTTAAACCAAGATTGCTACTAACTTGAGCATTACCTGCTTGACCATATTGTTAGGACCGGCACCCTCGCGCCAAGGCGCAATGCCGATCTAGTTCTCTCTATAGGCGCATCTATGCTCATTTTTTTAGTAAAGTTAATCACAAACTTGTGATTCACACAAATTTCAAAGAATTCAAATTTTAACTATTCAAATTTGAAAACTAATGGCACTAACAGAAAGTTTATAATTTTTCTAAAACTAATGGCACTAACAGAAAGTTTATAATTTTGCTGACCTAAAAGCAAAAAGAATTAAAAAATAAAGCAAAAAACAAAACAATAAAACTGGGAAAAAATATTTTAATAGTAAAGTTAATCACAAACTTGTGATTCACACAAATTTCAAAGAATTCAAATTTGAAAACTAATGGCAATAACAGAAAGTTTATAATTTTTCTAAAACTAATGGCACTAATAGGCAGTTTATAATTTTTACGACCTAAAAGCAAAAAGAATTAAAAATAAAGAAAAAAACAAAAGAAAATAAATAATGCAAAAACAAAACAAAAATAAAAAAAACTATTTTTATAGTAAAGTTAATCACAAACTTGTGATTCACACAAATTCAAAGAATTCAAATTTTAACTATTCAAATTTGAAAACTAATGGCACTAACGAGAAAGTTTATAATTTTTCTGACCTAAAAGCAAAAAGAATTAAAAAATAAAGCAAAAACAAAAGAAAATAAATAACGCAAAAAACAAAACAAAAAAACAGGAATTTTTTTTAAAAAAACTGCCACCTATTGGGCCACCACGGCCCGAATACGACTAGAAACCCAACCTGGGCCAGGATTCAGGCCCGCGGAAGGCTCAATAGGCCCACAGACAGCATAGTGTGACATTAGGCCCATAAGCCTGCATTTGAGAGGAGCTCGAGAGGGCAGCCGCAGTGGGGCTTATAAACCAATCTGAGCCCCTCTAAACTAGCGAGGTGGGACTAAACTTTTGGCCCCGGGCAGCGCAAGGCCTTTGGTCCCGGTTGGTGGCACCAACCGGAACTAAAGGGGAGCATTGGTCCCGGTTCGTGGCACCAACCGGTACCAATGCCCACCTTTAGTCCCTGTTGGTGCCACCAACCGGGACCAAAGGCCGTCGCTTCCGAAAACTGGCCTTTGGTCCCGGTTGGTGGCACCAACCGGGACTAAATGGGGCATTGGTCCCGGTTGGTGCCACGAACCGGGACCAATGGCTTTGCTATATAAGCAAACACTTAGCTTTTTCATTCATCTCTGCAGTTGCCCGCGCCTCCGCCGCCGCCAGGCTGCCCGATTCACACCCCTCCGACGCCGTCGCCGCCCACGTCGTTGCTCGCGCCCAGCGTCGTTACCACCAGCGCCGCCCGACGCTGTCGCTGCGCGCCACCCAGCGCCGTCGCGGTCACCTCCTTATGCCGCCCAGCGTCGTGCCACGACGCCGTCGCCGCCAGCGTCGCCCGACGCCGTCCCCAGCCAGCGCCACCGCCTCTGCCTCAGGCCGGCCCCGACCTCGCCGTCGCCGACACCACCCATAGTGAGCCCCCGCGCCCTGCCCTGCCCCCTGCCGCCACCGCCGCCCATAGTGATGCTTTTTTTGCATATATGTTGATGATATATGTATGATGTTTTTTTGCATATATGTTGACGTAATGTTTTTTTGCATATATGTTGATGTATGGATATATGCTTTGTATGTATGTATGTATTTTTTTAATTGTATTGATGTTTTAAAAATACATTATTCAAAAGTTAGATTTTAAGAAAAGTTTTATCTATATATGTTCTCTGATTTAGTAAGTATTAGGTTAGTTTCATTTTTAGAAAAGTTTTATATATTTAGGAAGAAGGAATAGAAGGAAGAAGAAAAAGTTTTATATATATGCAAAAGTTACATTTTAGAAAAGTTTTATATATCTAGCTAGGAAAGGAAGAAGAAGAAAAAGAATGAGAGGAAAAGGAAAATAAGAAGAGGAAGAAAGGAGAAGAAGAACCTTTCTTCTTCTCCTCTTTTTTTTTCTTCTTTTTTTTCTTCGATCTTCTCCTCTATTCCTTTCTTCTTCTCCTCTTTTTATTTCTTCTTCGTTTTCTTATGTTTTGGGTCTGTCGTCTTTGATATACCCCTCTCGATAACTTCAACACGAGGGGGGGGGGTCGATATACCCCCTCCCCGATAATATTATTTTCCCATGTACGTATGTAAATCGTTGTCGATATAACCCCTCCCGATAACTTCAACACGTGGGGGGTCGATATACCCCCCCCCCCCCGATAACATTATTTTCCCGTGTATGTATGTCGTCATTGTCGATATTACCCCCTCTCGATTGTGATAACTTATACCGCGGGAGCACCCCCCGACCCTTTCGCTCGACCAAAACTCTCGAGGACCCCCAAACCCTAGAAAAAAACGATGTCGGTCTCCTACCCCCTCCCGCCGTGCCCCTACCCGACAAACTCTCTCGAGGCCACCCCAAACCCTTGAAGCGTTTTCGAGGCCACCCCAAACCCTACGTTTGCCATCTATCATGTTTGAATAATAATTGCCATGTTGTAAATATTTGTAGAAACTATGGACAACCCCCGAGACGAAGCACAAGAAGCGGTGTTGGGGGACATAATCGCACAAGGAAGTGATGTCGTCTGCTTGTTTCTCAACGACACCGATGGTCTGGAAGGAGAGGGTAAAGAAGCAGGCTATGATTATGATGGCTCCTCTGACCCAATGCCGGTGCAAGAAGGAGACCGTGATGACGGATCCGCTGACCCAATGACGGTGCAAGAAGGAGACCGTGATGACGGCTCCGGTGGCCGAACCGAGTCAGGCCAGGTATATATATAGTTAAGCCTGTGGTGACTAGCTAATTGATGCATTCATTGTTTTGGTATATGCATTCATTGTAAAGAGACGAGGCCCGAAGAAAAAGTTGCGCTCGCATGAAAGGTTTGAGATCACAGCAATCGCGCGCGACGGCCAACCGATTGAACCCATCCGGACAA
Organism: Aegilops longissima; assembly: GCA_021605205.1. Taxonomy (NCBI): domain Eukaryota; kingdom Viridiplantae; phylum Streptophyta; class Magnoliopsida; order Poales; family Poaceae; genus Aegilops; species Aegilops longissima. The sequence goes on along the minus strand of CM038677.1, from coordinate 790,139,340 downwards.
AGGAAGCATTTGCTACTCAGTGCGGGGTTCTTGTTAGGGACAAGATCCCGATCAGCATCCACAAATGGTATAAGCCTAAGAACGAAGACCCTGAGGTGTCTTATGTCAATGATATGCAGAAAGATGATCTTTGGACTGAGCTGAAGGAAAATTTCACCCTACCGCCAGAGGAGGATCCAGAGAAGCTAGTTAAAGAGCAATTAATCAAGTCTCATGCTCTTAAAAAGATGGCAGACCTATTCAAGAGGTGGAAGAATGAGCTGAAAAGGTTTGTCGACAAAGAAGAGACACCAGAATTCATCGGCAAATATGAGAAGATCATAGATCACTGGCCCGCATTTGTGGCCCACAAGCCATCAGAAAAGAGTAAGAAGATGTCGGCGACAAACAAGCAAAATGTTGTGAAGAAGAAGCTTCACCATCGCACGGGGTCAGGTGGCTACCTCAAAGCCCAGCCTAAGTGGGCCAAGGCTGAGAATGATCTGCTTGATAAAGGGATTGAACCAGAGATAATGAACTGGCTAGACCGTTGCCGGACTTGGTTCTTCGGGGCTGGCGGAATCTTGGACCCTGTATCAGGGAAGTGCCTTTGAACGGACGAGCAAATGAAAATACCAGTCAAGAGGCTTCAGCACTATATCGATGCAGCGCAGGAAGGGACGTCCGTTCCAGACAGAGAGAACGACGAGCTCACAATGGCCCTCGGGAATCCTAAGCACCCTGGACGGACACGAGGCACGCCAGGCTTTGTTCCGTGGAAGGCTGGGTTTCTGGACGCAGGCGGTTACAAATGCCAGGAGAGGAGGAAGAAAGTGCATCAGACCCAACTGCAGGCGCTGCACGCAAGGGTACAAGCAATAGAGGAACAAGAAGCAAATCGTAGCAAACGAACTGACGAAGCTTCCCCCGAAGCTACCCCGCCATCTCAGCAGAGAAGCAGCGTGGCTTCCACCGAGCTGCTTCAGCCGGAGCATGTCTTGATGGTTCCTACTAGCTACCCCGTGGATGCTATCATAGAGTCTCAAAATTGCCACCTTATGACGCAATGGCAGAAATTAAAAGTCAAGGCGGCTGTCGGCTCTGTTCGACCTCTTGAACTCGGCGCAACTTTTCACTGTCGTCCGGTTCCAGAAGGATATGCTAGGGTGACGGTGGACGAAATAACAGAGGGATTTGAGGACCTCCAGCTTGACCACCCTACCGGTGAAGGGGAGACTCGGCTGGGTTCTGCTCTGAAGACTCCATGACTATGGCGGAAGGAGCTCATCAACCTTCCGAACTGGACGCCTCCGCCTCCTCCTCCTCCGGCGAGTCAGGGCACTCCGCCTCCTCCACCGCCTCCTCCTCCGGCGAGTGACGATTAGGGCACTCGGCCTCCTTCTCCGGCGCATGGCGGCACTCCGCCTCCTTCTCTGCCTGCGCCGGCGCGCCCGAGCAGCCAGCCTCCTCCTTCTCCGCCTTGTCAACAAGGGCGGAAGAGACCCGCCGCTGCTCCGGCTGCTCCGACGCGTCGTAGTCCTTCTCCTCCGCCTCGTAAGCAAGGAAAGAAGACAGCCGCATCCGCTACGTCTGCTCTGCCGGCGTCTAGCAGTACAGCCAGAAGCGGGGGGCCATACAGATTCGGTCCTTCTCTGAAGACTCCAGAGAAGTTACCATACGAGAGGTCCCCGGAGGAGAACGCGAAGATCGCGCGAGCCGAAGTGACGAACTTCTTTCAAGCGGTGAAAGCAAAGAAACATCCACCTCCGGAGGAGAAGGTAGATCCGGTGAAAGCGAAGCGCACTCTGGCTGCCCTGAGAAAACCACCAAAGTCTCCGCCGAAAGGCAACTATGAGCGCATTATTTTGTCGAAGCGGAGCGGTCGGGAAGTACTGTCAGTGATCAAAGGATAAAAGAACGATGAGCTGGGAAAAATATTGGCCAGCTCGGCGAACAAGCGAACCAATCGTGCCCCCCACTCAAGGTGTCTAGCGACATCGTCGCTAATGATCCGAGGATGGTGCCCGGTTATAGCAATCTTGGATATTACCTGCCCTACGATGTACATTATGATTTCTTGGAGGTGGTACACAGATACGAGTACGGGAAGCCTCTCGTCAAAGATGAAAGATCTCTAACAACAATGATGCGAAGATTGCATGATTGGTACATGAAAACCTGCAGAGAGTCTGGGGGAGGAATACTTTCACGCTGAGAGTTAGAGAGGAGCATGAACTCGTTGGAATTGAACTGTTGCATGTTCCATTTGAGGAGTTCTTCTAGGTTTTCAATCAAAGGGCCCTCGATAAAGCAACGGTGTAAGTAGTACGTACTACTTCTGTCATTAAGTCTCTCTATATAGGTAAGCTCTTTCATTGCATGTATTTATAATTATCCTCTATATTATGCAGATTGAAGATCGCTGAATTGAAGAAAAGACAAGTCGGTGATATTGGGTTCATTAACACAAATCTCATAGATGCAACTGAGGTTAAATATCATGCCGAAGATACCGAAGCCAACTTGCTACGATCGTTCGTAATAAATGAAAACAAAAATATAATATTGTTTCCTTACAACTTCAAGTGAGTGTTACTGTCTTGTGCATATTCGGTTTCCCTTATATATTAGTCCAGGTTATAGTAATGTAATTGATGAGTTATGCATGTGTGCGCAGTTTCCACTATATTCTCCTAGAGATTAAGCTTGAGCAGGGACTAGTAACCGTCTTAGACTCGAGAGAAAAGATCCCAAGGAGTATGCGTACATGACATAAATGCTCGAGAAGTAAGTTAAATCGATCATTATCCACCATATCAGCAACTTTGTTCATTTCCTGATATCAAGTAATTATTTTCTTTGTCTGGCAGGGTTTGGAGAAAATTCACCAAAAAAGCTCCGGGTTTGCCGAAGAAGTTGCAATTTAGACACCCAAAAGTAAGTACTATAGTAGCATGTTCCGCGCGTCTCCTAGTTATTCAAGCGCTAGTTTCATCAATACCATTTGGCATGCTTGCTTATCAGTTTGATTGACCTCTATTTCTTGTAAAGTGGTTGTGGCAGGATCAACGGAAAGATTTCTATGGATACTACGTTTGCGAGTCCATCAGCCACACGACCTGTGAACGGGGGTACTCTGACGAACAATATGAAGTACGTAAGCAATAATATTCACAATTTATTATTATTATCATCATTTGTGTTGAGTTTTATTTATTCATATGTATATATGTATTGACCCCCTTCTTCAAATTAGATCTTTGGGATGCGGGATGAACTCCTAGCACCAGATCATATGCGAGCAATTCAAGAGGAATTGGCGGCATTCTTCCTTGACCACGTGATCGCTGAAGACGGAGAATACTATGTGGATCATGTGTTCATATATTATTAGGAGATTATATTGTAAGAGATAATTATTGTACATATGTAGCCGGTAGTGTCGGATAGATATACGAGAACTTGTTGTTCGACCAATCTCTCGGAGAAGGAGAGGTAGTCGATATCACTTCTCTCTGTATGCATATGTTCATGACGATCTTCTGTTTCCTTCGTTTGCTTACTAGCTAGCTAGCGTGTCTAGTCCTCTCTATATGTATATAGTACGTAGCATCGATTAAGCACGGACATAAAAGAGGACATCTCTCTATTAAATAGCTAGCTAACACAATATATGAAACACCTAAATTAACCCTCCAAAACCCCCACCCCCTCTTTAAAAAAAAAAAGCAAAAACCCCAGCCCCAAAAATGCTGACGCGTGGCCCTCCTGCCTGGGCTCGCCGCAGATCGTTACGTGGAGGCCCATCTGTCGGTGTCGTAAGAACTGGAACTAACAATAGATTATTAATGTATTTTTAGTGGGTTCAACAACCGGGACAAAAGGACCGTATGAACCGGGACAAATGGCCCCTTTTCTACTAGTGAAAGCTAGGTAGGAAGGCCAACGAAACAACATGATGAAAGCCTAATGAGTGAAAGCCAGTGTAGTCAATCGGAATCAATATATGGGAAAGTTTTTATCTCCCCCACCTCCCGTCTTACTTCTTTACAGTATTCAAAATTACTTCCACTGTTTCTTAATATAAGTCTTTTTTAAAGATTTTACTATAGACTACATACGGAGCAAAATGAGTGAATCAACACTCTAAAATATGTCTATATACATCCATATGTATTTCGTATTGAAATCTCTAAAATACTTATATTTATTAACGGAGGGAGTATAACACTTGATATTTTTTTTTCTAATCAAAATTAGCAATTTTATTTACTCCGACTCTATGTTCAGCGTCGTCCTAACATCTAGTAACAAATCCATGGTACCTATAATTAGCTAGCTGTATTCCGGTCAGTCAGTCATGTCGCCACCTTCGTCTGTCGCACGGTTGCAGTTCACTTGCAACTCTACATCTACCGCATGTACGAGTATAACTATAGGCGTTGGTTGGATGCTAGTGTTTGATGGTAACCTCTTGACGACGACCTCATGTCGCGATGCGTAGACTTGGAGGGTGCTGATCGACTAGTCACGGTCCAGGAAAACAATGGCGCTATACGGCATCAATAATACGGAGTAATTCAGAAGAAAAAGACGGAGAGAGGGATAAGGCGGAGTCCATGACTATCACAGTACCTACCAGCATCATATTCTCTTCCCGGAAAGATAACAATAGGCACCTACTATTACCTATAACTTGACAGGAAAAAGTTAAGGTAGGACGCTACAAAAAGCCTCCAACAAAAGATCAGAGTTCTGGGACTTGAACTGAACGGAGTACTATATTTGCCCTCTTGTGTGTTCATTATGGTATAAGGCATACTGCTTTATGTTTCGCATGGTCACACCCACCGGCCACCAGATCATGTTACGCTTTCATCATCATCACCAACACTGTGGCTGTACCAAGTTAGGTCTAGATTAGATGGATCGGGAGCGGTACCTAATTTCTTGAGCATCTGTATTGGTCCAACTGCAGCTTGGGTACTAGGAATGGGACGTTGGTTGTGATGCCTACTTCCAAATAAGGAATACATTAACGTCTACGCTGACATCCACCTAGATTTTCCTCAGCAAACTCTTGTAGCCATACGTTGAGCATCTTCCAAATGTGGAGTTTGTGGCGACGCTCAAACTCGCACAGTTCCACACTTGGATCTGTACCAACTACGAATAATTAAGAAAAGTCCATACAAGCAGTTGGCAAGATTTCCAAGACTGGGCCATATTATATAATTTCCCATTGGAGTCGGGTTGTTTCCGCAAAATTACTGCATTGCAAAAATATTACAGACAGTGTATGAGTATTGCTTCACAAGAAGAAAAGAAGACCAAGTGAATGAATAGTAATTGTTTATCTATTACTAATGATGATGTCTTTACAGTATATACCCACCGAGGGGGTGCTTCGGAAACAACGTGTTCGTTAGAGCATGTAATTTTTTTTTTGCGGGTATTAGAGCATGTAAAATTGGATGCAGCGATTGGCTCCCGGGCTCAGATGAGCCCGGGCATGAACAGTAAAATTGCTAATAATGGTAAAAAAGAAACACAAAAATTCTGATTTTTATTTTTTGCAAGCAAGATGCTGAAATGCGTGATATCCGTGCAAAATGTTAGGGCGTTTGGACATTCGAGGAGCTTGTGGCAAAAAAGACAAATTTTGATGTCCGGGAAACTTTTTGAAATCACACTGTTCATGCATGATTTCTTTTTTTGCCACGAGCTCCTTCAATGTCCAAGGTTCACAAAATTTTGCACGGAGTTCACGCGCAGGAGCATCTTGCATCACAAAACAAATTGGCATTTTTGAATTTGTTTTTATTTTACTATTCACCGGCTGCATCTGAGCTCGGGTTCCGGATTGAATTACCAATGTACAATTGTGCTATCTTAGTAGTGCCCCATAAGATATCTATTGAGGTGGAGGAAATAAAAACCACAAGAAAAGATTTGCCATCTACTGATTAAGAGTTGATCTCTTAGAAAAATATGTCTCACCATATATTTAGGACTGCCTAGTTATTACAGATAAGATTAAGAGATAACCATTGTACATCACATTTTTATTGCCTTCTCTAGATTATACGTGGCATGCTTAATATAAAAAGGTCTTATCAACCATTGTACATGCTCTTACAACAGATGAGAGGGAGGGAAGTGATGGATTCTGATCACTTTGCAATCCTTGTCTCAATAATGAGGGGGGAGGGAGGTGATTAGATTGCTCGCCATCCAGTTCAACAAAATTTCAAGTTTGAGGAAGCATGGGTGAGAGCTCTAGATTTATTCTCAAATAGTGGAGGAATCTTGGCACTCACATAAAGAAGGACCTCCATCCCTAATTAATACATGGTCTGCTCTAAAAAGGATGTTGAGTAAACTTCAAGGCTGGAGTAGAAAACTCTTTTGGCTCGGTCAGGAAACAAATCAAGATACTAGAGAGGAGATTAGCTGCTCTCAGAAGGGAAAATTATCAGTCAATATAATCCAATAAGGAAAAGGAATTTGGTAAGCGATTGTGCGAGTTATTTGAAAGGGAGGAGATAATGACTCGTCAGCGATCTAGAGTAGAGTGGCTCAAATCTGGGGACCGGAATATATCTTTTTTCCGCTTGAGGGCTTCAGCAAGAAGAAGAAGAAATATAACCAAAGGTTTACGATGGGCCGACGGGACAGAGTGTGAAGATCAGAAAGAAATGTTAACCATGGTTCGTGAATTCTATGAGAACTTGTTCTATTTAGAACAAAGTTCATTAGTGAATGAAGTCCTGAATACAATTCTAAGGAAAGTAGATGATGAAAGGAACGAAGCGTTTGCCCGGGAATACACTAATGGAGAAATTAAGCATGCTCTATTCTAGAAGAGGCCACAAAGGCACCAGGGGTAGATGGATTTCCAGCTATCTTTTACCACAGGCACTTGGACCTCTTGGAGCAGGATTTGTGTCCTGCATTAAGGGGCTACTTGACGGGCTCTAACATCTAGGATGGCTTCTATGACTCCATAATAGTACTAATACCAAAGGTGAACAATCCCGACTCTTTAAAAAAAAAAGACCGATAAGCTTATGCAATGTAGTCTATAAAATGCCTTCAAAGGTGCTTGCAAACCATCTAAAACCACTTCTTTCGCAGATTATTTCTGAGCAATGAAGTGCCTTTGTCCCCTGGGGACTCATTATAGATAATGTGCTCATTGCATATGAAACTAACGAGGTTATCAATCTCACTAGCTTTGCTGGTTACAAGGATTACATTCAAGCGTTCATGGAAGATTGTAATTGCAATGAAAAGTAAAAACAATTAAATTGTAAAAGAACCTCACTCAACACCTGCAGAAGAATGGACCAGGATCCATAGGTTCACTAGTAGTCTCTCTCCAAAAGATGGCATGGTGCAGTGAACAAATTACAGTTGCGAATCGATTAAATTACAGTTTTCATGAATATGTTTATCCATGGCATAATTAACATATAAGCTTCACATCCAAACATTTGTAGACTATTATCCAACCACATCTATAGCTAATACTCCACCCAAGACTGCTATCTAGCATGCATCTTAAAGTATTAAGCAAAAATAGGGTATTGCATTAAGTATGATGACATGAAGTAGATGATATATTGTCTTCAACTTGCATTTGTAGGACAACTAGGGAATCATCTTTCTAAACCTAGTGGCAAACATAATACAAGCCATTTCTACTTTCTGTCACTATGGTAGATTACTTGCAAGGTTGAACCCAACTATCATACACAACCCCCTCTTTGAGATCACTCATAAAACTTGGCCAAAGAAGACATATACATCGAAGGACATATATGAATATGAATTGTGCAGCAAAGAAACCTAATAGATCACAAAATTATTCATGGATAAATATGATCATCAAGTGACAAATCATCACACCGCAAGAAACACACCAACAGATTACATCGGATCGATCACAATCATGCATGGCAGCTCATGTGTGTTCGGGAACGTGGTAATTTCAAAAAAAATCCTACGCACACGCAAGATCATGGTGATGCATAGCAACGAGAGGGGAGAGTGTTTTCCACGTACCCTCTGGACCGAAAGCGGAAGCGTTATGACAACGCGGTTGATGTAGTCGTACGTCTTCATGATCCGACCGATCCAAGTACCAAACGTACGGCACCTCCGAGTTCAGCACACGTTCAGCCCGATGACGTCCCTCGAACTCTGATCCAGCCGAGTGTTGAGGGAGAGTTTCGTCAGCACGACGGCGTGGTGACGATGATGATGTTCTACCAACGCAGGGCTTCGCCTAAGCACCGCTACAGTATTATTGAGGTGGACTATGGTGGAGGGGGGCACCGCACACGGCTAAAAGATCAAATCAATTATTGTGTCTCTAGGGTGCCCCTGCCCCCGTATATAAAGGAGCAAGGGGGAGGTGCGGCCAGCCAGGAGGGGCGCGCCAGGAGGAGTTCTACTCCCACCGGGAGTAGGACTCCCTCCCTTTTCCTTGTTGGACTAGGAGTGGAGGGGGAAAGAGGAGGGACAGAGGAAGGAAGGGGGGGCGCCGCCCCCCTCTCCTTGTCCTCTTCGGACTAGGGGGAGGGGCGCGCGGCCCTGCCCTGTCGGCCTCTCCTATTCTCCACAAAGGCCCACTATGGCCCATTAAGCCCCCGTGGGGTTCCGGTAACCCCTCTGTACTCTGGTAAAATCCTGATTTCTCCCGGAACACTTCTGATATCCAAACATAGGCTTTCAATATATCAATCTTCATGTCTCGACCATTTCGAGACTTCTCGTCATGTCCGTGATCACATCCGGGACTCCGAAAAACCTTCGGTACATCAAAACATATAAACTCATAATATAACTGTCATCGAAACGTTAAGCGTGCGGACCCTACGGGTCGAGAACTATGTAGACATGACCGAGATACGTCTCTGGTCAATAACCAATAGCGGAACCTGGATGCTCATATTGGCTCCCACATATTCTACGAAGATCTTTATCGGTCAGACCGCATAACAACATACGTTGTTCCCTTTGTCATCGGTATGTTACGTGCCCGAGATTCGATCGTCGGTACCTCAATACCTAGTTCAATCTCGTTAGCGGCAAGTCTCTTTACTCGTTCCGTAATACATCATCCCACAACTAACTCATTATTTGCAATGCTTGCAAGGCTTAAGTGATGTGCATTACCGAGAGGGCCCAAAGATACCTCTCCTACAATCGGAGTGACAAATCCTAATCTCGAAATATGCCAACCCAACAAGTACCTTCGGAGACACCTGTACAGCACCTTTATAATCACCCAGTTACGTTGTGACGTTTGGTAGCACACAAAGTGTTCCTCCGGTAAATGTGAGTTGCATAATCTCATAGTCATAGGAACATGTATAAGTCATGAAGAAAGAATAGCAACATACTAAACGATCAAGTGCTAAGCTAACGGAATGGGTCAAGTCAATCACATCATTCTCCTAATGATGTGATCCCGTTAATCAAATGACAACTCATGTCCATGGCTAGGAAACTCAACCATCTTCGATTAACGAGCTAGTCAAGTAGAGGCATACTAGTGAAACTCTGTTTGTCTATGTATTCACACATGTATTATGTTTCCGGTTAATACAATTCTAGCATGAATAATAAACATTTATCATGAAATAAGGAAATAAATAATAACTTTATTATTGCCTCTAGGGCATATTTCCTTCAGTCTCCCACTTGCACTAGAGTCAATAATCTAGATCACATCGCCATGTGATTTAACATCAATAGTTCACATCATCATGTGATTAACACCCATAGTTCACATCGTCATGTGACCAACACCCAAAGGGTTTACTAGAGTCAATAATCTAGTTCACATCACTATGTGATTAACACCCAAAGAGTACTAAGCTGTGATCATGTTTTGCTTGTGATAGAAGTTTAGTCAACGGGTCTGCCACATTCAGATCTGTATGTATTTTGTAAATTTCTATGTCAACAATGCTCTGCACGGAGCTACTCTAGCTAATTGCTCCCACTTTGAATATGCACCCAGATTGAGACTTAGAGTCATCTGGATCAGTGTCAAAATTTGCATCGATGTAACCCTTACGATGAACCTTTTGTCACCTCCATAATCGAGAAACATATCCTTATTCCACTAAGGACAATTTTGACCGCTGTCCAGTGATCTACTCCTAGATCACTATTATACTCCCTTGCTAAACTCAGTGTAGGGTATACAATAGATCTGGTACACAGCATGGCATACTTTATAGAACCTATGGCTGAGGCATAGGGAATGACTTTCTTTCTCTTTCTATCTTCTGCTGCGGTCGGACTTTGAGTCTTACTCAATTTCACACCTTGTAACACAGGCAAGAACTCTTTCTTTGACTGTTCCATTTTGAACTACTTCAAAATCTTGTCAAGGTATGTACTCATTGAAAAAACTTATCAAGCGTCTTGATCTATCTCTATGGATCTTGATGCTAAATATGTAAGCAGCTTCACCGAGGTCTTTATTTGAAAAACTTCTTTCAAATACTCCTTTATGCTTTCCAGAAAAAATTCTACATTATTTCCGATCATCAATATATCATTCACATATACATATCAGAAAGGTTGTAGTGCTCCCACTCACTTTCTTGTAAATACAGGATACACCGTAAGTCTGTATAAAACTATATTGTTTGATCAACTTATCAAAGAATATATTCCAACTCTGAGATGCTTGCATATTTTGTTAGCACCTTTAGGATTGAAAAAACCTTCTGGTTGCATCATATACAACTCTTCTTTAACAAATCCATTAAGGAATGCAGTTTTGTTATCCATTTGCCAGATTTCATAAAATGCGGCAATTGCTAACATGATTCGGAGAGACTTAAGCATCGATACAAGTGAGAAAATCTCATTGTATTCAACATCTTGAACTTTTCGAAATCATTTTTGCGACAATTCAAGCTTTGTAGATAGTAACACTACTATCAGCGTCCGTCTTCCTCTTGAAGATCCATTTATTTTCTATGGCTTGCCGATCATCGGGCAAGTCAACAAAAGTCCACACTTTGTTCTCATACATGGATCCCATCTCAGATTTCATGGCCTCAAGCCATTTTGCGGAATTTGGGCTCATCATCGCTTCCTCATAGTTCGTAGGTTCGTCATGGTCAAGTAACATGACCTCCAGAACATAATTACCGTACCACTCTGGTGCAGATCTCACTCTGGTTTACCTACGTGAAAGGGCAAGTTATCGACTAGAGGGGGGGGGGTGAATAGGCGATTTTTATGAAAGTATTCAAAACGTGGGAGTTTCGAAGACAGACAATATAAACAACACTATTCAATGCAGCGGAAGGTAGACTACACTAGACAAGCCATAGTCAAGTATTCAATGAAGTGAAAGCATGAAGAATAATGGCAGCTAGGTAGTAAAGATCAGGATGAAAGATAGTATGAAGCCAATCAGAACATATAGTCACACAGTGAAGTCAAACAGATAATACAAGCAGGCAGTGACTTCACGAAGACAAACTGTAAGTAAAGAGGAGCAAGAGATAGAACAAGTGGCTTCAGAAGGACAGGGATTTGTTCGACCAGTTCGAGCTTGTGACAACTCATGACGTCAGTTAGGGAGGCTTAGATTCAACTCGAAGACCTCATCTTCACCTTATTCCCTTGAGCTAAGGACACACAGTCCTCGCCCAATTACTCCGCAAGTCTTCAAGGTATACTTCGAACCTTCACAGACTTCGCTCTTTGGCAATCCACAATGGCTCTTGGATGCTCAGAACGCGACGCCTAACCGGCTGGAGGATTCACAGTCCTCAAGTGTAACAAGTCTTCAGATCACGCAGACAGAAAGACTTCAGTGATGCCAAACACTCTTTGGGCTCTGGGTGGTTTGGGCTTTGTCCTCGCAAGGATTCTCTCTCGAAAGCTTCGGCGGTGGGTTGCTCTCAAACGACAAAAGCCGTGTACTAACTCTGAGTAACCACCAATTTATGGTGTAGGGGGTGGGCTATTTATAGCCACTGGGCAACCCGACCAGATTTGTCCGAAATGACCCTGGGTCACTAAGGAACTGACACGTGTCGCAACGGTCAGATTTCAAACACACGCAGCAGCTTGACTTGGTCTACAAGTAAAGCTGACTTATCCGACACAGGATAAGATTTGCTCTCATTGTCTTCGCTCGAAGACATAGGATTTGGTTTGAGCATCACTTCAGTCACTCTGACTTTGTTCACTTGGACCCCATTTAACAGTGCGGTAGTTCCTATGACTCAACAAAGAAGAAAAGGAAACAACGAAACAACTAAGTCTTCGCGCTCCATAGTCTTCACTCAATGTATTCTCGTGTCATAGTCTTCAATGTGAATATCTTCATAGACCACCATTGTCTTCAATGTCTTCACACATTTTTAGGGGTCATCTCCGGTAGGTAAACCGAATCAAGGAGGGACTACTACCTGTGTTATCCTGCAATTCTCACAAACACATTAGTCCCTCAACCAGGTTTGTCGTCAATACTCCAAAACCAACTAGGGGTGGAAATAGATGCACTTACAATCTCCCCCTTTTTGGTGATTGATGACAAACTGGTTGAAGTTTTCAACGGGGATAAAAATATGTGAAATTGTAAAGGATAAGGTATTGTCTTCATAAGTAGCAAAAGGCTCCCCCTGAAGATGTGCACATAAGTAATTTGCTTTTGGAATGCAAATGCACATGGCAGGTTGTACTTGTGGAGATCCTCTTCAACTTATGAAGACAATTCATCATGCATGATTTGATATCACGAAGATAATGACATGCATAATAAAAAATGGACGTCTGCAAAATGACTAAGTGCGGAAGTTATCATCGCACATGCGGAATTTATCATCGCATCACAGAATAGAAAATAAGTAGCAGACGACCATCGAGTTTAAGTGTTACAACTCAGAGAACCAAATGTATCAAGAGCAAGAGTTATAAACACTAGGCAAAATATAAAGCAACCGCCCATATGGACCCAATTGAAGACTATCCACTCATATGCTTCTCCCCCTTTTGTCAGTAAGGACCAAAAAGGTTTGAAGACATAAAGCCTCTACTCGTTCCCAAAAGGTGTAGGAGAAGATGCAGGGTCGTAGTTAAGATTTGGTGGTGCAGATGAACTTGGTGCAGTGTCGATTCGCGTTGGAGGTGGCGAAGTAGCGTCATCTTGATCATCGATCACACGGGCATTCACTGTTGCAGCAGAAGAGGAGTACTCAGAGTCTTCAAGAGATGGAGTGCGCCACAGTACAACCTTTCTGGGAGGTGTTGTGTCAAACTTGAATCGTTCAGAGAAGCCATCGTGGTGAAGATCATCTTCAGGACACATAAGCGTCAGCCTTTCCATGTTTGCCGACAGGTTTCATGGGCGACAAAGGCATTCTTGGTGGCAATGTTGCGAATCCTGTTTACGTCCACCAAGAAGCTTTGCATCTGGCGCTTTAGCCAATCATGATGCTTATCCTGTTTCTGATGAAGGGCAACGAGAAGCTCTCGGTCATTGAGAACACGAGATCGCTTCCGAGGCCGTTGAGCAATTGTGCTTTCAGTGGCTTCAGTGTGGCCACGGTGAGGTGCACGCGTAGTACCAGCCAGGGGATAAACACGAGTGGTAGCCAGTACTCCTTCAATGGGCTGAGTGAAGCTTTGGTGATCTGCATTGTGAAGATGAATTGGCTCCTTGGCAGGCTCTGGGTAGATGGCTTCAACAAACATATCAACCTCTGGCAAAAAGATGATATGGTTGCGTGTAGAGGGCTGATAGTTGAAGGCAGAGTGGAGCTTGATCAGACGCATGATCCAGGGAGCATAGAACTTCAGACCAAAGATGTCAGATCCTGATGCAGCAAGTTGGCGGATAAAGAAGTCTTGTGCATTGAAGCATTTGCTGTGGAGAATATGGAAGACCAAAGTCTTCATTGCTCCTTCCAGCTTAGCATGTGGATAATGTCCTTTGATGGGCCAAAGAGTTCGCCGTATAATGTGATAGATGGTACGTGGCAGATACTCAAGGTTTTAAACAAGGAACTCCTTAGGATATTCTGCATCTGGAGGCAAAGGCTTCATCATGCTAAGCATCTGGCTCATGTTGGGTTCAGGCTTGTGAAAAATGCTCTCCAAAGCAGCACTGTGAAGCTGACAACCAGGTTCATATAGATCACGTGGAGTGGGCAGGCCAGTAAGCTCAATGACATCAAGAGCTTTGGCTTCATGATGGACATTTCCTGTCATCCACTCAAGGACCCATGTCTTCGGATCCCTGTTGTAGCCACGAATATGAAGGGTGGCATAGAATTGGAGCAGCAGTTCTTCATTCCAGTGCTCCTTGTCAGTGATGAACTGCAATAAGCCAGACTCTCTGAAGCAATCCAGCACTTCTTCCAAACAGGGCAGGCCAGTTATGGCTTCAGTGTCAAGATTCATATGTGGGAATATGCGACCTTGATTGTATAAAATGCATGAGTAATAACTGTGCTGCTGATAGCTCCAGAACCGATCAGATGAAATCTTCGGCTTGGTATAAGGGTTCTTGTCGCTATCAAAGAAGGTGTTATGTGCAATGAAGCCATTGACATTGAATGATCCTGGTGCAGATGCAGTACCTGGAAACCTTGGCAGCCTAGGCTTAGGCTTCTGAACTTGAGGCCTGTGCTCCACATGATAGTCAAACTGAGGTCCTGGAGCAGGCGGAGGAACCAGAATTGGCCATTTGACTGTGACAAGCTCGCCTTGGTAGAATGCTTTCTCAATTGTGTGTGGCCTAGGAGGCGGAACTGGAGCAGTGGCATTCGTAAGGGCATCTGGCTGCACATCTGTTGCACGTGCATCATTAGCTTCATTGGCTTACAGCACGGTGTTGATCACAGGCTCATTAGTTGTCTTCAGCCATGACAACGTCATTGGCTTCAGTGGTGTTATTGGTGGCAGCCTCAGGATTCTCAACCTCCACTTAAGTAGCTGGAGGGTCGGGCACAGACACGTTATCTTCTAGAACAACTTCTTGAGTGGTAGGGGGAGTAGCGACACGCTCTTCTTCTTTTCTTTCTTCGGCTGATGCAGCCGGATTGTCTTCACAAACATTAGCTTCAGACACTGGGACCGTCACAAAAGGATTATCTTCAGGGAACACTTGACGTGCCACTGAGCTGGACAAGTTTGAGTCTTCTTCTGTGATGGTAGTCATGGAGACGGATGGCCTCTGGCCTTTGCGAAGCCGTTGGAACACGGGCGACGCTTTTGGTGATGGTGTGGTCTCCATGTAGTTGTCATCATTTGAAATGGGGCTGATGATTGGCACTGGTGAAGGACGGCGTGTACTTGGTGAGTCTTGATTTGGAGTTTTTGGTTGGGGGCGATCAGCCCATGAGGCATCTTGTGAGATTGGCGTCAAAGGACGACTAATACTGATGAGCTCACTGTTCGGGTGAAAAGGCGATGATACCGTTGGGCGCTCAATCTGAGGAAGAACTACATCATCTTCTACATTGTCGTGGGGACCAATATCTTCAGTCGCGATGGGGTCAATGACTGTAACTTCTTGAGCTTTAGGAGCCTCTGTGGAAGCAGGCTCATGAACGATCAGCTGACACTCTTGATTTTCAGTAGCAGGATGGGCAAAAGCAATGGGTTCAACAACAAGGGGCTCTGTGGGAGCAGCCCGATCTCTCTTCTTGTCTTTTCTCTTCTTGGGGGTGGTGCATCATCAGTAGTGCGCTTGATTTTGCGCTTTCTGGCTTCGGCTTCAGCTGCCTTGGTTTTCTGCTGATCTGAAGCCACTGTGGAGACCTTAGGCTTCGAGCCTGTCATGCTGGCTGGGAAGACAATGTGACGTTCTTCCCACCGTAGAGCTTCAGTCTGGGACACAGTATGCTTCTTCTTCTGCTTGGCAGCCATCTTGGGGTCAATGCCAGGACGCTCAAGAGCCTTACGCTTTTCAGCTTCGTTGTAAGCCTGAACACACTTTGCAGCTAGAGTTTTCATGCGCTCTCTTGTGCCTTTGGCTTCCTCTCGTTTCTTGCGAAACGCCTCCTTGAGGTCATTGAGCATCACCTTGAATTTCTGGACATTAGCCACACTCAGCTTGGCCACATGCTTCTTGAACTGTTCCTTCTCAAAATCAATCGTGTGCTTCAGTTCAACAATTCGCTGAGCCAGAGCCAGCTCAGGAGCAATGGCGCCTTGAAAGGAGACGCTGATGCCAATAGGGAGTTGAAGATTATCAAAGCTGATATCTTGATTGTCG
Source organism: Aegilops longissima (assembly GCA_021605205.1). Classification (NCBI taxonomy): domain Eukaryota; kingdom Viridiplantae; phylum Streptophyta; class Magnoliopsida; order Poales; family Poaceae; genus Aegilops; species Aegilops longissima. The sequence goes on along the minus strand of CM038677.1, from coordinate 790,123,094 downwards.
AACCATTCATCAATGAAATTGTGCAAGATGTTCACATCGAAGAGGGGCTGATCATTGAAGATCTCCGCCTCTTGCTTGCTCTTGATCAACTACTCGAGAGCATCATTGCCAAATTCTTCATCTGAAGACAAATCAATGGCTTCAGATTCGTTCCTCAGAACGGCAGCAGGTGTCAGTGCTTGGCCATGTCGCTGAACAAGTTTCTTCTGTGGCTTCTCACGCTTTTTGGAGATGCGAGAGAGATCTTCAGAGTTGTTACTGGGAGCAGGAGGGGCAGTTGCCAATGGCTTCACTTACGAAGCTTTTGGAGCAGCAGATGACTTTGAATCTTTAGCCTTCTTTTGCTTCTGCGGCTTTGGAGTAGGAGCTGGAGCTTCATAAGTGTCAGCACCATCATCAGAATGATCCACTTTGGCACCTTGGACAGCAATGTGAGTGATGAGGCCAGCAAGGTTGTAGAGGGGGCCGATCCTTTTGTCATTGGCTTCACGGGTGCCATCGTCCCGAGGTGAGGAAGGACTAGGGTTGAAGTCAAGCCCTAGAGCCTTCTTGTTCTTTGCAGCTGATACTTTGGCGAACTGGTAGTTGCGCTTGAACAGATGGTCCTCACGGCACCACAGCAGAGAAGAAGGATCAGCGTTCTCTGGCTGCGGTCCGCGAATCATGCATGGATAGAATTATCGTTGGATGGCTTCAGGAAGGGACTGGGGTTGAAGATTTTGTACACAATATCTCCCTGTGGTCCCTTGATGGCATTCTTCTCTGCATATTCTTGATGTGAAGCGGTATTTGAACCATTCTTACGCCTAATATCTTGAATCCATTGGATTCGGTTCTTATGACGGTATAGGTTTCCTCAGGGTCTGTTTTGTACAGCTCGTGCAAATCTGGAGGCAAATCCTTGGAAGTGTTACCACGACGCTGTCTACCTCCCTTTCGTGCTGACTTCACAGTTGCCATGAAGTTTAAACTGAAGGGCTTCAGTATGTGCAATGGCTTCAGATGGCTGGTCAAACAAGAACTCGCTTCAGGTGAATTGATGTGACTCTGCAAGAATTCTGCAAACGAATGTAGACTATGAGAACCAAGGGATTCTCCCACGAACATGTACCTGTGACAGCATTAGAGGTGCGAGGGAAGGGGAAGAGATCATATGCATTCTTAGAAGATTTTGAAGATAAATCAGTTTGAAGACATTGACCTGATAAGGCGAAGACATTCACTTATTTTATGAGAGTTGGTTCCAGAGTTGTACAAATCCAAGAATAAGTACAAGTGAGGAATCTAACTTGTAAAGAAGCATAAGTGAATAGACTAGGCAGAATATGAGATGCAAAATGATATAGATTCAACTTTGTAGATCTAGAAACCACTTTTGGCAAAAACGAATGAATCTATCAGATCGAAAAGGCGGTAAAAAGTAAAATTTAATTACCACACGAAGAACTACTAGACGGAGCGAAGGAAGAGGCCGAGCATTTCGATCTCCCGTGCCCTAACTTGGCGACGGCGGAGAGGACGAGGTCCGCGGCCGGCGTGAGGACGGCGTCGAAGAAGTCGCGGGAGCTAAGCGCTTCGTCGTCGGCGTCGTCAAGAGCTAGCGGAGGCGCTAGGGTTTGCGAGAGGTGGCGAGGAGGAAGAAGAATTTTTTGACCGAGACGTGAAGGGTATTTATTAGGACAGAGACGGCACAGTGCAATTACGCAGGTGCCCCTGGCGGTTCACATCTGACGGACACGTGGCAAGCATGCAACACCTTGGGAGTTGTTCCATGTTCCCACGCACGCCAGGATTGTCGGGATGGTCGTTCCGAATTCTCCGGGTTTCAGGCAAATAGGATAAAGCATTAAAAAACAAATATAAATGTTTGTCAGATTGACTTCAGCTGACAAGGTCTCAGTGAAGACAATCGACATATTTCAATAGAATGCATATGACTAGGACAAATAGAGTCGAGGTAGAAGCATAGATAGGTTAGGGTCCGATCACATTCACTTAGTTCAAAAGATTCAACACGAAGTCATAGCTATAAGTGAATGCTGTAGAGGACAGAACACAGATAAATGTATATAGTACTAGTCCAATTCAACCAATTGAAGATAAACTTGAATATAAGCCAAGAAATAACTATTCAAACATAACGCCAATAGAAACACTTCAAACAAAAGTTTGGTGGTGGCGTTACCCACCGTATAGGAAGTATTAGACCCAGACACGACACACAATTATCGTGGCGCTCTGAAGTCAAATTCCTCATTAATGTATTCACACTTAGAGTGTATGTCTTCATTGATTGAAGATATACATTACTTCATGTGTTGCACATCTAAGTCATTAAAATGCATAAGTGTTAGGATGTGTGTCCATTCACAGGACATTTGAGGATTCCAAGATATTTAGCTCACACCGCAACTTGCAAAACCTTTTCTCATCCAAGGGCTTTGTGAAGATATCAGCCAACTGTTCTTCTGTCTTGACGTGAATGATATCAATATCTTCCTTCATAACATGATCTCTGAGAAAGTGATGACGAATTTCAATGTGCTTTGTCTTCGAGTGCTGAACTGGGTTGTTGGCAATCTTGATGGCACTCTCGTTGTCGCAATAGAGAGGCACATTCTTCAGATGGATACCATAGTCTTTGAGAGTTTGCTTCATCCAGAGAAGCTGAGCACAGCAGGATCCAGCAGCAATGTATTCAGATTCAGCAGTAGAGAGAGATACACAGTTCTGCTTCTTTGAAGACCAACAGACAAGAGATCGTCCCAGAAAGTGACATGTGCCTGGTGTGGACTTGCGATCAACCTTGTCACTAGCATAATCAGCATCTGAGAATCCAACTAGATCAAACTCTGAGCCCTTTGGATGCCATAATCCTAGTGTTGGGGTGTAAGCCAAATATCGAAGAATTCGCTTCACAGCTAAGTGATGCGATTCCTTTGGTGCCGCTTGGAATCGGGCACACATGCAAACACTAAGCATTATATCTGGCCTAGAGCCACATAAGTAAAGCAAACAACCAATCATGGAACGATATACCTTTTGATCGAACTCTTTACCATTGTCGTCGGGACCCAGATGACTTTTGGTTGGCATTAGCGTCGTGTATCCTTTGCAGTCTTGCATTCCAAACTTCTTCAGGCAATCTTTGAGGTATTTTTCTTGAGATATGAAGATGTCGTTGCGTTGTTGACGGATTTGGAGACCCAGAAAGAACTTCAGCTCGCCCATCATGGACATTTGATATTGCTCTTGCATCATGTGACCAAATTCATCACTGTATTTCTTGTTGGTGCAACCGAAGATAATGTCATCCACATAGATTTGGCACACAAATAGTTCACCATCATATGTCTTCGTGAAGAGTGTAGGATCTAGTGAACCAGGTTTGAAGCCTTTGCTCTTCAGGAAGTCTTTGAGTGTGTCATACTGTCGGTGTCAAAACCGGCGGATCTCGGGTAGGGGGTCCCTATCTGTGTGTCAAGGCTGATGGTAACAGGAAGCAAGGGACACAGATGTTTACCCAGGTTCGGGCCCTCTCGATGGAGGTAAAACCCTACTTCCTTCTTGATTAATACTGATGATATGGGTAGTACAAGAGTAGATCTACCACGAGATTGTAGAGGATAAACCCTAAGAGCTAGCCTATGATGGTATGATTGTAATTGTGATCGGCCTTCTAAGGACCAACCTCTCCGGTTTATATAGACACCGGAGAGGCTAGGGTTTACATGGAGTCGGTTACAAGGAAGGACGTATAATATCCGGACCGCCTAGCTTGCCTTCCACGCCAAGGAAAGTCCCATCTGGACACGGGCCGAAGTCTTGAGTCTTGCATCTTCACGCTTCAATAGTCTGGACGTTGTTCACAGTCCGGCAGTCCGGATACCCCCTAATCCAGGACTCCCTCAGTAGCCCCTGAACCAGGCTTCAATGACGATGAGTCCGACACGCAGTCTTGTCTTCGGCATTGCAGGGCGGGTTCCTCCGCCGAATACTCCAAGGTAATATCGAACACTCAAACTGTGTCCGGATCCACAAGATGATCTTCGTATGCCACCGTAGAGAGAATGATGTTTCACAAATGCAATCTGCTGACAACTTTTCAAGCAACACGACGTGTCATTACGTCGGGTCATTATTCGAACCATCTCCCCACAACCAGCCTCAGCGCATATTGCGAGGCGGTTTCCTTCACACGTCTTGTCAAAGCAGAGAACGTGCCCCCTTATCACGGGATTCTCATCAATGCGGGTATGGGTAGTCCCACCACATTGATACGTCTCCGTCTTATCTACTTTTCCAAACACTTTTGCCCTTGTTTTGGACTCTAACTTGTATGATTTGAATGGAACTAACCCGGACTGACGCTGTTTTCAGCAGAATTGCCATGATTGGTTTTATGTGCAGAAAACAGAAGTTCTCGGAATGACCTGAAATTCCACGGGATGTCTTATAAAAAAATAATAAAAAATCCTCGCCAAAGATGAAGACCAGGGGCCCACACCTGTCCACGAGGGGGCCCCCTAGGCGCGCCCTACCTCGTGGCCCCCTCGAGACCCTCCGATGCCAACTCCAACTCCATATATTGGCTTTCGGGGAGAAAAAAATCAGGGAGAAAGTTTCATCGCGTTTTACGATACGGAGCCGCCGCCAAGCCCTAATCTCTCTCGGGAGGGCTGATCTAGAGTCCATTCGGGGCTCCGGAGAGTGGGATTCGTCGCCGTCGTCATCATAAACCATCCTCCATAACCAATTTCATGATGCTCACGCAGACTAAGGCATAGCCTAGTGGTGGGAAGGGGCTGATGCCTTACCACCCACCCAGGTTCAAGGCATGGTACTTGCAATTTGGGTTTGTTGCACCAATTATACTGTAAGGGGTTCTGTCGGTGTCAAAACCAGCGGATCTCGGGTAGGGGGTCCCGAACTGTGCGTCTAGGCGGATGGTAACAGGAGACAAGGGCACGATGTTTTTACCCAGGTTCGGGCCCTCTCGATGGAGGTAATACCCTACTCCTGCTTGATTAATATTGATGATATGGGTAGTACAAGAGTAGATCTACCACAAGATCAAGGAGGCTAAACCCTAGAAGCTAGCCTATGGTATGATTGTCGTTCGTCCTACGGACTAAAACCCACCGGGTTATATAGACACCGGATAGGTTAGGGTTACACAGAGTCGGTTACAATGGTAGGACATCTACATATCCGTATCACCAAGCTTGCCTTCCACGCCAAGGAAAGTCCCATCCGGACACGGGACGAAGTCTTCAATCTTGTATCTTCATAGTCTTGGAGACCGGCCGTGACGATAGTCCGGCTATCCGGACACCCCCTAGTCCGGGACTCCCTCAGTAGCCCCTGAACCAGGCTTCAATGACGATGAGTCCGGCGCGTTGATTGTCTTCGGCATTGCGAGGCGGGTTCCTCCTCCGAATACTTCATAGAAGGTCATGAACACAAGGATAGTGTCCGGCTCTGCAAAACAAGTTCCACATAACACCGTAGAGAAAATAATTTTTGCACAGATCAGCTGACGTATTCCGCGGCGTGACATCACACCACGGCCAGGCCTTTATATGAATCGTTTTTTACCGTTTCACCTTAGCGCATTTAGCGAGGCGGTTTGCTTGGCACGTCTTATCAAAGCATAGATCGTGCCCCCTTATTCCGGGATTCTCATCAATACGGACGTGGGTAACCCATCCGCGCCATTGATTACGGCGCTCGGGAGATAAGCGAGTTTTACCAGGCTGGTGGGGGACGCATAGCTCCGTCCGTCCATATAAGGGGATAAGGATCCACCTTTTCACCTACGCCTTCTTCCTCCTTTGCTTATCCATTTCCGCGCACTCGAGCTCCAGCGCCCAAGTCCGCACACCCCACCTCAACCTTCTCCAACCATGTCAGGAGCGGGAGGCAGGTGGATGGCCTCCTCCGTCACGGAGGGGCACATCACAAGACTGCGGGAGGCCGGATACTTGTCCAGCGACTTCGCGCACAGGCTGCCCGATGCGGGGCAGCTTATTCCAACCCCCGGGCCCCATGAGAGGGTAGTGTTTCTCCCCCACTTCCTCGGCGGACTAGGTTTTCCACTTCACCCATTTGTCCGGGGGCTCATGTTCTACTACGGCCTGGACTTCCACGACCTGGCCCTGAATTTCATCCTCAACATCTCGGCGTTTATCGTCGTGTGCGAGGCCTTCCTCTGCATCCAGCCCCACTTCGGCTTATGGCTGAAGATCTTCAACGTCCGGCCGAAGGTAGTGGGCGGCCTTCAAGCGAAGTGCATAGGCGCCATGGTTGGCAAGATGGCCAAATTCCCATGGCTCGAGGGCGCCTTCGTGGAGACAATAAAGGGGTGGCAATCGGGGTGGTTCTACATCACCGAGCCACGCGACCCCGAATGGGTGGCGGCCCCCGAATTTAGATCTGGCTTCCCCACACGGCTCTTGTCATGGAAAGAGACGGGCCTGACATGGGGGAATTCAGAAGAGCTATCCGGACTCCAAACATGCGTCCGAAACCTGATGGACAAGAATCTCAGGCTTGTCGACGTAATCCAGGTGATGCTCATCTGCCGGATTCTCCCCTGCCAACAACGGGCCTTCAATTTGTGGGAGTTTGATCCGGCACAACACCAAACCTTGAGCCGGCTCTTCGACACTACGTACGAAGACGCCTGGAAGGTGCTGTTCAAGGGCGCCGAAGCCCCAGCATCCGCTAACAAAGATCGCAGATACATCTCGCGCGTCAAGCCGGCGAGGTAAGTTATTTTACCCTTTACGGGACTCTTTTTTCATAGATTGACTCTATGTGGGATCTAAAACTCCCTAATCTGTGACAGGGTGGTTGAAGACGCCCGGACAGATTAACTGTCCGCTCCTTTGCCGGAAGACCGGAGGACGCCCGATTGCGGGGCTGCTGGCTCCGGCACCCCATGTGGTGCCGGAGAAGAAGGCCAAGAAGGAGGCCACGGAACTCAAGGAGCTCCCGACGCCAGTCTTTGTCGATTCTGAAGCAGAATCTTCTCCTGAACACGAGGAGGAAGAAGAAGAAGCTCCTCCCCCGGCGGGGGAGGAGAAGAAAAGGAAGGCCGCCCCAACTGGGTAGGCCGGAGGGTCCAAGAAGGGAAGAACCCTTCCTCTGGACTTCTCCACCAACGTCGACGACAACGAGGAGGATTGGCCTACAAGGGCCAAGCCCCTGGCGAGATCGTAAGTGTCCGGATACCCATGGCTTTTTATTATCGCAGAGTGTTCTCTAATGTCGAAAAACCGTGCAGCCCGCCCAAGGGCGAGTTCGCCGATTCATCGAGCGGGTCCCTGGGCTCGTCGGAAATGGAGAGTACTTCGCTTCCGACCGCCTCCTCGCCTCACGCCGCGGATGACTCCGTGATGGGGCCCAAAGGGGGGCTTGGTCAAGAGGAGGTAGCGCAGGAGGTGCCACAAGGCAACCTCCCGGACTCCAGGCGCTCGGGGGGCAAGACCCCCAGGGGCTCTACGCCCAACCCTCGTCCGGACTCCATGCCGGAACCATCAGCGGTTCCGAAGTCCGGCCAACGGATCCTTCGCAAGAAGGGTAAGACGCCGGTGTCCTCCGTCCAACCGGAGGCACCGGATAGCTAACTGGAGGGGCTTAACAGCGCTTCCATCTAGGAGGAGCACTGCACTGTGATGAGTGCGGTGATCCGGACAGTTCAGTCCGCCAAGAGAGGAATTTCCGAAGCCTGTACCAGCCTTCTAACAGGCTTTGAGGTAAGTTTAGAATATGTAAAAAATATTACCGCATAGACAGTAGCCCCTGATGCTTAGTTCGGTGTTCGGAAAGAAAAGCCGGACTAAGGATCCAAAAATATATACGCAGGAGTCTAACATAAGTATGTCAATATGGGAATGCAGGCTACGCTGCTGACCTCTGCCGCACTGACTGCAGAGGTCAATGCATTGAAGCAGAACCTCGAGCGGTCCGAGAACGAGCTCGGACAAGCCAAGAAGGAGCTCAAGGACAAGGAAGGTAAGTAATACCTTATTAAAGAAATACCTTATAGAAAAGGTTTTGGTTGCAAAAAATAACAGGAATAAATTGGGTACTGCAGGGGCCACGAACGAGGTGGCGACCCTGAAGGAAGCGGTGTCCGTGGCCGAAAACAAAGCGGCTGCGGAACGCACCGAGCGAGAGTAGGGGGAGGCGCAGCTGGCCAAGGTATGGCAAGAGCTCCAAGCTCTCGTGGAAAAACACGAGAGTTTAGAGCGTGACTCGAAGACTCGAGAGTCCGAGCTCGCCTCGGCTCTTGAGAGTGCCAAAGCTGCTAAGGCCGAGCCCAAAAAGCCCTCCAAGATATTGATCTTTAAAGAAGATAGCGGCGGGTAAGGCATTCTTTATGCAAAGCAAGCATGTGAAAGTGAATTTCCTATTACTTACCCGGATTTGGAGCTCTCCAGGAGCATTCACAGATTTGCCCCGTAGTGTGTCTGATGCTGCCGCATTCTACCGCGCCAAGGAGGGGAGCTCGACGGAAAAGGTGTTCTGGTCTCAGTATGCTGAGGCCGACCATCCGGTGCCCCTGAGCGACCAGCTGAAGCAGCTGGTCGAGCTCCATAAGGTCGCCGAACAGGCCATGAAGGGCCTTATAGAGCGGCTGAGGCCATTGGAGGCCATGCCCGGGAGCTACTTCGGCTTGGTGCAGCGCCTGGTGGATGCCTGTCCGCGGCTTGAAGTCATCAAGCGCTCCGTCTGCATTGAAGGTGTCCGTCGGGCCCTTGCCCGTGCTAAAGTGCACTGGGGCAAGCTAGATGCGGAGAGGCTTGTGACGGACGGGGCACCGAAGGGCCATGAGCATCGCACGCCCGAAATGTACTATGAGGGCCTCCTGAAGGGTACCCGCCGAATAGCGGATGAGTGCTGCAAAGATGTAATTTTTGTATAAACTCGCATTTGTTATCCTGTACGCTGAAAACTTGTTCATATGCGCTAAGCAACGCTTATTAATTTAAAATATTACCTTATGTGCGCCCGTTTATCAAATTTGAGAGATGGCAAGTCGTTGGCTTCAGCCCCCATGCCACAGTCTTTGGGGTGTTCGGGATAAACTTGAGCACTCTTGTTCCCATTCTTGGGTCCATCTAGGGAGGCGCTCAACACAACGAACAAGGCAACCGGACTTATAATGCTTGAACACTCTCACTTAGCCATAGAATTCTATAATTTTAAATTTCGGCGAAGCCACTAGTATTCGGGAGACCGAGTTCGGTGCGCTTTCCACGCCTTGGCCGGACAATTCCGGTTCCTCGCTCTAAGTGGCATAAGTCTTTAGGGACCCGAAAAAACCTCTCGAACAGCAACCGGCTCTCGCCCTATCATGACGGTCAGTTTTAGCTTTCTCCACTGAGGTGCTCGGCCCAGCTCAACTGGGGCACAATCGCAGTGGTTCTCCCGGTGCTACCTAAGCCGATATAGGGGAACGTAAGGTACCAAAACATGGGAGCCGGGCAAACCCAACTATTGACCCAAGACATGATCCGGAGCCAATTCATATAATGCTATAAGTTCGGGGTGCCGCACTTGTGAAAGTGTTCGGACTTATCACACCATAATTTTGGGATACTTAAGCCCCTGGTGTATAGGCCGTACCAAAGTGTACGGTTGCAACATGTCGTGAAATGAACATATGTATATATGAAGAAAGTATAGCAATAATAAGCAAGAGCTTTGTATTGTTTATTCAAAAAGGTACTGCAATGGAAGCAGAACGATACAAATAGTGCGATAAGCAAGGGATGGGACTATCTAACATGTCCCCCTCCAGGGGTAAGCTGTGGGATGGTATGTAAAACAGGTATAATGCTCGTAATAGAGACCACATGAACACTTGACGTGGCTTTCTGCTTCCCTGGCTGTTGCATCGTGAGTTCGGCGATTCTAGTGCCGGACAGGACTTCTGGAAGACGGACTCCTGAAAGTAAGAAAAAAGAAGAAAAAGGAAAAAAAAGAAAAGGAGTGACACAATCGGGATCCCCTGGTACGGTCGAGCCACATTCTTGGCTTGCCGTGGTCTTGCCCCTCCCCATATGCCCATGGTATCTCCAGAGCGTAATTATGTACGCGTAATACTAGCTTCGCAATTTTGCGAGGGCGGGGGTTGGGGCCGGGTTGCTACGCGTGCTTGAATCGTGCCAGGTGGTCTTGTTGTAGGTTACTCTGGGCGCGCTTGACAGTGTCCGGACGCTTAATGGCCGGACTCGAGAGTTGCTGTGAGAGTCTGCTTTGTACCTCCGCCGCAAGGGCCGCCATGTGCTCCTCCGTTCGGAGAGAGCGTTCGGTGTTTCCATTGACCATTATTACTCCTCGAGGGCCTGGCATCTTGAGCTTGAGGTATGCGAAAGCGGCACCACATTGAACTTTGCAATGCGGTTCGTCCGAGCAAAGGCATGATAGCCGCTGCGGAATGGGACGATGTCGAAGATTAACTCTTCGCTCGGAAGTTATCCGGGATCCAAGACCACTTCGAGTGTGGCGAGCCCGCATAACTGGCCTCTACACCGGTATGACGCCTTTAAAGGTCGTCTTTGTAGGTTTAATCCTTGAGGGTCTATGCCCATTTTGCGCACTGTATCCTGATAAAACAGGTTTAGGCTGCTACCGCCGTCCATCAGTACTCTGGTGAGGTGAAATCCGTCGATAAATGGGTCAACAACCAATGCGACGAAACCACTGTGACGGATGCTAGTGGGGTGGTCCCTTCGATCGAAGGTGATCGGGCAGGAAGACCATGGGTTGAACTTCGGGGCGACTGGCTCCATCGCATATACGTCCCTTAGTGCACGCTTCCGCTCCCTTTTGGGTATGTGGGTTGCGATATCATGTTCACCGTCCGCACTTGTGTAGGAAAACCTTCATCCTCTATTGTTCGGCGGCCGGGCTCTTCCTCGTTATCGCTATGCAACCCTTGTCATTGAGTTCGCACTTAACTTGCCTGCTTGCTTGAACACCCAACAATCCCTGTTGGTGTGATTGGCTAGTTTTCGGGGTGCCATGTATCCGCACAAGCGATCGAGTATTCGGTCCAAGTTGGACGGGCCCTGGGTATTTCTTTTGCATGGCTTCTTCCGCTGACCGGGTTTAGAGCCTCTGAATCCGGCATTGACGGCCGTATCTTCAGTATTATCGCTGTTAATGCGGCGCTTGTTCTTGTTGCGACGCGACCTGCCATTGCTGTCATTGGTATCCGGACTATCAAGATGTTTGGCCAAGTTGTTGCTTCGAGCTAGCCAGCTGTCCTCTCCCGCACAAAAGCGAGTCATGAGGGTTATGAGGGCTGCCATAGATTTCGGCTTTTCCTGTCCTAGGTGCCGGGCAAGCCACTCATCGCGGATGTTATGTTTGAAGGCTGCGAGGGCCTCTGCATCCGGACAGTCAACGATTTGATTTTTCTTTGTGAGGAACCGTGTCCAGAATTGCCTGGCCGATTCTTCTGGCTGCTGAATTATGTGGCTAAGGTCATCGGCGTCTGGTGGTCGCACATATGTGCCCTGGAAGTTATCAAGGAATGCGGCTTCCAGGTCCTCCCAACAACCAATTGATTCTACTGGCAAGCTGTTGAGCCAATGCTGAGCTGGTCCTTTAAGCTTGAGTGGGAGGTATTTGATGGCATGTAGATCATCACCGCGGGCCATGTGGATATGGAGGAGATAATCCTCGATCCAGACCGCAGGATCTGTGGTACCATCGTATGATTCGATGTTTACGGGCTTGAAGACCTCGGGGATTTGATGATCCATTACTTCATCCGTGAAGCATAGTGGATGTGCGGCGCCTCTGTATTGGGCTATATCACGACGTAGCTCATATGAGCTTTGTCTACTGTGTTCGGCCCGGCCGGGTTTGCTGTATCCGGCGCGACGGTAATCATCCCGCGTCGTTGGGCGCCCGCGCGATCCGTAGATCGATCTTGTATGTTTTTCCTTATCCTCCAATATATCTCGCAAGTCCGGCGCGTTTTCCCGTGCCTTGGTACTTTTTGAGCGGCGTCGGGGTGTGGCTTGAGCAGAGGGCCGATAGGCTTCTCTGTCGCAGCCATGGGGTGGCCGGTCTGCCATGTTGTGCACTGGTGACTTGGGTGCTTCCTCTTCTAGTCGAGGCAATGGCCTACGTTTGGGGTAGGTTTTGGAGGGGCGTTCGAGTTCATACACTTCGGCTGCAAGGACTTCAGTCCATCTGTCAGCTAGCAGGTCTTCATCAGCTCTAAGCTGTTGCTGCTTTTTCTTGAGGCTGCTTGCCGTGGCCATAAGCCTGCGTTTGAAACGCTCCTGTTCGGCGGGATCCTCAGGCATGACAAATTGCCGTCGTCGAGGCTTGCCTCATCTTCGGAGGGAGGCGATAATTATCGCCCTCGACCTCTTTTCTGCAGACCGTCGTGCGGACTTGCTTCTCCCTCCTCCTGTGCTGAGTCCTGCCGGAGGGGGTTCTCTTCGGCACTGTCCGGGGTGTTATTATCTCCCATGCCGGAATCACCGTTTTTATTGTGGCGGGATTTAGAGCGGCGCCGCTGACGTCGGCGCTTCGGCTGTTTCTTGGAGGGGTCATCCTCCATTGTTCCATCGCCGTTCATATCTTTTGGGATGTCCACCGTGTATATGTCATATAACGAGGTGGCCTTCCAGTGCCCTGTAGGCGCTGGGTCTTGGTCGTCTCTCGCATCGCCGCCCATACCGTCGATGTCTTCGGAGTCGTAGTCTAGCATGTCGGTTAAATCATCGACAGTGGCTACAAAGTGGGTGGTGGGTGGGCGTTGAATTTCTTCGTCATCCGCATCCCAACCTTCCTGTCCGTAGTCCGGCCAGGGCTCTCCGGATAAAGAGAGAGACTTTAGTGAATTCAGGATGTCGCCAAAGGGTGAGTGCTGAAAGATGTCCGCGGCAGTGAACTCCATGACCGGCGCCCAATCGGATTCGATTGGCAGGGGCGCGGAGGGTTCGGAGTCCGGAGAGGAGTCCGGCACCCTGGAGTCGAGGTCTTCGCAGCGACAGGATGGAGTTCGCTCGATCGCCAGAGAGATTGTAGGCCCGAGGCGGTGTCCAACTACTCGCCCGGTCGTCCTCGATCGGGGAATCCGCCCGGATTAAGGGTCGGAGCGGACATCGGTGCGGCCTCGTGGCAACCGCTTCGCTGCAGAGCCAGATCATGCCCATCGAGACAAAGGCGGCACGCTTGGCTGCGGCTTGAATCCGCCGATGATCAAGTCTCCGCGATATCGGCCGATAGTTCAAACTTCCAAATCTGACCTGATGGCCAGGGGCGAAGCTTTGATCTGCTCCGGATGGCTGCTTAATTGGCCCTGAAGGCGAAGCCGCCGAACACGAAGATCTGTCCGGGAGAAAAGTATCACCTGGACCGCGTCGTTGTTGATGATCAAGGAGCCATCGGGCCTATCGGTGACGCATACGAGGAACTCTCAATGAAAGCACCAATGTCGGTGTGAAAACCGGCGGATCTCGGGTAGGGGGTCCCGAACTGTGCGTCTAGGCGGATGGTAACAGGAGACAAGGGGCATGATGTTTTTACCCAGGTTCGGGCCCTCTCGATGTTGGTAATATCCTACTCCTGCTTGATTAATATTGATGATATGGGTAGTACAATAGTAGATCTACCACGAGATCAAGGTGGCTAAACCCTAGAAGCTAGCCTATGGTATGATTGTCGTTCGTCCTACGGACTAAAACCCTCCGGTTTATATAGACACCGGATAGGTTAGGGTTACATAGAGTCGGTTACAATGGTAGGATATCTACATATCCGTATCGCCAAGCTTGCCTTCCACGCCAAGGAAAGTCCCATCCGAACACGGGACGAAGTCTTCAATCTTGTATCTTCATAGTCTTGGAGTCCGGCCGTGACGATAGTCCGGCTATCCGGACACCCCCTAGTCCGGGACTCCCTCAGGTTCCCTTACAGTCTTTCTGTCAAAAAAAATTCATGATGCTCACCGTCGTGCGTGAGTAATTCCATTGTAGCTTGCTGGACGGTGATGGGTTGGATGAGATTTATCATGCAATCGAGTTAGTTTTGTTAGGGTTTGATCCCTAGTATCCACTATGTTCTGAGATTGATGTTGCTATGACTATGCTATGCTTCATGCTTGTCACTAGGGCCCCGGTGCCATGATTTCAGATCTGAACCTATTATGTTTTCATGAATATATGTGTGTTCTTGATCCTATCTTGCAAGTCTATAGTCACCTACTATGTGTTATGATCCGGCAACCCCGAAGTGACAATAATCGGGACCACTCCCGGTGATGACCATAGTTTGAGGAGTTCATGTATTCACTATGTGCTGATGCTTTGTTCCGGTTCTCTATTAAAAGGAGGCCTTAAGATCCCTTAGTTTCCAATAGGACCCCGCTGCCACGAGAGTGTAGGAGAAAAGATGTCATGCAAGTTCTTTTCCATAAGCACGTATGACTATATACGGAATACATGCCTACATTATATTGATGAATTGGAGCTAGTTCTGTGTCACCCTATGTTATGACCGTTACATGACGAACCACATCCGGCATAATTATCCATCACTGATCCGGTGCCTACGAGCTTTCCATATACTGGTTTACGCTTATTTACTTTTCCGTTGCTACTTTTACAATCACTACAAAATACCAAAAACATTATTTTTGCTATCTTTACTTTTGTTACCGTTACCACCACTATCATATTACTTTGCTACTAAACACCTTGCTGCAGATACTAAGTTTCCAGGTGTGGTTGAATTTACAACTCAGCTGCTAATACTTGAGAATATTCTTTGGCTCCCCTTGTGTCGAATCAATAAATTTGGGTTGAATACTCTACCCTCGAAAACTGTTGCGATCCCCTATACTTGTGGGTTATCACACATCATTAATCGGGGCGCTTGGGAAGCAAGCGATTCTCAACGGGCAAGTGGGGAGGCGCACCGCTTTCGTCGCCTCTATAAAGGGATAAGATTTCCTCATTTTTACCCACGCCTTCTTCCTTCTCTGCACACTCTTGCCCCCTCGAGCTCCAGCGCCCAAGCTCAAGTCTCCTCTGCACAGCTAGACATGTCCGGAGCAGGAGGCTAGTGGGTGGCTTCCACCGTCGAGGAGAAGCACATCACAGATCTTCGGGCGGCCAGATACTTGGCCGCAAACATAGCGCACCGGCTACCGGACGCTAGGCAAGTCATTCCGACCCCAGAACCCCATGAGAGAGTCGTGTTCGTCGCCCACTTCGTCCGTGGACTGGGATGTCCACTCCATCCCTTCGTCCGCGGGCTCATGTTCTATTATGGGCTAGATTTCCATGATCTAGCCCCGAATTTCGTCCTCAACATCTCGGCTTTCATAAATGCTTATGCAGGCTTTCCTCCGCATCCGGCCTCACTTCGGCCTGTGGCTGCAAATCTTCTGCGTGAAGCCGAAGATTGTACGCGGCCAACAAGCGAAGTGCGGAGGGGCCATGGTGGGAAACATGCCTAATGTCACCTGGCTGGACGGCTCCTGTGCGGAGACCGTAAAAGGATGGCAATCAGGGTGGTTCTACATCACCGAGCCGCGCGGCGCCAACTGGGCGGCGGCCGCCGAGTTCCGATCCAGAATCCCTATGCGGCTCACCTCCTGGGAAAAGAAGGGCCTGTCCTGGGGAGATTCCACGGAGCAGGACGGACTCCAGACATGCATCAGAAGCATGAAGGACAAGAACATCAAGCTTGTCAATGTGATCCAGGTCATGCTCGTTCGCCGGATCCTACCCTGCCAAAGGCGGGCGGTAAATCTGTGGGAGTTCGTCCCGGCCAAACACCGACGCCCGAAGTTTCACGGCATGACGCACAAAGGCGCATGGAAAGTGTTGTTCAAGGCCTCCGAAGTACCTCCTCCCACATCCGAGGACCGCGGACTTAATGCAGTGCGGCCCCCAAATCCGGTGAGTTTTGGGACCACCACCGGGTTTACTTTTTTTTCTTCCAATATATTCATGGGGTAGCTTTAAGTATATATATATATTTTTTTTTCTTCAGGATTATGTGAAGACGGCTCCATTGCCGGAAGATCCAGCGGATGCTCTCCTGACGGAGATGCTAGTCCCGGCACCGTACAAGGTGCCGGAGAAGAAGGCCGAAAAGAAGGACCCGGGGATAAGGAAGGGTCTCCGGCGTAAGGTTGCGTCCGAAGCCTCGTCCGAAGACGACGAGGCGGACTCCTCCCATGAAGGGGAGGAGGAAGAAGAAGAAGAAGACGCCCCATCCGTGTAGGATGAGGAGCCCGGCAAAGCGGGCCAGGGGCCCGGAAAAGGCCCTCGGCGCAAGGCCTTTAT
The DNA here is from genome assembly GCA_021605205.1 of Aegilops longissima. Lineage (NCBI taxonomy): Eukaryota > Viridiplantae > Streptophyta > Magnoliopsida > Poales > Poaceae > Aegilops > Aegilops longissima. The sequence goes on along the minus strand of CM038677.1, from coordinate 790,106,760 downwards.
TCCTCTGCCGTCCGATGACGACGAGACACATTGCTCCCGCGGAGGCGGGGGGAATCAAGAAGAAATTCTACCTCCCCGCACTAGGGGGGAGAAGAAGAGAAAAGCCGCCCCGAAGGTGGAGGCTGGGGCGTCCAAGAAGGGGAAGGTAACCCTTCCGGACTATTCCGTCACGGCCGCTTACAGCGAGGAGGGGTGGCTGCCCCGGGGGAAGCCCCCGGTGCGATCATAAGTGTCCGCATCCTATCATGGTTTCACTACATAGTTTTTATACTTATAGTGCCGAAAATATATGCAGTCCGGCCAGGGCTAACCCCGAGGAATCCTCCTCCGGGCCCCTGAGCGATTCGGCGATAAATTCGCTCGCGACGGCCACTACCCCTCCACAGCGGATGACACAGAGGTGTTGTCCCGAAGGCTCTCAGAGCAGGGGGAGGTGACTCTGGAGATGCCCCACGGCGGAATTCCAGATGTCGGGCATGCGGGGTTCAAGATCCCCGCGGGTCGCATCAATGAGAGCCGCAACAAGGCGAACTCTCGACCGAACACTACTCGGGAACCCCCAATGGTTCCAGACTTGGGCGGGCAGCCCCCCGTTAGGGAGGGCGAGCCGCCCGTGCCGAGGACTTCCGGCGCATCAACGGCGTCGGATAGCCTTGTGGAAGCGCTCCGAGGCGCCTCCATGGAATAAGAGCACCGTACTCTTATGAGTTCTGTCCGCCAAAAGCGGACTAACCGAAGCCTGCACAAGCCTTCTGACGGGATTTGAGGTAAGTAAAAAATGTATGAAATTACCACCCGATAGGTAGTAGCCCCTGATACTCGGGTTGGTGTTCTGCTGCTTGCTGCTGCTGCCCGTACTGCCGAGGTTGCCGAACTGAAGCGGCACCTGGAGCAGGCGCAGGGAGAGGTCGTACTCACGAAGAGGCAGCTCGAAGAGAACAAAGGTAAGTAATTCCCGCTCTTATGCGTTTAAGGATAGGCAGAATTTGTCAATCTAACACCGAAGCGTCGTGACTGTGTAACAGGGGCCACCACCGAAGTGGCGTCCCTGAAGAAAGCGTTGTCCGAGGCCGAAAACAAAGCGGCTTTGGAATGCAAGGAGCGCGAAAAGCAAGGTGCTAGAGTGGGCGAGGTACAGCTGGAGCTCCAAGACCTCGGCAAGAAGTGCGAGTCCGTGGAGCATAATTTGAAGATGAAGGAGGCTGAGCTTGCGTAGGCCCTTGTAAGTTTGAAGGATACCAAGGCCGAAGCCGAGAAAGCACAACAGGAGATCTAGGAGGCCAAAAAGATAGCAGCGGGTAAGAAATTCTTTATTCAAAGCAAACATGTGGAGGAGGCATTTCTTTTACTTACTCGAATACGGAGCTCTCTGTATGCTTGTCGATTCTGCCACACAAATACCGACGCCATGGAGTTCTACCGTGCCCAGGAGGGGAGCTCAACAAAGAAATTGTTCTGGTCCCAGTATGCTGGGGCCGAACATCCGATGCCTCTGAGCGACCAACTGAAGCAGTTGGTCGAACTCCACAGGGCGGCCGAACTGGCTATGAAGGACTTCATAGTAAGGATGTGGCCTGGTGAGCTACTGCCCAGTAGCTACTTTGGCCTGATCAAGCAGATGGTGGATGCCTGCCCGCGGCTTGAAGTGATCAAGCGATCTGTTTGCATCGAAGGTGCCCGCCGAGCTTTTTCCCACGTCAAGGTGCATTGGGGCAAGCTGGATGCCAAGAAGCTGGTCAAGGACAGGCCACCGGAGGGCAAGGCGCATCGCCATCCCGAATTGTACTTCGATGGCATGATGAAGGGTGCTCATCTCGTCGCCAATGAGTGTACCAAGGATGCCCTATTTGAATGAATTCACTTCTGTAATGTTTGTAATTAAAGACGAAGTTACTTGCGCTATGTAGCGCTTTTGCTATTTAAAATGTTACCTTCTGTGCGGCTGTTTATAAAATCCTGAAAGTAGGCCAGTCGTCGGCTTCCGCCCCCGCGTGACTAGCACTGAGGTGTCCGGTGCAGCGAACAAGGCAATCAGACTATGCGGATTTATAACTTTCACTTAGCCATAGAAGTCTACAATTTTAAATTTCGGCGAAGCCCCTAGAACTGAAGATCAATCGGGCGCTATACACGCCTAGATCGGACGAAGCCGATTTATCGCCTAAAGCGGAAAATCTTTAAGGATTTTAAAACCTCTCGAACAGCGACCAGATCTCGCCACATCATGCCGATCAGTTTTCGGCTTTCTCTACTGAGGTGCTCGTCCGGAAGAACCGGGACACAAACGTAGTAGTTCTCCCTGCGCTACCTTAGCCGATATAACGGAACGTAAGGCACCAAAACAAGGGAGCCGGGCTATCCCAACAGTAGACCCAAGACATGATTCGGAGCTGATGCATATAGTGCTACAAGTTCGGGGTGCCGCACTGTTGAAAGTGTTCGGACTTTAGTTGCCATATAGCGGGGTGCCATAAGAAGCCTGATGAAACTGTTGCGGCATGCTCCGGACTCGCTTGACTGTGCTCGAAATTGTTGTCGCCGGATTGGTTTGTCAGAGAAGGCCGCATTGTACTTCCGCCGCAAGGGCTGCAGTATGTTCTTCTGTTCGTAGGGAGCGGTCCATATTTCCGTTCACCGTTATGACCCCACGTGGTCCTGGCATCTTGAGCTTGAGATATGCGTAGTGTGGTACTGCATTGAATCTGGTGAATGCAGTTCGCCCAAGCAAATGCATGGTAACCATCATGAAGGGGACGATATCAAGATTAACTCTTCGCTCGGAAGTTATCCGGAGATCGAAGACCACTTCAATGTTATAGAGCCCGCATAGGGCCTCTACTCCAGAAATTACACCTTTAAAGGTGGTTTTAGTGGGCTTGATCCTTGAAGGGTCAATGCCCATTTTGCGCAATGTGTCCTGGTAAAGCAGGTTCAGGCTGCTGCCACCGTCCATAAGGACGTGCGTGAGGTGGAATCCGTCAATGATTGGGTCTAGGACCAATGTGGCCGAGCCGCCGTGACGGATGCTAGTAGGATGATCCCTATGATCAAAGGTGATCGGGCAAGCTGACCAAGGGTTGAATTTGGGGGCGACTGGCTCCATCGCATAGACGTCCCTTAATGCCCGCTTCCGTTCCAGCTTGGGGATGTGCGTGGCGTAGATCATGTTGACCGTTTTCACCTGGGGGTGGGGGGGAATTTCTTCTGTCCCCCTATGTTCGGACGTCGGGGCTCCTCGTCATCGTTGCTGTGCAGCCCCTTGTCCTTGTCTTCGGCGTTTATCTTGCCGGCCTGTTTGAATACCCAGCAATCTCTATTTGTGTGGTTGGCTGGCTTGTCCGGGGTGCCATGAATTTGGCACGAAGCGCCCAAAGATGCGGTCCGATCGGACGACTTCGATTATTTCTTTTGAACGGCTTTTCACTGACCGGCTTGGATCCACTGAATCCGGTGATGACGGCCGTGTCTTCAGTGTTGTCGCCGTTGTTCCGTTGCTTATGTCTGTTACGCCGTGGCTTGTCATTATTGTTGCGGCCATCCGAATTGCCGGACTGTGGCGTAGTGCTGCTGCGGGTCAACCAACTGTCCTCGCCCGCGCAAAAGCGGGTCATTACTGTTGTGAGAGCTGCCATGGACTTGGGTTTTTCCTGGCCGAGGTGTCGAGCGAGCCACTCATCACGGATATTATGCTTGAAAGCCGCCAAGGTTTCGGCGTCCGGACAGTCAACAATTTGGTTCTTCTTAGTTAGGAACCGAGTCCAAAATTTCATGGCTGACTCTCCGGGCTGTTGAGTAATGTGGCTCAAGTCGTCGGCATCAGGTGGTCGCACATATTTGCCCTGGAAGTTGTCGAGGAATGCGTCTTCCAGGTTTTCCCAGCTGCCAATGGAGTTTGCTGGCAGGCTGTTTAGCCAGTGTCGGGATGGTCCTTTGAGCTTAAAGGGAAGGTACTTGATGGCGTGCAGATCGTCTCCGCGGGCCATATGAATGTGGAGAAGAAAATCTTTGATCCATACTGCAGGGTCTGTTGTGCCATCGTCTGATTCGATGTTTACGGGTTTGAACCCTTCTGGGAATTCATGATCCATTACTTCGTCGCTGAAGCGTAGGGGTGCGTGGCGCCTGCGTGCGGGCTATGTGGCTACGCAGGTCGAATTGCTCGGTGGCTATATTCGCCCGCCGGACTTGTTGAAGGTGTGTCCGCGTGACGGTCCTCGTCACAGACGGCGCGCTTCGCGATCCGTAGATCGATCTTGGCTGTCCTGATTTGTTGCCCCGGCCGTAGTATGTTGGCGTGGGGTGTTGGCTGGTATGCGGACTGGTATGTTGTTTATCCCGCCACGAGGTGGCCGGTCAGCCGTGTGGTGCTTGAGTCCGTATTCCTCGGCTGCCGTGACTTCATCCATCCGTCGTGAGCAGGTCTTGATCAGCTTGGAGTTCCTGCTGCTTCTTTTTCAGGCTCCTCGCAGTGGCTATAAGCCGACGCTTGAAGCGTTCCTGCTCTACGGGATCCTCTGGCATGCCGAACTCGTTGTCGCCGAGGCTAATCTCGTCTTCGGAGGGGGGGGAGGCATGTAGCTGTCCTCCTCCGGGTATCCGTCTGTCGCCTGTTCTTCTAGGCTGACCTGCTCATCCTCTTGTTCGGCCTGCTCGAAGGCGGGCTGTTCAGGGTTGTATTCTTCTTCGGCGCCATTCGGATTGTTTTCATCTCCTGGGCTGGTATTAGTGTGGCGTGAGTGGCTTCGACAACGCACATTCTTTGGTATTTTCCCTGAGGTTTTATCCTCCGTTGCCTCATCGCCATTTGTCTCCTTCGGAGTGTCCACCATATATATATCATAAGAAGAGGTGGCTGTCCACCGCCCAGTGAGCGGTGGTTCATGTTCTTCACCTGCATCGTCGTCCATACCGTCGATGTCTTCAGAGTCGAAGTTCAGTACCTCGGTTAAGTCATCGACCGTGGCAATGAAGTGGGTGGTGGGTGGGCAACTAATTCCTTCGTCGCCTGCCTCCCACTCAAGCAGGACATAGTTTGGCGAAGAGCCTCCTGACAAAGAGAGAGACTTTAATGAGTCTAGCATGTTGCCAAAGGGCGAGTGCTGGAAGATATCCGCAGCGGTGAACTCCATTACCGGAGCCCATCCTGGCCCAACGGGCTCGGGAGTGTGCGGACTGGAACCAACGTCCGGATATGAATCCGGGGGTTTGGAGTCACGGGCCACCGCAGAGGTAAGGCCCATGTTCGGCTCCATCGCCGATGAGTGTGAGACCTGGGGGGCGGGGTCCATCCCTCCGTCCTTTGGCAGCGCGACCTGCTCCGGATCTAGGTCCGGAGATAATGCGGGGGCGATACCCCGAAGTTCGTCCGACGGCAGGTCTAGGCCAAGCTCGTCGTGCCTGTCCGGTGCTCCTGGCATAGGCCCAAATCCATCGAAGATCAAGTCTCCGCGGATGTCCGCCGTGTAGGTCAGGTTTCCGAACCTGGCCCGGTGGCCAGGGGCGTAGCTGTCGATCTGCTCCAGGTGGCCAAGCGAGTTGGCCCGCAGTGTGAAGCCGCCAAACACGAAGATCTGTCCGGGGAGGAAAGTATCACCCTAGACAACGTCGTTGATGACAATTGGAGGAGCCATCGAGCCTGACAGCGACGACACAGAGGAACTCTCAATGAAAGCATCAATGTCGGTGTCAAAACCGGCGGATCTCGGGTAGGGGGTCCCGATCTGTGTGTCAAGGCTGATGGTAATAGGAAGCAAGGGACACAGATGTTTACCCAGGTTCGGGCCCTCTCGCTGGAGGTAAAACCCTACTTCCTGCTTGATTAATATTGATGATATGGGTAATACAAGAGTAGATCTACCACAAGATCGTAGAAGCTAAACCCTAAGAGCTAGCCTATGATGGTATGATTGTAATTGTGATCGGCCTTCTAAGGACCAACCTCTGCGGTTTATATAGACACCGGAGAGGGCTAGGGTTTACATGGAATCGGTTAGAAGGAAGGAAATATAATATCCGGATCGCCTAGCTTACCTTCCACGCCAAGGAAAGTCCCATCCGGACACGGGCCAAAGTCTTGAGTCTTGCATCTTCACGCTTCTATAGTCCGGACGTTGTTCACAGTCCGGCAGTCCGGATACCCCCTAATCCAGGACTCCCTCACATACCAAGCACGAGGGGCTTATTTGAGGCCATACAGTGCCTTGTTGAGCTTGTATACCATATCAGGATGTTTTGGATTTTCAAAGCCTGGAGGTTGTGCGACATATACTTCTTCTTCTATCTTTCCATTGAGAAAAGCACTTTTCACATCCATTTGATACAGAAGAATGTTGTGATGATTTGCATAGGCTAGCAGTATGCGAATGGCTTCAAGTCTTGCCACCAAAGCAAATGTTTCATCGAAGTCAATTCTTTCAACTTGAGTGTAACCTTGGGCAACGAGACGAGCCTTGTTTCTGACAACTTGACCATGCTCATCTTGCTTGTTGCGATATATCCATTTGGTGCCAATGATATTGTGCTTTCAAGGATCAGGACGCTTGACCAATTCCCACACATTATTCAACTCGAAATGTTGAAGCTCTTCTTGCATAGCTTGAATCCATTCAGGTTCCATGAAGGCTTCATCAACTTTCTTGGGTTCAGTGATTGAGACAAATGCAAAATGCCCACAGAAGTTGGTTAGCTGTGATGCTCTTTGAGTTGCTTTTGAACGAGTGAGTGGACCAGGTGCATTCAAGCTATCAATTATCTTCTCAATCTGAACTTCATTTGCAACACGAGGATGAGCAGGATGAAGATTTTGCTCTTGCTGATCAATGTCATCATTTGGGGGATTGTCTTCAGACTGAGCATTGTCTTCAGGTTGATTAGTTGCAGAAATGACAAGTTCCTCTTCAGATTGATTCTCAGAGGGTATGATATCTCCAATTCCCATCTGCTTGATAGATTCACTTGGAGGTACTTCATCTAGCACATTTGGCAGTGTGCTCTCTTTGCAGCCGCTTGTTTCATCAAATCAAGACATCCACAGTTTCAACCACTTTATAGTGAAAGAGGTTGAAGACTCAGAGGAGTGCGAATCCTTTCCATAACCAAGCATAAAACCTTCATGTGCTTTCGGTGCAAATTTTGAAGTGTGATGTGGATCCTTGATCCAGCACCTAGCACCAAATACTCTGAAGTAGCTTACATTTGGCTTCTTACCAGTTAGGAGCTCATAGTATGTTTTCTTCAGAAGCTTGTGAAGATAAATGCGGTTGATGATGTGGCAAGCAGTGTCAACGGCTTCAGGCCAGAATTTCCGAGGAGTCTTGTACTCATCAAGCATCGTTCAGGCCATCTCAATGAGAGTTCTGTTCTTGCGCTCGGCGATGCCATTCTGCTGAGGTGTATAAGGAGCAGAGAACTCATATGTGATGCCATGTGTATCCAGATAGAGGTCGAGGCCAGTGTTCTTGAAGTCAGTGCCGTTGTCGCTTCTGATATGCTTGATCTTGACGCCATAGTTCGTCATGGCATGACTGGTAAAGCGTCTGAAGACATCCTGCACTGCATTCTTGTAGAGGATTATATGTACCCAAGTATATCTAGAGTAATCATCAACAATTATGAAGCCATAGAGGCAAGCAGTAGCATTGAGAGTAGAGTAGTGAGTAGGGCCGAATAGATTCATGTGAAGCAGCTCGAAGGGTTGAGATGTAGTCATGATTGTCTTCGAGGCATGCTTGGCCCTAGTCATCTTTCCAGCTTCGCAGGCGCCACACAGATGGTCCTTCTTGAACTTGACGCCTTCGATGCCCACGACATGCTTCTTCTTCGCGAGAGTGTGCAAGTTCTTCATGCCAGGATGGCCTAGCCGATGATGCCGAGCCAGATTCAAGCCTTTGCTAGAAGACATACGGCCATCGGTGGTCCTGCTGAGAAATCTACCATATATAGATCATCTTTTCGATACCCTTCAAAGACTAGAGACTTGTCAGATTCCATTAGTACAAGGCATCGATATTTTCCAAATAGCACAATCATGTTTAAGTCACAAAGCATTGAGATGATATTGTTGAAACCAAGGGATTCAACAAGCATCACTTTATCCATGTGTTGATCCTTTGATATTGCAACTCTGCCTAGACCCAATACCTTGCTTTTAACAGTGTAAGCGAATGTGATGTGAATTTTGTCTGATGGACGTAAGGTTGAATCCATGAGAAGACTTCGATCACCAGTCATATGATTAGTGCATCCGCTATCCATAATCCATTCTGAAGCATGAGGTGTCGTAGCCTACAGTGCAGTTAGGGGGATAGGCTTCACCAAGAGTATTGTGAAGCATAAACATTTGACGAGCAAGAGGATTATCAAAGCTCAGATCAACATTAGGACTGATAGGATGTTTGGCAAGAAATTCAGGAACAAAATACATAGTAAGACCATTTGGGCATTTTATCTTGCGCCCTACAAGATGTTTTAGGTCCCCAGCAATAGCATTAGACGCCTTTGATTTCCGGCTGGAGACCTTTCCCTGCAAAATAAAGTTAATTCTTATTAACCACCCACATCTTCAGGGGTGGCTTAGAAGCAATGAGTCTAAGTGTAGCATCTGAGAACTTCGGCTTTGGAGCCCTAGCAAATAGCCTTGCAGGAGAAGAACGATACTCATATGAATAAGCAGAAAAGTTCATAGTTCTATGAACATAGCGGTTTGAAGACACACGCTCGTATGCATAAGTCTGAGTATGGTTTCCCTGCAAAACATTGGCGCGAGGGTGACTTAGGTGAGTCCTTTGTCTGTATGAATCCTTTGGGTCATATGAAGCCCTTGGTCTGGGATTTGTCTTGTTCCCAGGTGGTGTCATGATGACATTCACAGGAAGATTCTCAAGACAACTTTTGGGAACCCAGATCTTCTTCATAGGTGGCCCGTTCCTGCAGTTAGTACCAATATACCTGGCAAACACTTCACCATTCTGATTCTTAAACAGTTTATAGTTTGCATCAAAGGATTCATCGATGATAATAGGGTTAGCACAGGTGGACCCAGATAAGGTGGATGGATCCACTGAAGGTCCCTTTGCAGCAACCCATGTGGTTTTGGGGTACTACTCAGGCTTCCAGTAGGAGCCATCAACATTCATTTTCCTCTCGAACCCAACACTCTCTTCCTAGGGTTTCGGTTCAGAATCTGCTTTTTGAGGACATCGCACAGTGTCTGATGCCCTTTGAGACTTTTGTACATCCCTGTTTCAAGAAATGTCTTCAACCTAGCATTTTCATCAACAATAGTAGTGGTATCCTCCGCAGAGGGGTTAGTTACCACATCAGCAGTTGAAGATATTGCAACAGTAGCAGGAGTAGAACATTCAGCAACAGAAGTAGCGTTATCACGCTCAAGGCATTTTAGACAAGGTGGTTCAAATCCTTCCTGAGCGGAACTGATTTGTTGAGCGCGAAGTGACTCATTCTCTTTTTGAAGATCTTCATGAGCCGCTCTCAATTTCTCAAGCTCTTGCTTCCTTTGAACATAATCATAGGAGAGCTTTTCGTGAGTGGTTGTGAGCGTTTCATGACGACTTTCAAGTTCCTGGTACTTAGCATGAAGATTTTTAATGTCTTCAAATAAGAACTAAGAACGGGTCATTTCCGTGTCCAACAGGTCATCGCTTTTGTCTAACAGTTTTTGAGTATGTTCCATAGCTTTCTGCTGTTCAGTTGCAATTTTAGCAAGTGTTTTGTAGCTGGGTTTGGATTCACAATCAGAGTCTTCTTCACTTGATGTTTGAAAGTAAGCGTCGCGTGATTTTACCTTGGCACCACGTGCCAGGAAACAGTAGGTGGGAGGCGAGTCATCCTCGTCATTATCATCAGTGTTGGTGACGGAGCCATTGTCTTTGGTGTTGAAGATGGACTTGGCGACGTAGGTAGTAGCTAGGGCCAGACTCGCAACACCCGAGTCAGACTCCCCCGCAGACTCCACCTCAGCCTCCTCTGAAGCAGACTCCTCTTCTGAATCCATCTCCTTTCCAACAAAAGCACGGGCCTTGCCAGATGAGCTCTTCTTGTGTGATGAAGATCTGGAAGAAGACTTGGAAGAAGACTTTGAGGATTTCTTCTTCTTCTTGTCATCAGAATCATATTCTTTGCTCTTTTTCTTCTTCTTCTCATTGTCCCACTGTGTACACTCAGAGATGTAGTGACCAGCTTTCTTGCACTTGTGATAGGTTCTCTTCTTGTGATCATAGGCTGAAGCTTCATCATTTCTTGAGCTGGATCGTGAAGACTTTCTGAAGCCTTTCTTCTTGGTGAATTTCTGGAACTTCTTCACAAGCATAGCAAGCTCCTTTCCAATGTCTTCAGGATCACAAGAACTGCAGACATATTCTTCTTCAGATGAGGAAGCAACAACCTTTGCCTTGAAAGCTCGAGTTCGGCCATAGTTGGGGCCATAGATATCTCGTTTCTCAGATAGCTGGTACTCATGTGTGTTGAGCCTCTCAAGTATGTCAGACGGATCGAGAGACTTGAAATCAGGGCGTTCTTGTATCATCAGGGGTAAGGTGTCAATTGAGCTGTCAAGAGATCTCAGTAGTGTCTTCACTATCTCATGCTTCGTGATCTCAGTGGCGCCGAGTGCTTGGATCTCATTTGTGATATCAGTGAGGCGATCAAATGTGATCTGGACATTCTCGTCGTCGTGTCTCTTGAAGCGTTTGAAGAGGTTGCGGAGAGTACTGATACGTTGATCTCGCTGAGTTGAGACGCCTTCATTGACCTTGGATAGCCAGTCCCAGACTAGCTTCGACATTTCCAGAGCACTCACACGACCATACTGTCCTTTGGTAAGGTGACCACAGATGATGTTCTTGGCAGTAGAGTCCAGTTGAATGAACTTCTTGACATCAGCAGGGGTGACACCTTCACCAGTCTTGGGAACGCCGTTTTGATGACATACCATAGATCGACATCAATGGCTTCAAGATGCATGCACATCCTATTCTTCCAAAGAGGGATATTCAGCGCCATCAAGATGGGGCACGAGCGGAGACTTTGATTATCCTGCAATGATATAGCTAAACTCCAAGTGGTTAAATCAAATCACACAGAACAAGGGAGCACCTTGCTCTGATACCAATTGAAAGGGCTAGTTATCGACTAGAGGGGGGGGGGGTGAATAGGCGATTTTTATGGAAGTCTTCAAACCATGTGAGTTTCGAAGACAGATAATATAAACAACACTATTCAATGCAGCGGAAGGTAGACTACACTAGACAAGCCATAGTCAAGTATTCAATGAAGTGAAAGCATGAAGACTAATAGCATCTAGGTAGTAAAGATCAGGATGGAAGATAGTATGATGCCAATTAGAACAGATAGTCACACAGTGAAGTCAAACAAGTAATACAAGCAGGCAATGACTTCACGAAGACAAACTGTAAGTAAAGAGGAGTAAGAGATAGAACCAGTGGCTTCAGAAGGACAGGGATTTGTTCGACCAATTCCAGTTGCTGTGACAACTGTACGTCTGGTTAGCGAGGCTGAGATTCAACTCAGAAGACTTCATCTTCACCTTATTCCCCTTGAGCTAAGGACACACAGTCCTCGCCCAATTACTCTGGTAAGTCTTCAAAGTAGACTTCCAAACCTTCACAGACTTCGTTCATCGGCAATACATAATGGCTCTTGGATTCTCAGAACGCGACGCCTAACCGGCTGGAGGATTCACAGTCCTCAAGTGCAACAAGTCTTCAGATCACGCGATGAAAGACTTGATGATGCCAAATACTCTTTGGGCTGGGTGGTTTGGGCTTTGTCCTCGCAAGGATTCTCTCTCGAAAGCTTCGGTGGGTTGCTCTCAAACAACAAAAGCCGTGTACTAACTCTGAGCAGCCACCAATTTATGGTGTAGGGGTGGGCTATTTATAGCCATCGGGCAACCCGACCGATTTGTCCGAAATGACCCTGGGTCACTAAGGAACCGATACGTGTCGCAACGGTCGATTTCAAACACACGCCGCGGCTTGACTTGGGCTACAAGTAAAGCTGACTTATCCGACACTGTGATAAGATTTGCTCTCATTGTCTTCGTCAAGACATAGGATTTGGTTTGAGCATCACTTGATCACTCGACTTTGTTTACTTGGACCCCACTTAACAAAGGCGGTGGTTCCTATGACTCAACAAAGAAGAAAAGGAAACAATGAAACAACTAAGTCTTTGCGCTCCATAGTCTTCACTCAATTTCTTCTCGTGTCATAGTCTTCAATGTGAATATCTTCACAGACCACCATTGTCTACAATGTCTTCCAAATTTTTAGGGGTCATCTCCGTTAGGTAAACCGAATCAAGGAGGGACTACTACCTGTGTTATCCTGCAATTCTCACAAACACATTAGTCCCTCAACCAGGTTTGTCGTCAATACTCCAAAACCAACTAGGGGTGGCACAAGATGCACTTACACTACGAGGTTCGGTAGTAACTTGATCTGAAGTTACATGATCATCGTCATTTAGCTTCCTCACTAATTGGTGTAGGAGTAACAGGAACAAATTTCTGTGATGAACTACTTTCCAATAAGGGAGTAGGTACATTTACCTCATCAAGTTCTACTTTCCTCCCACTCACTTCTTTGGAGAGAAACTCCTTCTCTAGAAATGATCCATTCTTAGAAACGAATATCTTGCTTTCGGATCTGTGATAGAAGGTGTACCCAACTGTCTCCTTTGGGTATCCTATGAAGACACATTTCTCCGATTTGAGTTTGAGCTTATCAGGATGAAACTTTTTCACATAAGCATCGCAACCCCAAACTTTAAGAAACGACAACTTTTGTTTCTTGCCAAACCACTGTTCATATGGTGTCGTCTCAACGGATTTAGATGGTGCCCTTTTTAACGTGAATGCAGCTGTCTCTAATGCATAAGCCCAAAACTATAGTGGTAAATCGGTAAGAAACATCATAGATTGCACTATATCCAATGAAGTACTATTATGACGTTCAGACACACCATTATGCTGTGGTGTTCCAGGTGGCACGAATTTGTGAAACTATTCCACATTGTTTTAATTGAAGACCAAACTTGTAACTCAAATATTTGTCTCCGTGATCAGATCGTAGAAACTTTATTTTCTTGTCACGATGATTTTCCACTTCACTCTGAAGTTCTTTGAACTTTTCAAATGTTTTAGACTTATGTTTCATCAAGTAGATATACCCATATCTGCTCAAATTATCTGTGGAGGTCAGAAAATAACGATACCCGCCGCAAGCCTCAACACTCATCGGACCGCATACATCAGTATGTATTATTTCCAATAAGTCATTTGCTCACTCTATTGTTCCGGAGAACGGAGTCTTAGTCATATTGCCCATGAGGTATGGTTCGCAAGCATCAAGTGATTCATAATTAAGTGATTCCAAAAACCCATCAGCATGGAGTTTCTTCATGCGCTTTACACCAATATGACCTAAACAGCAGTGCCACAAATAAGTTGCACTATCATTTGCATCTTTTGGCTTCAATATTATGAATATGTGTATCACTACGATCGGGATCCAACAAACCATTTTTTTGGGTGTATGACCAATGAAGGTTTTATTCATGTAAACAGAACAACAATTATTCTCTAATTTAAATTAATAACCGTATTGCAACAAACATGATCAAATCATATTCATGCTCAACGCAAACACCAATTAACACTTATTTAGTTTCAACACTAATCCCGAAAGTATAGGGAGTGTGCGATGATGACCATATCAATCTTGGAACTACTTCCAACACACATCGTCACCTCGCCCTTTACTAGTTTCTCTTTATTCTGCAACTCCCATTTCAAGTTACTACTCTTAGCAACTGAACAAGTATCAAATGCCGAGGGGTTTCTATAAACACTAGTAAAGTACACATCAATAACATGTATATACAATATACCATTGTTCACTTTGCCATCCTTCTTATCTGCCAAATACTTCCGCTTCCAGTGCCCAGTCCCTTTGAAGTAGAAGCACTTAGTCTCAGGCTTAGGACCAGACTTGGGCTTCTTCACTTGAGCAGCAACTTGCTTGTCGTTCTTCTTGAAGTTCCCCTTCTTCCCTTTGCCCTTTTCTTGAAACTAGTGGTCTTGTCAACCATCAACACTTGATGCTTTTCTTGATTTCTACCTTCGTCGATTTCAGCATCACGAAGAGCTTGGGAATCGTTTCCGTTATCCCTTGCATATTATAGTTCATCACGAAGTTCTACTAACTTGGTGATGGTGACTAGAGAATTTTGTCAATCACTATCTTATCTGGAGGATTAACTCCCACTTGATTCAAGCTATTGTAGTACCCAGACAATCTGAGCACATGATCACTGCTTGAGCTATTCTCCTCCATCTTTTAGCTATAGAACTTGTTGGGGACTTCATATCTCTCAACTCGGGTATTTCCTTGAAATATCAACTTCAACTCCCAGAACATCTCATATGGTCCATGACGTTAAAAACGCCTTTGAAGTCCCGATTCTAAGCCGTTAAGCATGGTGCACTAAACTATCAAGTAGTCATCATATTGAGCTAGCCAAACGTTCATAACGTCTGCATATGCTCCTGCAATAGGTCCGTCACCTAGCGGTGCATCAAGGACATAATTCTTCTGTGCAGCAATGAGGACAATCCTCAGATCATGGATCCAATCCGCATCATCGCTACTAACATCTTTCAACTTAGTTTTCTCTAGGAACACATATAAAACATAGGGAAGCAACAATGCGAGCTATTGATCTATAACATTATCTGCAAAATACTATCAGGACTAAGTTCATGATAAACTAAAGTTCAATTAATCATATTACTTAAGAACTCCCACTTAGATAGATATCTCTCTAATCCTCTAAGTGATCACGTGATCTAAATCAACTAAACCATAACCGATCATCACGTGAAATGGAGTAGTTTTCAATGCTGAACATCACTATGTTGATCATATCTACTATATGATTCATGCTCGACCTTTCGGTCTCAGTGTTCCGAGGCCATATCTGCATATGCTAGACTCGTCAAGTTTAACCTGAGTATTCCGCGCGTGCAAAACTGGCTTGCACCCGTTGTAGATGGACGTAGAGCTTATCACACCCGATCATCACGTGGTGTCCGGGCACGCATTTAACTTTGGCAACGGTGCATACTCAGGAGAACACTTTATCTTGAAATTTAGTGAGAGATCATCTTATAATGCTACCGCCAATCAAAGCAAGATAACATGCATAAAAGAGAAACATCACATGCAATCAATATAAGTGATATGATATGTCCATCATCATCTTGTGCTTGTGATCTCCATCTCCGAAGCACTGTCATGATCACCATCGTCACTGGCGCGACACCTTGATCTCCATTGTAGCATCGTTGTCGTCTCGCCAATCTTATGCTTCTACGACTATCGCTACAGCTTAGTGATAAAGTAGAGCATTACAGGGCGATTGCATTGCATACAATAAAGCGACAACCATATGGCTCCTGCAAATTGCCGATAACTCGGTTACAAAACATGATCATCTCATACAATAAAATTTAGCATCATGTCTTGACCATATCACATCACAACATGCCCTGGAAAAACAAGTTAGACGTCCTCTACTTTGTTGTTGCAAGTTTTACGTGGCTGCTACGGGCTTAGCAAGAACCGTTCTTACCTACGCATCAAAAACCACAACGATAGTTTGTCAAGTTGATGATGTTTTAACCTTCGCAAGGACCGGGCGTAGTCACACTTAGTTCAACTAAAGTTGGAGAAACTGACATGCGCCAGCCACCTCTGTGCAAAGAACGTCGGTAGAACTAGTCTCGCATAAGCGTACGCGTAATGTCGGTCCGGGCCGCTTCATCCAACAATACCGGCGAACCAAAGTATGACATGCTGGTAAGCAGTATGACTTGTATCGCCCACAACTCACTTGTGTTCTACTCGTGCATATAACATCTACGCATAAAACAAGGCTCTGATACCACTATTGGGGAACGTAGTAATTTCAAAAAAAAAATCCTATGCACACGC
This sequence comes from Aegilops longissima, assembly GCA_021605205.1. NCBI lineage: Eukaryota > Viridiplantae > Streptophyta > Magnoliopsida > Poales > Poaceae > Aegilops > Aegilops longissima. The sequence continues at coordinate 790,090,726 of CM038677.1, read as the reverse complement.
AAGACCTTGGTGATGCATAGCAACGAGAGGGGAGACTGTTGTCCACGTACCCTGTAGACCGAAAGCGGAAGCATTATGACAACGTGGTTGATGTAGTCGTACGTCTTCACGATCCGACCGATCCAAGTATCGAACGTATGGCACCTCCGAGTTCAGCACACGTTCAGCCCGATGACGTCCCTCGAACTCCAATTGATTTGATCTTTTAGCACGATGGCATGGTGACGATGATGATGTTCTACCGACGCAGGCTTCGCCTAAGCACCGCTATAGTATTATCGAGGTGGACTATGGTGGAGGCGGGCACCGCACACGGCTAAAAGATCAAATCAATTATTGTGTCTCTAGAGTGTCCCCTGCCCCCGTATATAAAGGAGCAAGGGGGGAGGTGCGGCCAACCAGGAGGGGCGCACCAGGAGGAGTCCTACTCCCACCGGGAGTAGGACTCCCTCCCTTTTCCTTGTTGGACTAGGAGTGGAGGGGGGAAGAGGAGGGACAGAGGAAGGAAGGGGGGTGCCGCCCCCCTCTCCTTGTCCTATTTAGACTATGGGGGGAGGGGCGCGTGGCCCTGCCCTGGCCGCCTCTCCTCTTCTCCACAAAGGCCCACTATGGCCCATTAAGCCTCCGTGGGGTTCCGGTAACCCCTCGGTACTCCGGTAAAATCCCGATTTCACCCGGAACACTTCCGATATCCAAACATAGGTTTCCAATATATCAATCTTCATGTCTCGACCATTTCGAGACTTCTCGTCATGTCCGTGATCACATCCGGGACTCCGAACAACCTTCGGTACATCAAAACATATAAAGTCATAATATAACTGTCATCGAAACTTTAAGCGTGCGGACCCTACGGGTTCGAGAACTATGTAGACATGACCTCCGGTCAATAACCAATAGCGTAACCTGGATGCTCATATTGGCTCCCGCATATTCTACGAAGATCTTTATCGGTCAGACCGCAAAACAACATACGTTGTTCCCTTTGTCATCGGTATGTTATTTGCCCGAGATTCGATCGTCGGTATCTCAATACCTAGTTCAATCTCGTTACCGGCAAGTCTCTTTACTCGTTCCATAATACATCATCCCGCAACTAACTCATTAGTTGCAATGCTTGCAAGGCTTAAGTGATGTGCATTACCGAGAGGGCCCAGAGATACTGACACGTCCATTTTGCATCATGCTTTTATATCGATATTTATCGCATTATGGGCTGTTATTTCACGTTATGTCACAATACTTATGGCTATTCTCTCTTATTTTATACGGTTTATATGAAGAGGGAGAATGCCGCAGCTGGAATTCGGGCTGGAAAAGGAGCAAATATTGAGACCTATTCATGCAACTCCAAAAGTCCCAAACTCCACGGAATGTCTTAAAATAAATAAAGAAAAATCGTCGCCAAAGATGAAGGCCGGGGCCCACACCTACTCAGAGGGTGGGGCGCACCGGGCGCGCCCTACCTCGTGGGCCCCCGGTGGCTCTCTCGATGCCCATATTCTCATATATGAGCTCTTTCGATGAGAAAAAATCATAAGCAACCTTTCGACGAGACTCCGCCACGAGGCGGAACCTGGCGGAACCAATCTAGGGCTCTGCGGAGCTGTTCTGCGCCGGGACACTCCTCTCCGGAGGGGAAATCATCGCCATCATCATCACTAACGCTCCTCTCCTCGAGAGGGCAATCTCCATCAACATCTTCACCAGCGCCATCTCATCTCCAAACCCTAGTTCATCTCTTGTATCCAATTCTTGTCTCCAAGTCCGGATTGGTGCTAGTAGGTTGCTAGTAGTGTTGATTACTCCTTGTAGTTGATGCTAGTTGATTTATTTGGTGGAAGATCATATGTTCAGATCCTTTATGCATATTATTACCCTCTGATTATGAAGATGAATATGCTTTGTGAGTAGTTACGCTTGTTCCCGAGGACATGGGAGAAGTCTTGCTATTAGTAGTCATGTGAATTTGGTATTCGCTCGATATTTTGATGAGATGTATGTTGTCTAGCCTCTAGTGCTGTTATGTGAACGTCGACTACATAACACTTCACCATCATTCACTAGTAGAAAACAGGGCTTTCGTCCAGGCCAGTTTAGCCCATTAGTCCGGTTCAATCCAGTAACCGGGACCAATGGAGCTATTTGCCCGGTTCGTGAGCCCAGGGGGGCCGGCCGGGCCACGTGGGCCATTGGTCGGTTGGCAGGGACGAACGGGACCAATGGTCCTGGCTCTTGGCCCACCACTATTGGTCGGTTGGTGGCATGAACCGGGACCAAAGGCTTCCCTTTAGTCCGGCTCATGCCTCCAACCGGGCTAATGGTGCTGCCTATATATAGCCCCTCGCGCAAGAGCAGAGCACACTGCCTGCTTTTTTCTGGCCGAGGGGAGAGGGCTTGGTGGTGCTCTAGCTCACCTCCTATGCACACAAGGTGTTCGATGGAATGCCCGAGCCACACTACTTAAGCTTTCTCCTCTCCAAGCTCGACCGCCAAGCTCCATTTTCCTCAATATTTATCTAGGTTTAGCAGTGGGTCACGCCCCGTCCCCGTCTTCATCGCCATCGATCACCCGCGCCGATCTCATCGCCGGCACCACCGTGGTGAGCCTCTTGTTCTTATCTTCTTTATGAAAGGAAAATATTATTACTTGTTTGTTTAGATAGATACTTGTATTATTTTCTTACTTTTATTATTGCATCTTATATAGTGCGATGGTTTTGGTATCCGCCCGCTGGCCCTCGCCCTGCCTATGATTCGGATGTGGTATATATTATCTTTTCATAACTATTGGTTCATTTATTGTTTATGAAAATTATGCCGACCAATGTGACATAGATTTTATTTATCTAGGAGGTTGTTGAACCGGAAATTCCAACCGACCCTATTGTCGAGAGGTTAAATTTAGTTGAAGAAGAAAACAATTTCTTGAAGGAAAAAATTAAAAAACATGAGGAGGAGAAGATGATATTGGAGTTGCATGTTGCGGATGTCGTCGATGATCACAAGATCAAGATGGATGCAATGCGCTTGAAGACGAGAAAGATTAGAAAATATGCCATTCATACCGAGGCTTGGTATCATTATGCCATTGGATCAGTTGTTACCTTGGTTGCGATTATGATCGTATTTGTTTTCGCATTGAAATGTTTTACATAGTTTCAATGTATGGTTTAATTAATTTAGATGCTCGCAGAGCTTTATGTTGTTAGATGAGAACTATGTATGTACTTTGGTTTTTATGTGATGATGAACTTCTATTAATTTGGTCACTTAATTATCTATTCATGATGTTCTCAGAATGATTTTTGACACACTTAATTATATATAATGCACGCAGATGAACCGCAATGGATGTACGGTGACGTATACACCTCCGAGTACATTAAGGCGTGCATGATTTTCTCAAGTGGCTGAGGCAAACAAGCAGAATGGTTTTATGTGTTGTCCATGCCCTATATGTGGGAATACGAAGTCTTACTCGACCGAAAATCCTTCACACCCACCTGCTTTACAAGGGTTTCATGCCACACTATAATGTTTGGACGAGGCACGGAGAAATAGGGGTTATGATGGAAGACGGCGAGGAAGAAGAGTACGATGACAACTATGTGCCGCCTGAATACGGTGATGCTCTGAACATCAAGATGCACTGACGATGTGCACGATGGTGCTAGAATGGGCGAAGCTGCTGAAGATCAAGAGGAACCGACGATGTGCCCGATGATGATGATCTCCGCCGGGTCATTGTCGATGCAAGGACACAATGCGAAAGTCAAAAGGAGAAGCTGAAGTTCGATCGCATGTTAGAGGATCACAAAAAAGGGTTGTACCCCAATTGCGAAGATGGCAACACAAAGCTCGGCATCCGACTCGAATTGCTGCAGTGGAAGGCAGAGAATGTTGTGCCTGATAAAGGATTTGAGAAGCTACTGAAAATAATGAAGAAGAAGCTTCCAAAGGATAACGAATTGCCCGACAGTACATACGCAGCAAAGAAGGTCATATGCCCTCTAGGATTGGAGGTGGAGAAGATACATGCATGCCCTAATGACTGCATCCTCTACCGTGGTGCCTACAAGGATCTAAACGCATGCCGGTATGCGGTGCATTGCGTATAAGATCGCACGAGATGACCTTGGTGATGTTGACGGCGAGCCTCCGGGAAGAGGGTTCTGCGAAGGTGATGTGGTATGCTCCTATAATACCACGGTTGAAACGTCTGTTCAGAAACGGAGAGCATGCCAAGTTGATGGGATGGCACAGAAGGACCGTAAGAAAGACGGAAGTTGAGAGCACCCACGACGGGTCGCAGTGGAGAAAAATCGAGAGAAAGTATCGGGATGAGTTTGCAAAGGACCCACGGAACGTATGGTTTGCTTTAAGCGCGGATGGCATTAATCCTTTCGGGAGCAGAGCAGCAATCACAGCACTGGCCCGTGACTCTATGTATGTATAACCTTCCTCCTTGGATGTGCATGAAGCGGAAGTTCATTATGATGCCGTTCTCATCCAAGGCCCTAAGCAACCCGGCAACGACATTGATGTGTACCTAAGGCCATTAGTTGAAGAACTTTACAGTTGTGGAATGGAACATTAGTGTACGACGTGGGATGAGCACAAAAGGAGGAATTTGACCTAAAGGCGTTGCTGTTCGTGACCATCAACGATTGGCCCGCTCTCAAGAACCTTTCAGGATAGACAAACAAGGGATACCATGCATGCACGCACTGTTTACTCGACACCGATAGTATATACCGGAAGCTGCAGGAAGAATGTGTACTGGCTATCGCCGATTTCTTCCGACCAACCATCAATGTCGAAAGAAAGGCAAGCATTTCAAAGGAGAGGCAGATCACCGAATAAGCCCGCCATGCGCATCGGTGATCACGCATTTGCTATGGTCAATGATTTACACGTAATCTTTGGAAAGGGTCCCGCGGACTAGCTGTTCAATGACGCTGCGAATCACGCACCCATGTGGAAGAAGAAATCTATATTTTGGGACCTACCCTCACCGAAAGACCTAGAGGTCCGCTCTTCGATCGACGTGATGCACGTGACGAAGAACCTTTGCGTGAACCTGCTAGGCTTCTTGGGCGTATGGGAAGACAAAAGATACACCGAGGCACGAGAGGACCTGCAACGCTTGCGCGAAAAAGAGGGCATGCCTCCAAGCAAAGATGAAGGTCCCGCCAGCTACGCCTTATTTAAAGAAGAGAAAGAAATATTCTTTCAATGCCTGCTCAGTATGAAGGTCCCGACTGGCTTCTCGTCGAATATAAAGGGAATAATAAATATGCTAGCGAGAAAGTTCCAGAACCTAAAGTCTCATGACTGCCACGTGATTATGACACAACTGCTTCCGGTTGCATTGAGGGGGCTTCTACCGGAAAACGTCCGATTAGCCATTGTGAAGCTATGTGCATTCCTTAATGCAATATCTCAGAAGGTGATCGATCCAAAAATCGTACCAACGCTAAGGAGTGATGTGGCGCAATGTCTTGTCAGTTTCGAGCTGGTGTTCCCACCATCCTTCTTCAATATCATGACGCACATCCTAGTTCATCTAGTCGACGAGATTGTCATTCTGGGGCCCGTATTTCTACACAATATGTACCCTTTGAGAGGTTCATGGAGTCCTAAAGAAATATGTTCAGAATCGCGCTAGGCCGAAGGAAGCATCTCCATGGGCCATCAAACGTAAGATGTCATCGGGTTTTGTGTTGACTTCATTCCTGGCCTTAATAAGATTGGTCTCCCTAAATCGCAGATGAGGGGAGATCGACCGAAAAGGCATGCTTGGAAGAGACTCAATAATATGCAGGGACGGATATTCTTGGTCTCAAGCACACTACACAGCTTCTCTGTAACTCTACCTTGGTGACCCGTATGTCGATGAACACAAGAATAGTCTGCGCCCAAACACCCGGAGCAAAGGCGACGATCGGATTACATGTGAACACATCAGACTTTCAGCAGTTGGTTGGAAACACGCCTCTGAGGTGACAGCACTGTTTGTCACGAGATGTACTTGTTGTCCAGGGACCATCTTCGACTGTAATGATTTGGAAAGGATACGAGATAAATGGGAATACATTTTACACGATTGACCAAGATGAAAAGAGCACCAACCAAAACAGCGGTGTCCGCTTTGATGCAGCAACCGACAAGGAAATGACACATATTATGGTTACATAGTAGACATATGGGAACTTGACTACGGAGTAGATTTTAAGGTCCCTTTGTTTAAGTGCAAGTGGGTCAATCTGTCAGAGGCGGGCATGTAGACCCATAGTACGGAATGACAACAAGGATCTGAAAAATCTTGGGTACATCGACGAACCGCTCGTCCTAGGCAATGATGTGGCACAGGTTATCTATGTGAAGGACATGTCTACCAGATCGAGGAAAAGAAAATATAAGGAAGCTTAATACATCATACAATGAGCCAAAGCGCCACATAGTTCTTTCAGAAAAGGGACATCCACAGGAGTGGAGGGCAAGACAAACATGTCTCAAGAGTATGAAAAGTTTCATGAAATTCCCCCTTCAAAGTCAAGGCTGACCCAAGCATCCTGATAAACGATGAAGATTATCCATGGTTACGCTAAATAAGCAAACGACACAAGCGAATAAAAAGTGAAGACTTTCTCCGCAACTATTATGATGATACCATGCCAACTTTGTAATGCATTTAGTATGATACCATTGTCTGCATTTTGTACATGCACATGCTATGCCAACTTTTTCAGAGTTCATTTGAAAACTATGAATTTGAAAACCTCGCCAACCAAGGGCGCCACACGGTTTATAAGCCCGCCCCACTACACACCGTTTTGTTGTAAGCGTAAACAAAATAAAATAAATAAAGCAACAAGAAAACAAAAAAGTGTTTTCAAATTTGAAAACTAATGGCACTAACAGAAAGTTTATATTTTTCTAAAACTGAAAGCAAAAAGAATTAAAAAATAAAGAAAAAAAACACAAAAAATAAATAATGCAGAAAAAATGTAACAAAAACTGAAAAAATAAAAATAGCAACAATAAGTATTTTGTTGTAAGTAGAAACAAAATAAAATAAATAAAGCAACAAAGAAAATAAAAAAGAGTTTTCAAATTTGAAAACTAATGCCCCTAACAGAAAGTTTATAATTTTTCTAAAACTAAAAGCAAAAAGAATTAAAAATAAAGCAAAAACAACAAAAACTAAATAATGCAGAAAATGTAACAAAAAACTGAGAAAAATAAAATAGCAACAATAAGTATTTTGTTGTAAGTAGAAACAAAATAAAATAATTAAAGCAACAAAGAAAATAAAAAAGAGTTTTCAAATTTGAAAACTAATGGAACTAACAGAAAGTTTATAATTTTTCTAAAACTAAAAGAAAAAGAATTAAAAATAAAGCAAAAACAACAAAAATAAATAATAATGCAGAAAACAAAACAAAAAACTGGAAAAAATAGTGCCGCCATCGGGCCCCCACACTGAATACGACTAGAAACCCTACATGGGCCAGATTCAGGCCCGCAGGAGGCCAAGTAGGCCCACAGCACATAGCTAGTGATGATTAGGCCGAAGCTCAGTTGAGAGGAGCTCGAGAGGGTGGCGCAGCAGCGCTTATAAACCACTCTCGAGCTCTCTCAACTAGCGAGGTGGGACTAAACTTTTGGGCGGGCAGCACAGGCCTTTGGTCCCGGTTGGTGGCACCAACCGACTAGCAGGATAGTCCCGGTTGGTGGCACCAACCGGGACCAAAGGCCACCGCTTCCCGCCCTTTGGGCTCTGAAAAGAGGTTTGGTCCCGGTTGGTGGCACCAACCGACTAAAGCGCGATTAGTCCCGGTTGGTACCACGAACCGACTAATGCCCTTGCTATATAAGAAAACACTTGGGAAATTTCAGATTTTCCTCACCAGTTTCCCAGACGACGCCGACCACATCGACGCCGCCAGTTGCCCCGACGCCGCCCGTCCGTCGCCGTCGCCTCGCCCGTGCCGTCTGTCGTCGCCGCTCGCCTCGCCCGCCTGCCGCCCCACGCCAAGGCGCCCCTGCCCTGACGCCTCCGCCCTGCCCACCACTGCCGCCGTCGCTCGCGCCCCAGCCCCGATGCCAAGGCTTGCGCCCGCCTTGTCATTATCCGCGCCTCTGCCCGACCCGCCATCCCACAAGAGCTTGGTCCGCCGCGCCTCCTTTTTCATATTTTTTCATATATATATGCTTGTTTTATATATTTTTTGTATGAATGTATGTATTTTTTCAATTGTAATATGCATGGTGTTTTCAATTGTTCTCTGATTTAGTACATTAATTTTAGGTTAGTTTCATTTTTAGAAAAGTTTTATATATTTAGGAAGAAGGAAGAGAAGGAAGAAGGAAGAAGAAGAAAAAGTTCTATATATGCAAAAGGTACATTTTTAGAAAAGTTTTATATATCTAGCTAGAAAGAAGGAAGAAGAAGAAAAAGAAGGAGAGGAAAAAGGAAAATAAGAAGAGGAAGAAAGGAGAAGAAGAGGAGAGGAAGAAGAGGAGAAATAAAGAAGAAGAGGAAAAAAGAAGAAAAAGAAGAGGAGAAGAAGAAAGAAATAGAGGAGAAGAAATATTCTATTTTTTCTTCTTCTCCTCTATTCCTTTCTTCTTCTCCTCTTTTTTTTCTTCTTTTTTTTCTTCGATCTTCTCCTCTGTCATCGTCGATATACCCCTCCCGATAACTTCAACACGAGGGGGTCCATATACCCTCCCGATAACTTCAATACGTGGGGTCGATATAACCCTCCCGATAACATTAATTTCTCCGGTGTATGTATCTCGTCGTTGTCGATATTACCCCTTGAAGCGTTGTCGATATTATCCCGGTCGAGGGTTCTAGGGTCGAGGATCGAGGTTCCAGGTCGCCTAGGGTCGAGGGTTCGGGTCGTCGAGGTTCAAGGGTCGAGAATCGCCGAGGGTCGAGAGGGTTCCTAGTGTCAAAGTATTGAAGAAATCCTTGGCTTCATCATTAGCCGGAGTAACCATGGCATGATGGTGCGAAGTCCTCCAAAGTTATTCGGAATGGAGTCGGATAGGATAATTTGCCTTTTGTATTTAATTTCAGCAGCGCCGCCCAAATAACGATATTGGGAAGGTTCTTGCTGAACTTTGTACCAAAAAGCTAATTATCCTATCTGGGACTCCGCTCCAAAATAACTTTGAGAGCTTGCACCATCATGCACCTGTTACTTTAGCCTAATGATGAAGACATGGTTTTGTTGGATCCTTTGACACTAGGCAACCTCCCGACCCTCGGCGATCCTCGACCCTTGACCTCGACCGCTCGGCGATCCACGCCCCTCTACCCCATCATGGGCGCCGATGCCCACGCCACTGGTGGGACATAGATGTAGTGTTCAACGCCGACCCCTCCCGATAGCTTCAACACGTGGGGGGTCGATTACCCCTCCTAGCTTGAAGCGTTCTCGAGTCCACCCCTAACCCTTGAAGCGTTGTCGAGGCCACCCCAAACCCTAGAGAAGCAGCGTCGAGGCCACTAATATGATTCCTTATTGTGATTAGCTAGCTAGTTATACGCTTGCCACTAATATATCCATATCTGTCATGTTTGAATAATAATTGCCATGTTGTAAATATTTGTAGAAACTATGGACACCCCGAGACGAAGCACAAGAAGCGTTGTTTAGGGACATAATCGCACAAGGAAGTGATGCTCTCGCTCGTTGATGTTTCTCAACGACAATGATGGTCTGGAAGGAGAGGGTGAAGAAGCAGCTGGCTATGATTTACAGGTCTCGATGACCCAATGCCGTGCAAGAAGGAGAGGGTGAAGAAGTAGACCGTGAGGACGGCTCCGTGATCACCAAACCGAGTCCGCCAGGTATATATATTAGTTAAGCCTGTGCTGACTAGCTCTTGCCTTTGTTTTGGTATGTACACATATTAATTAACTCCGCCTTTGTTCTTTTTTCTAGCCCTCCGGATCGAGCACAACCCGGTAAAGAGACGAGGCCCAAAGAAAAGTTGAGCTCGGATGAAAAGTTTGAGATCATACAAATCAAGCGCGACGGCCAACCGATTGAACCCTACCGGAAAAAGAAGGCATTTCTTGCTCAGTGCGGGGTTCTGGTTAGGGACAAGATCCCGATCAGCATCCACCAATGGTATAAGCCTAAGAACGAAGACTTTGAGGTGTCTTGTGTCAATGATATGCAGAAAAATGATCTTTGGTCTGAGCTGAAGTCAAATTTTACCCTACCGCTAGAGGATGATCCGGAGAAGCCAGTAATAGAGCCATTAATCAAGTCTTTTGCTCTTAAGAAGATGGCAGAACTATTCAGGAAATGGAAGAAAGAAGTCAATACGTATGTCGAAAAAAATGAGACACCAGAATTCAAGGGCAAATATGAGAAGATCAGAGATGACTGGCCCGCATTTGTGACCTACAAGACATCGGAAAAGAGTAAAAAGATGTCGGCGACAAACAAGAGAAATGCTGCGAAGAAGAAGCTTCACCATCGACGGGTCGTGGCTACCTCAGAGTCTGCCTAAGTGGGCCAAGGCTGAGAATGATCTCGCTTGATAAAGGGATCGAACCGAGACAATGAACTGGCCAGACCGCTGCGGACTTGGTTCTTGGGGGGCGGATCCTTGGACCCTATAACAGGGAAGTGCATTTGTACGGACGAACAATTGGACATACCAGTCAAGAGGCTTCAGCAATATATCAAGCAGCGCAGCAAGGGAAGTTCGTTCTGCACAGGAGAAGGACGAGCTCACAATGGCCCTCTGGAATCCTCGAGCACCCCGGACGGACACGAGGCACGCCAGTTCGCTTCGTGGAAGACTGGATTTCGGACGCAGGGGTTACAAAACCCATGAGAGGAGGAAGAAACTGGAGCAGAGCCTAATGCAAAGCGCTGCACGAAAGGGTAATGGGGCTAGAGGAACGAGAAGAGGAACGAGAAGCAGCAGATCACAACAAACGACCTGCCAAGCTTCCCCGGCTACCCCGCCATTCAGCAGAGAAAGCGCGGCTTCCACCGAGCTGCTTCAGCCAGAGCAGCATGCCTTGACGGCTCCTGCCAGCTATCCCGTGGATGCTATCACGGATGCTGAAAATTGCCACCTTATGGCGCAATGGAGCAATTTGAAGGTCAAGGCGGCTGTTGGCTCTGCTTATCCTACTAAACCCGACTCAACTTTTCACCGCGGCCGATTCCGTATGATATGCTAAGGTGATGGTCGATGAAATAACGGAGGGATTTGAGGACCTCCGGCTTGACCACCCTACCGGTGAAGGGGAGTATCGGCTGGGTTCTGCTCTGAAGACTCCATGCCTTTGGCGGAAGGATCTCATCAACCTTCCGAACTGGACGCCTCCGCCTCCTCCTCCTCCTCCGACGAGTCAGGGCACTCCGCCTCCTCCACCGCCTCCTCCTCCGGCGAGTGACGATCAGGGCACTAGGTCGGCTCCTTCTCTGGCGCATGGCGGCACTCCGCCTCCTTCTCCGCCTGCACCGGCGCGCCCGAGCAGCCAGCCTCCTCCTTCTCCGCCTCGTCAGCAAGGGCGGAAGAGACCCGCCGCCACTCCGGCTGCTCCGGCGCGTCCTAGTCCTTCTCCTCCGCCTCGTAAGCAAGGAAAGAAGACATCCGCTCCGTCTGCTCTGCCGGCGTCTAGCAGTACAGCCAAAGGCGGGAGGAGATACAGATTCGGTCCTTCTCTCAAGACTCGGAGAAGTTACCGACGAGAGGAGCGAGGAGGAAAACGCGAAGATCACATGCATCAAGTGGATGACTGGTTTCAAGGGTTGAAAGCAAAGAGACATCCACCTCCGGAGGAGAAGGTAGATCCGTGAAAGCGAAGCGCAAGACTGCTGCCCCGACAAAACCACCCAAGTCTCCGCCGAAAGGCAACTATGAGCGATTATTGGAAAGGCATTTTCCAAGCGGAGAGGTCGGGAAGTGCTGTCAGTGATCATAGGATGAAAGAACGACGAGCTGGGAAACAAATTGCCCAGCTCGGCGAACAAGCTAAGCAATCGTGCCCCCGCTCAAGGTGCCTGCTAGAGACATCGCCGATCCGAGGATGGTGCCCGTTATGGCAATCCTGCAGATTACCTTCCGACGATGTACATTATGATTTCTTGGAGGTGCAGATACAAAGATACGAGTACGGGAAGCCTCTCGTCAAAGATGAAAGTTCTCTATCAACGATGATGCTAAGATTGCATGTTTGGTACATGAAAACCTGCAAAGAGTCCGAGGGAGGAGTACTTTGTATGTGAGAGTTAAAAGGAGCATGACCTCCTTGGAATTGAACTGCTGCATATTCCATTTGAGGAGTTCTATCAGTTTTTCAATCAATTGGCCTCGATAAAGCAACAACACTGCCATCGTCCGTAAGTAGTACTACTTCGTCATTAAGTCTCTATATAACTCAGCCCTTTCATTGCATGTATTTATAATTATCCTCACTATATTATGCAGATTGAAGATCGCCAATTGAAGAAAAGACAAGTGGGTGATATTGGGTTCATTAACACATATCTCATAGATGCAACTGAGGTTAAATTTCGTGTCAAGATACCGAGGCCAACTTGCTACAATCGTTGGTAATAAATGAACACAAAGATATAATACTCTTTCCTTACAACTTCAAGTGAGTGTTACTGTCTTGTGGCATATTCGGTTTCCTTATTAGTCCAGGTTATAGTAATGTAATATTGATGAGTTATGCATGTGTGCAGCTACCACTATATTCTCCTAGAGATTAAGCTTGAGAAGGAGTAGTAACTGTCTTAGACTCCAAGCTTAAAAGATCCCAAGGAGTATGGACATGACTGAAATGCTCGAGAAGTAAGTTAAATCGATCATTATCCACCATATCAGCAACTTTGTTCATTTCTGATATCAAGTAATTGTTTTCTTTGTATGGCAGGGCTTGGAGAAAATTCACCAAAAAAGCTCCGGGACTACCGAAGAAGCTGCAATTTAGACACCCGAAAGTAAGTACTATATAGTAGAATATTCCATGCGCATCTCCTAGTTTGATTGACCTCTGTTACTTGTAAAGTGGTTGTGGCAGGAACAAGGGAATGATTTCTGTGGATACTACGTTTGCGAGTCCATCCGCCACACGACCTGTGAGAGGGGCTACTCCGACAAACAATATGAAGTGCGTAAATGAAAGAAGTGGTAAGAAAAGAAATACTCAAGCTTCTGGAGGCAAGTATAATTTATCCCGTTGCTGATAGTCAGTGGGTAAGTCCTGTGCATTGTGTCCCTAAGAAGGGAGGTATTACTGTTGTCCCTAATGATAAAGATGAATTGATTACGCAAAGAATTATCACAGGTTATACGATGGTAATTGATTTCCGCAAATTAAATAAAGCTACTAAGAAAGATAATTACCCCTTACCTTTTATTGATCAAATGCTAGATAGATTATGCAACCATACACATTATTGCTTTCTAGATGGTTATTCTCGTTTCTCTCAAATACCTGTGTCGGCTAAAGATCAATCAAAGACTACTTTTACATGCCCTTTTGGTACTTTTGCTTATAGACGTATGCCTTTTGGTTTATGTAATGCACCTGCTACCTTTCAAAGATGCATGATGGCTATATTCTCTGACTTTTATGAAAAGATCTGTGAGGTTTTCATGGACGACTTTTCCGTCTATGGATCCTCTTTTGATGATTGCTTGAGCAATCTTGATCGAGTTTAACAGAGATGTGAAGAAACTAATCTTGTCTTGAATTGGGAAAAGTGCCACTTTATGGTTAATGAAGGTATTGTCTTGGGGCACAAAGTTTATGGAAGAGGTGTTGAAGTTGATAAAGCCAAGGTTGATGCTATTGAAAAGATGACATGTCCCAAGGAAATCAAAGGTACAAGAAGTTTCCTTGGTCACGCCGGATTTTATAGGAGGTTCATTAAGGACTTCTCGAAAATTTCTCGGCCTCTGACTAATTTATTACAAAAAGATGTACCATTTGTCTGTGATGATGATTGTGTAGAAGCATTTGAAATACTTAAGAAAGCATTAGTCTCTGCACCTGTTGTTCAGCCACCTGATTGGAATTTACCCTTTGTAATTATGTGTGATGCTAGTGACTATGTTGTAGGTGTTATTATAGGGCAAAGAGTTGATAAGAAGTTAAATGTTATCCGTTATGCTAGTAAGACTCTAGAAAATGCTCAAAGAAATTATGCCACTACCGAAAATGAACTTTTAGCAGTTGTATTTGCTTGTGATAAATTCAGACCCTATATTGTTGATTCTAAAGTAACTATTCACACTAATCATGCTGCTATTAAATATATTATGGAAAAGAAAGATGCTAAACCTAGACTTATTCGATGGGTTCTCTTGCTGCAAGAATTTGATTTTCATATTGTTGATAGAAAAGGAGCTGAGAACCCCGTTGCAGACAACTTATCTAGGTTAGAGAATGTTCTTGATGACCCACTACCTGTTGATGATAGCTTTCCTGATGAACAATTAAATGTCATAAGTACTTCTGTAGCACTCCATGGTATGTTGATTATGCTAATTATATTGTTGCTAAATTTATACCACCTAGCTTCACATACCAACAAAAGAAAAAGTTCTTTTATGATTTGCGACATTACTTTTGGGATGACCCACATCTTTATAAAGAAGGAGTACATGGTGTTATTATATTGCTATGCACTGAGCATGAACAGAACAGATCCTATGCAAGTGTCACTGTGGTTTATGGAGGACACCACGCTGGAGATAGAACTGCACATAAGTTATTGCAATCTGGTTTTTATTGGCCTACTCTCTTCAAGGATGCCCGTAAGTTTGTGTTGTCTTGTGATGAATGTCAAAGAATTGGTAATATTAGTAGACGTCAAGAAATGCCTATGAATTATTCACTTGTTATTGAACAATTTGATGTTTGGGGCTTTGATTATATGGGACCTTTTCCTACCTCTAATAGATATACACATATTTTAGTTGCTGTTGATTACGTTACTAAGTGGGTGGAAGCTATTCCAACTAGTAGTGCTGATCATAACACTTCTATTAAAATGCTTAAGGAAGTTAATTTTTCGGAGGTTTGGAGTCCCTAGATATTTAATGACTGATGGTGGTTCACACTTTATTCATGGTGCTTTCCGTAAAATGCTTGCTAAATATGACGTTAATCATAGAATTGCATCTCCTTATCACCCACAGTCTAGTGGTCAAGTAGAATTGAGTAATAGAGAGCTCAAATTAATTTTGCAAAATACTGTTAATAGGTCTAGAATGAGTTGGTCCAAGAAACTTGATGATGCATTATGGGCCTATAGAACTGCATATAAGAACCCTATGGGTATGTCTCCGTATAAAATGGTTTATGGAAAAGCATGTCACGTACCTCTCGAACTAGAACATAAGGCATATCGGGCTATTAAAGAGCTCAACTATGATTTCAAACTTGCCGGTGAGAAGAGGTTATTTGACATTAGCTCACTTGATGAATGGAGAACCCAAGCCTATGAAAATGCCAAGTTATTTAAAGAAAAAGTTAAAAGATGGCATGACAAAAGGATACAAAAGCGTGAGTTTAAGGTAGGTGATTATGTATTGCTATACAACTCTCGTTTAAGATTTTTTGCAGGAAAACTTCTCTCTAAATGGGAAGGTCCCTATGTTATCGAGGAGGTCTATCGTTCCGGTGCCATAAAAATCGACAACTTTGAAGGCACAAATCCGAAGGTGGTAAACGGTCAAAGAGTCAAACATTATATCTCAGGTAATCCCATAAATGTTGAAACGAATATTATTGAAACCGTAACCTGGAGGAATACATAAGGGACACTTTCTGCACTGCTTGGACTCAAAAGGAATAGGTATGTGGTACGGTAAGTAAACCGACTCCAAAACAATTTTAAGGCAATATTTTCCATTTTGGAATATTTAGAAAAAAATAAAATAACTGAAGTCGGGAAGGACACGAGGCCTTCACGAGGCGGAGGGCGCCCTACCCCCGGGCGCGCCCCTACCTCGTGAGCACCTCGTGTGCCCTCTGGACTCCGTTTTCTTGCACGATGCGTATTTTGGTCGATAAAAATTCATTATATATTCTCCTGAAGGTTTTGACTACCGTATCACGCAAATATCCTCTGTTTTTGTTTCAAGCTGTCCTACTACAGGTTAGATCAACATGTCGTCTCAAGATTCAGAGGAGGATTGCCAGTTTCTTACAGGCCTTTAGATAAAAACATATTCAAGGATACCTATCCATATATATTGTACCCTGATGAGGAAGATGAAGATGAACCAGTTCCCCCTCGCTTCAAGCAAGAAGGCAAAGAGGCATTATGCAAAAGGATAATAAAGCTTGAGATCGAGAATGATAAGATGAGGATTGATAATTTCACCCTCAGACACAAGTTGGAGAAAGAAAAGGGCAAGCATGCATCATCGACAACAACTTCACCTTCTTCACCAACAACAAAGGAGAAATAATCACATGGGTATGGGCACTCCCCTTGGCACCTGCCAAGCTTGGTGGAGGTGCCCCGGTATCGTATCTCCATCACAACTCCTATCTTTACCATTTTTCTGAGTTCGATCCTATTAGTAGTATCTTGATTTAGTAGATAAAGTCATGGCATGATCTAGTTTTGAAGTTTTGCTTTATGATCCCTCTATGTAATCGAGTCTGTGAGCTATATATATAATAAAGATTAGTGTTAAGTCAAGGGCTTGATTACTTTGCCATGATCTTGGGTGAATAAAAGAAAAGAACAAAAAGAAACAAAGAGTTCATATTGATCGTATTGAAAGTAATGACTTCACATAGAAAGAGTATGATGATTAAAAGTTGTTGGGAGTTGGCAAATAAAGCTTTGATCATCGTTGCAATTAATAGGAAGTAATAAGGAGCGAGAGGTTTCACATATAGATATATTATCATTGACATCGTTTATGATTGGGAGCACTCATTAAAATATGACATGCTAAAGAGTTGATGTTGGACAAGGAAGACAACATAATGAGTTATGTTTTCTTGTATCTGAGATAAAGTATGTTGTCATGGTTCCTCTAACATGTTGAGCTTGCCTTTCCCCCTCATGCTAGCCAAATTCTCAGCACCAAGTAGAGATACTACTTGTGCTTCCAAATACCCTTAAACCAGTTTAGCCATGAGAGTCCACCATATCTACCATGGATTGAGTAAGATCCTTCAAGTAAGTTGTCATCGGTGCAAGCAATAAAAATTTCTCTCTAAATATGCATGACTTATTAGTGCAGAGAAATAAGCTTTGTATGAACTTGTTGTGGAAGTAATAAAAGCGACGGACTGCATAATAAAGTTCCACATACAAGGGGCAATATAAAGTGACGTTCTTTTGCATTAAGATTTTGTGCATCCAACCATAAAAGCGCATGGCAACCTCTGCTTCCCTCTGCGAAGGGCCTATATTTTATTATTATCTTCTATCTTATGCAAGAGTCACGGTGATCTTCACCTTTCTTTTTTTCAATTTATCCTTTGGCAAGCCCAGCATGTCGGAAAGGACATGATATATATCTCTAATTGGATGTAGGGGAGCATGAATTTTTATTGTTGACATTACCCTTGAGGTAAATGGTTGTGGGGCAAAACTATGAGCCCCTATCTTTCTCTGTGTCCGATTAAAACTCCGTAACCACAAGTATTGCGTGAGTGCTAGCAATTATGAAGGATTAAGTGATAGTTGAGTATGTGGACTTGCTTTTAAGCTCTGACATAGATGTAAGTGCATCTAGTGCCCCTTAGTGATTTTGGTGGATTGAAGACTTATAGGTTAAGGAACTAATGCGTTTGTGAGTGTGCACAGGTCTACAAGTCTATAAGGAGTTTGATATTTACAGTGAAAGTCGACCCCTAAAAATGAAGTTCTTCGACTGAAGACTTTGATATTCAGAAGACTTTCTGAAGACTTTGAAAGTGAAGAAATTGGTGTGACCTTGAAGACTTGGTATTCATTTGAGGAACATGAAGTGTGAATACTTTTGTTTTCGTAGTTTCATTTTCTCTTTCTTGAGTCATAGGAAACACCGTACTGTTAAAGGGGGTCGAGGAAATACTAAGGAAAAATTTCCATGTGATGCTCAACTCAAAATCCTACACCTACCAATCCCTTCGAGTGTAGCCTTTGGAAATCTCATACAGTTCAGTCAGTTTCTTGAGGATGAGACGAAGTTCTTCTGGTCACTGAGGAATTTGTTCTGACTGAGGAGTTAGGAATTCGCCAGTGCGGATTGCCTACACAGTGAGGAACATGATAGCCCTGAGGAATTTGAGATTCAAATTTCCGACCGTTGTTGTGCTGCGCGCCAGCTGTCCCAAAATATCTTATCCACCTAACGGTCATATCATTGAAGGGCATTTATGTCTTATCATGTCGGGCTGCTCCCTAGGCTATAAATAGCCGCCCCCTACAACCACTAGCTGGTTGGCTGCTCCGAGAGAAACTTGACACTTGTCATTTGAGAGCAACCCATCCTCTGAGGACTTTGAGCGAAAATCATCGAGTGAGGAAAACCCAAAACCAAACCCCTACAAACCCAAAGTGATTGAGCATCATCAAGAGATTGATCCTGCGTGGATCCGACGCTTGTTATCTTTGAAGACTGTGCTTCTTCCGACGGTTAGGGCCATGGTCTAGAGCATCCAAGAGGAATTGTGGATCGCCGAGTGACAAAGTCTGTGAAGGTTTGGAAGTCGCTCAAGACTTACCACGAGTGATTGGACGAGGTCTGTGTGACCTTAGTTCAAGGAGAATACGGTGAGGACTTGGTGTCCCGAGCTGCGTGCTCAGCGATCGGGTGTCCGGACTGTGTGTCCTCGAGTTTAAATACTCAGCCGCCCAACCAGACGCATAACCGAGACAAAGATTTGGAACTGGTCTACCAAATCATTGTCTTCACCAACCTAACTAGTTCTATTTCCTCAACCCTTTCATTTCCTCATTACTGTGTTGAGAGTTTGTTCATATCTGTGTTTGAAGACTTTGACTGAAGACTTTCTCAATTTGCTCAATTCAATTTCTTAAGTTTGTTTGTCTTCATCTTGTGTTATCCTGTGATTACGCTTTCTGTACTCTGTGATTGTCTTCATTTCATCATGATGACCATGCATGTATTCTGTTATGCTTACTTCGAGTACTTATTCCACTGTAAGTAGTTCTTCGCTAAGGAATTTCCTCACCGAAAATTCCTCGCTGAAGAATTCATAAAATCGCTTATTCACCCTCTAGTCGATATAACGCACTTTCAATTGGTATCGAGCAAGGTACTCCCTTGTTCGTGTGATTTTGGTTTAACCACCGGAGTTTTAGTTATGTCGACCGCAGGTATGATCAAGGTCTCAGCAGGGTGCCCTACCTTTGATGGGATGGACTACCCCTCTATCGAAGAACAAGATGCGAATGCATCTTGAAGCAATTGACAACGATCTCGGTATGTTGTGGAAAATGGTGTTCCTCACCACACCTTCTCCGAATGCTGCTGATGTGAAGAGATTCAAGCAGCTCGATTCTCAAGCGAAGAATATCATATGTGGCCATCTGAGCAAAGGTCAGTATGGAAGAGTGAGTGCTTTGGAAACTGCTAAGCTTATCTGGGATAGGCTGTCCAAAGTGAATGAAGGAGTCTCAACTCGGCGTGACTCCCGAGTTGATGTTCTTCGGAATCTCTTCAACCGCTTCAAAAGACTCGACAACGAAAATGTTCAACAAACCTTCTATCGCCTCACTGACATCTCAAATGAGCTTCAAGCACTTGGCGCCACTGACATCACCGACCATGAGGTGGTGAAGAAATTGTTAAGATCGCTTGATTCCTCATTTGATACTATGGCACTGATGATACAAGAGCGTGCTGACTACAAGTCACTTGATCCAGCTGATATCCTCGAGAGGCTAAATACTCATGAGTTCCAGCTTGCTGAAAAGAGAGATCTCTATGGTTCTAGCTATGGAAAACACGTGCCTCAAGGCCAAGGCTGTGTCGAATCTGAGTGTGAAGACTCGTAGTAGCCTTGGAGATCCTCAAGAATTAGGCCAGGAGCTAGCATCGCT